>ONZH01018151.1:0-34382 GCA_900303285.1 Rhinella marina
CGGTGGCAGCAACATGTGGTCCCTTAAATTTTTGGGACGGTCAGCTTGGCAGAAGAGTGTCACTCTTACATTTTTTGGACAGTCTGTGCAGCAGCAGAATGTCACCCCTATTGTTTTTGAGTGTCAGCAGCAGGCTATCAATGATAATTTTTCACGGGTGTGTCTGATGCCCTACTTTATGTGTAATAAAGGGTGTATTGGAGTGCCTGATCCTTGTAATTTTTGGCAGCCCTTTCCCTTAGTGCACAGGCTTTATGAGTGTCAGAGTCCCACAATTATACCACAATGTGAATGAGGCCCTCCTTTATATGATATACCTGTTGTAAGGGAGTGCCTCATCCGTGTAATTTTTGGCCGCACTTGCGCTTAACTTACAAGTAAATCTATGTTTCCTAACAATATTTCCTGTAAAATCGATGTTATCTTGGGTTTTTGGGGGGTATTTTTGTCATTCTGTAATAGTCGGCCATCATCGTTAATAGCAGAGACTTCGGTGTCCAAGATGCATCCATACATCCTCCCCATGCTGTTCCCTAACCCTTTCTGTGGTGTTTCCACCATTTTCTGAGGTTTCCCTATGGACCAGACACCCTCCCCTCTGCAGAGCAGGGGGTGCCTGGTCTTCTCCCATTGACTTCCATTATACTCGGGTGCTCGGCCGAGCACTTGAGCACCACCTAGTGTTCGGCCAGACCGCCCGAGCACCCGAACATCGGGGTGCTCGATCATCACTAATTGTTACATTTTAAGACACATCTCCTTTCTGCAAAGCCATGCTTCCTTGTTGAATAGGAGGATTATTATTATTATATATTTTTTCATATTTGTTTCATAAATAGGTCTAAATTTTGCCGTGACATTACATGACAGAAATGATTCAAATTTTGTTGTATTTTACAATACAATTCAGATGCAATCACATTAGCATATGTGTGCCAGAGTCTTTATACATTCTCATAATGTATTAGAGATTCTCAGTAGAGATGAGCAAATTTCTCAAATTCGTTTTCAGTCCAATTTGCAGAATTTTTTATTTGGTTATGAATCAATGAAAAGTACTGAGAAAGTTAGAGAGAGCGAGAGATGAAACATCGTATCATGGAAAAGCCCTGATTGAACAGTTTGAGTCTAACACCAAAAATTTAATGAATTAAAATAAAAATAGGAGAAAAATGCCCTATGAAGCACTGATTCACAGGATATCACAGGAGTGTTTTGGTCAGGTAGGTTGCTGTGACCTAGGAAATGTACTTCTGTCAGGTAATCTGTTGTGATATAACAAGTCAATTGGTCGGTGAAACAGAAATGAAGCACACAAAGGATGGTCCTTCCTTTGCTGATGGCTACTAGGGCATGTTGTTTGTAGAGATGAGCGAATCAATTCTATCTAAACTAATCAAATTAGTTTCAGATTTCCTAAAAAATTCAGATTCTAGTGAATCTGAAGCTTTTGCAATTTGTTCAGACAAATTGCTCAAAATGGCACTTACCACTTTACAGATCAAAAAACAGAGAAGACATTTGCCACCAAAATGGTCTAATTCTTGGATCATTAAAAAAAGAAAAAAATCCATCAGTGCATTGTGTCATTAATCAGGCTGTTTGTTACCACCACCTACCATCTGTTTGAATTTCAAAAAATTAACTAATTTCTAGTTTTCACACATGTAAAAAAAAAAAAAAAAAAAACTGAAGACTTTGGAAATAAAATGCAACTTAAAGGGGTGGTCTCACTTCAGCAAATAGCATTTATTATGTAAAGGAAGTTAATGCAAGGCACTTACTAATGTATTGTTATATTAATATTGCTTCCTTGATTGCTGGCTTGATTCATTTTTCCATCACATTATACACTGCTTGCTTTCATGGTTACAACCACCCTGCAATCCACCAGCAGTGACCGTGTTTGCACACTATAGATAAAAAACACTAGCTTATGTGAGCTCCCACGTCCCCAGGCACCAGAGAGGCCATCACTTTTTCCTATAGTGTGCAAGCATGGCCAGTACTGATGGATTGTCTGGTGGTCATAACCATGAAAACAAGCAGTGTATAATGTGATGGAAAAATGAATCCAGCCAGCCAAGAAAGGGCACACATCAGTTATTTGATCAGTTATTTCCATCAGTTATTGTGAGCCAAAACCAGGTGCGGGTCAAAAACACAGAACAGGTGCAGATCTTTTCATTATACCTTATGTCTGTGTAGCCTCCACTCCTGGTTTTGGCTCACAATAACTGATGGAAATAACTGATCAAATAACTGATGTGTGAACAAACCCGAAGCAATATGGACAGTAACAATACATTAGTAAGTGCCTTGTATTAACATTCTCTACATGATAAAAGCCACTTGCTGAAGTGCGACAACCCCTTTAACATATTCCCAAAAACACTGAAGCAAAACTGAGGGAAATACATCAGTTTTTCACCAACAGAGCTCACAGGAATTTAATGTTGCTCATGTGCATAAGCTCTATTAATCTAATCGAGTTACCATGATGCCGGAAAGAAGAGTTAACTGAGAAACTGGCTCTGCTACATACATAACTGTGCATTATTTTCTTCCCTTTTACAAGCAGGTTATAGTAGGTCCCTGCTGCTAGATTCCTTTGGTTTAAAAAAAAAAGGAAAAACTAATTTTGAAGGTACAGGGACTTCGTTTTCTTTGTAATGCCTGAGAATAACGGAGTTATTTCACAAAGAGCAGTATTTTATCACTTAAAATGGATGTGCTTTGTAGGCTGAGAGGGGGAAACCAATTTTCCCTGAAAGGCTCATTTCAAAGCATATTCTCCTCCTCTCTCTTTCAGTATTTTTCCTCCTCTATCCTTTTGCTTGCGAGAGGAAAATTAGCACCGGGCCCGCTGGGTTACTCTTTTAAAGGGGTATTCTCATTTCAGACAATGGGGGCATATCGCTAGGATATGCCCCCATTGTCTTATAGGTGCGGGTCCCACCGCTGGGACCCGCACCTATCTCCAGAACGGAGCGGGGAGCGCTGCGCCTGGAGGACCCCAGGTTTCCTGGGGTCCGGCCACCACCAGGCGCGGCTCCCCGCGCCGCTCATAGAAATGAATGGGAGCCGGGCCGTGCATGCGCGGTGCGCTCCCATTCATTTCTATGGAGCCGACGGAAGTAGCCGAGCCAGCGCTCGGCTATTTTCGGCGGCCCCATAGAAATGAATGGAGGGCGGCTGCGCATGCGCAGTGCGCCCTCATTCATTTCGGAGGCTCCGTTCTGGATATAGGTGCGGGTCCCAGCGGTGGGACCCGCACCTATAAGACAATGGGGGCATATCCTAGCGATATGCCCCCATTGTCTAAAATGAGAATAACCCTTTAATTTTGTCAACTTTTTAAATTCAGTTTGCCATGTCAGCTAATTAGCTGATCCAAGCCCATCATTCTGCCAGAGTTATTGTCATCAGATGGTTTAACAATCTCTTACTCTTTATTTTAGTGTCTGCCCTGGGCGTTTGGAAAGACTACAGAGGAAAAATATGAGCACAATGCTAGATTGTGCACATGTCCCACCGAGTTCTGAGATTAAGCTGCACTTTATAACACTCAATTAAGAAGACAAAGATGGCACAGTATAAACTTTTTGTATTTGTGAGTAAAACTGCGTCAAATGTACTGTTAAGTTCCTAATTAGAGATGAGTGAGCATACTCGTCCGAGCTTGGTGCTCGTTCGAGTATTAGGGTACTCGTAAGTGCTCGCTGCTCGGACGAGTATCTCGCCATGCTCGAGGAAATTTTGAATTTTGAATTTTTGGCACTTATAAACTCAGCCAATCACAAGCCAGGAGACTCTGCGGTACACCCAGCATCACGTGGGGCCCTTACATGTCGATAGCAGGGGTTGGCTGGCCTGATCAGGTGACCCTGGAATATACTAGTGACGTCCGGCGGTGCTCGGCTCAGAGGCTGTCTGGATGTCGTTAGGGACAGATCTGCTGCGTTTCAGGGAGAGTGTTAGGGCCTGGATTTAGTTCTCTGTTAGGCAGGAGTGATCTCAAAAGAACCAAACAGCCCTTCTAAGGGCTACAAGACATTTTTTTTGTCTGGCCCTGGCTGGGCTGGCTGGCACTAGTAGTGCAGCTATCGCCATATATAACATTTTTTTTTTTTTATTGTTTTATCTCAGTGATACAAATCCATTTCATACAGCTGTGTGGAACCATTCTGTGTGTCACAGTTCAGCTGTCCAGTCACCACAATCCGTATTTTCTGTCCAGGTGACCCATTCTGTATGTCACGTCATTAAAAAAGGTCTTTTGCTCTCACTGATACAACTACATTAGAAAAATCTCTGTGCGACATTTATCTGGGTTGCAGTCAATATAGCCACAGTCAGCAGGGGCTGAGTTTGCTCTCTGATATATTCTGCACGTCACAATAAAAAAAAAAATAAAAAAAAATAGTTTTTTTGTTGTTTTATCTCAGTGATACAAATCCATTTCATACAGCTGTGTGGAACCATTCTGTGTGTCACAGTTCAGCTGTCCAGTCACCACAAAGCACAATCCGTATTTCCTGTCCAGGTGACCCATTCTGTACGTCACGTCATTAAAAAAGGTCTTTTGCTCTCACTGATACAGCTACTTTAGAAAAATCTCTGTGTGACATTTGTCTGGGTTGCACTTAAGCAGACCAAGTCTGCCTAATCTAATAGTTTCAGTGTAATTGCTCCATACTGCAGGGTACGTAATAAAATACGTAATTTTGCTCTAACTTATCCACCTATATACAAAACACAATCTGTATTTTCTGTCCAGGTGACCCATTCTGTACGTCACGTCATTAAAAAAGGTCTTTTGCTCTCACTGATACAGCTACATTAGAAAAATCTCTGTGCGACATTTGTCTGGGTTGCACTTAAGCAGACCAAGTCTGCCTAATGTAATAGTTTCAGTGTAATTGCTCCATACTACACGGTACGTAATAAAATATGTAATTTTGCTCTAACTTATCCACCTATATACAAAGCACAAACCGTATTTTCTGTCCAGGTGAACCATTCTGTACGTTACGTCATTAAAAAAGGTCTTTTGCTCTCACTGATACAGCTACATTAGAAAAATCTCTGTGCAACATTTTTCTGGGTTGCACTTAAGCAGACCAAGTCTGCCTAATCTAATAGTTTCGGTGTAATTGCTCCATACTGCACGGTACGTAATAACATACGTAATTTTGCTGTAACTTATCCACCTATATATTAACTTGTTCAGATTAAACAAGTTTGTGGGTTTCATTACAGCAGGCCCTTTTTTTATTTTTTTACATAATACACTTATATACAGAAAATGTTGAACCGCAGGGCTATGGGTCGAGGACGAGGGCGTGGGCGTGGGCATTCAATTACTGCAGGGGGCAGAGGCCGTGGTCCTGGGCAGGGTGAGACAGTACCTGCTGATGAGGGAGCAGGGGAACACCGCAGAGCTACACTCCCTAGCTTCATGTCTCAACTTACAGGGACACGTGGTAGAGGACTGTTGAAACCACAACAGTGCGAACAGGTGATGTTGTTGATTGCGGACAATGCTTCAAGTAATTTGTCCACCAGTCAGTCTTCCACACAGTCCACCCACGTTACCCAAGGGAGCACTCCTCTGGCTCCTCCACCTCAACCTCCTTCCCCCCAGTCTGCCCCCTCCCAGGAAAATTTGGAATGCGATCCGGCATACTCTGAGGAACTGTTTTCTGGACCCTTCCCAGAGTCACAAACCACTTCTCAGGTTGCTGCTGACCTCTTTCCCGATGGCCAAGTTTTCCAACTGTCGCAGTCTGAGGGTGATGACATTGTTGACTTAGTGGAAGAAGTGTGTAAAGAGGTGTCGGACGATGAGGAGACACGGTTGTCAGACAGTGGTGAAGTTGTTGTCAGGGCAGGAAGTCCGAGGGGGGAGCAGACTGTGGAATCGGAGGATGCCAGGTGACTGACCCAAGCTGGGTTGACAAGCCGAGTGAAGACAGTGCTTCTGAGGCGGAGGCGAGTGCTGCACCAGAACAGGTTGGAAGAGGCAGTGGTGTGGCCAGAGGGAGAAGCAGGGCCAGAGCTGGTGCATCAGCAGCAACTGTTTCACGTAGTGAAGCTCCCGTGGCGAGGCCTAGATGTTCGCAAGTCTGGAGGTTCTTTAAAGTAATTGAGGATGACCAACGGACTGTGGTGTGCAACCTGTGCCACACCAGGATCAGCAGGGGTGCCACCACTACTAGCCTAACCACCACCAGCATGCGCAGGCATATGAGTGCTAAACACCCCACTCAATGGAACCAAGACCGTTCACCTCCTGCGGGTCCCACCACTGCTTCTTCCCCTGTGTCACTCACTGCCTCTGCTAGTCAACCCCCTGCCCAGGACCCCGGCACGAGCGCCTCCCGCCGGAAAACCACACCTTCGCCTACACGATCCTCCACAGCGTCCACCAATGTGTCCCTGCGCAGCGTTCAGCTGTCTTTACAGCAGACGCTGGAGCGCAAGAGGAAATACAGTTCCACCCACCCACATGCCCAAGCCCTCAACGTCCACATCTCCAAATTGCTGAGCCTGGAGATGCTGCCCTATAGGCTGGTAGAGACCGAGGCCTTTCGCAACCTCATGGCTGTGGCTGCCCCTCGGTATTCGGTCCCCAGCCGCCACTATTTTTCCCGATGTGCCGTCCCAGCCCTACACCAGCACGTGTCACAGAACATCATCCGTGCCCTGACCAACGCTGTTTCTGAGAAGGTCCACCTAACCACGGACACGTGGACAAGTGCTGCCGGGCAGGGACACTATATATCCCTGACGGCACATTGGGTTAACTTGGTGGAGGCTGAGACCGAGTCTGACCCTGGGGCTGCTCATGTACTGCCCACACCGAGGATTGAGGGGCCTACCTCGGTCACAGTCTCTCAGACATACTATGCCTCCGACCCCTCCTTCTCCTCCACCTCCTCCTCCAAATTACCATCCGTGGGCACGGCGCCTTCAGTCAGTAGCTCTAGGCGCAGCAGCAGTGCCTTGGCTAAGCGCCAGCAGGCGGTGCTCAAACTGTTGAGCTTAGGTGACAAAAGGCACACCGCCCAAGAGCTGTCACAGGGCATCACGGTGCAGACCAATCTGTGGCTGGCACCGCTGAACCTCAAGCCAGGCATGGTTGTGTGTGACAACGGGCGTAACCTGGTGGCGGCTCTGCAACTCGGCAGACTGACACATGTGCCATGCCTGGCCCACGTGTTCAATCTCATAGTTCAGCGGTTCCTCAAGACATACCCCAATCTGTCTGATTTGCTCACCAAGGTGCGCCGCATCTGTGCGTATTTCCGCAAGTCCACCACAGATGCTGCCACTCTCAGGGCAGCGCAGCGCCGCCTACAACTGCCCGCTCACCGACTGTTGTGTGACGTTCCCACAAGATGGAATTCGACATTAAACATGTTATCCAGAGTTTACCAGCAGCGCAGAGCGATTGTAGAGTGCCAGATGTCAACTTCCACCAGAACTGGTAGTCATGTCACTCAGATTCCTCAAGTCTACAATGAGGAGTGGACGTGGATGTCTGATATCTGCCTGGTGTTAAGCAACTCTGTTGTCACCGCCGCCATACAGGGCCACGAAAAATGTTTATGTGGTTTGCCTGCTCCCGCAGTGTCACTCGGTCACTCTGTTGTCACCACCGCCATACAGGGCCATGCTAAATTTTTATGTGCTTCGTCTGCTCCTGCACTGTAACTCGGTCACTCTGTAGTCACAGCCATACATGGCCACGATAAATTCTTATGTGCTTCGCCTGCTCCTGCACTGTAACTCGGTCACTCTGTAGTCAAAGCCATACTGGGCCACGATAAATTTTTATGGTCTGGGTGAGCATAATTGACTTGAGGGTCACCACCAGGCTGTTGCCCGAGAATTTGTTGTAATGGTGGGGTTAAGCAGCCTCAGAGGCATCCATGCATGCTGCCCCTGCTGTTTCCTGTCCATTTCCGTGGTGTTTCCATCATTTTCTGAGGTTTCCAGGTTTTCATCCAGCCTTCCCTAGGCAGAGCCTTGGTCCCCTGCAAAAAATGCTCGAGTCTCCCATTGACTTCAATGGGGTTCGTTACTCGAAACGAGCACCCGAGCATCGGGAAAAGTTTGTCTCGAATAACGAGCACGCGAGCATTTTAGTGCTCGCTCATCTCTATTTCTAATGTAATTACATTCTGTAAAATTAGAAATGTAGCATACATGGCATAATTGTAAAAGGAAGCAAAGTATTTGGTACAGCTAAGGATTATATCTTTGCATGGCTTGCACTGCATTATTTTTTTGGTATGTTATTGGTGTTTTTGTTCTGTTTTGTGACATTTTTACACAAATAGTGTGAGCGCATGCATTTTATGGCCTTTCTTTAAGTTTATCTCTCCATGGAACAAGGTACCGTGTGAAAAATTACTAGCTTCTTCCAAGTTGCAACAAATCTTAGATCTCATTGGAGTGTCCCTTTTATCTTAGATTCAAGATAAGAGAGTATATCTCCTCAGCCCTTTCCTGGATAAACATGTGCCAAAGTCGACCCTACCGTCTGTATGCTTGTCACTTCAAGCATGGGGAAATTCATCCTTGACTTACCATCTATCTGATCTCAACTTTCACTTCTGGGAAGAAGCAGGAATTCAACGTATCTCAGACTTTTATTGTAACAACATTATGCTGACATGCCAACAGCTCATAGATCAAGTTCCTACTTCCAAATAAGACTTTTTCATTTATGTCCACATCCATAGACTTCTCTTTAGAGCTATCTTGATAGAATCCACCATTCTAACCTCATTTAGTTCATACCCTAGCCCTCCAATACAACATTTTTTGGTATGTCCCTATGACTTCCCTCTTTGATCTTCAGTGTGTACCCTTATAAATTAAATATTTTCAACCCCAGTGAGACAATAATCTGAGCTGAGCTTTTTACTATAAATAGAGGTGAGCGAAGTACGATACTCAAAAATTCCATTCGGCTGCTTTGCCGAATTTTACAAATAAATTCCTTTTGTGATGAATTACTTTGTCACGAAAAAGCATTTCTTTGTAAGTAGTGGGTGCAATTACAGGGAGTGGTGATTGCATCACTCCTCATCATTGTACCCCAGATGCTGCTTTCATACACTTTTGGTTGAATCAATTATTGTACAGTCATGGCCAAAAGTTTTGAGAATGACACAAATATTATATTTTCACATGATCTGCTGCCCTCTGGTTTTTATGTGTGTTTGTCAGATGTTTTTATCACATACAGAAATATAATTGCAATCATATTATGAGTAACAAAAGCTTATATTGACAGTTAGAATGAGTTAATGCAGCAAGTCAATATTTGCAGTGTTGACACTTCTTCTTCGGGACCTCTGCAATTCTCCCTGGCATGCTCTCAATCAACTTCTGGACCAAATCCTGACTGATAGCAGTCCATTCTTGCACAATCAATGTTTGCATTTTGTCAGAATTTGTAGGTTTTTGTTTGTCCACCCGTCTCTTGATGATTGACTACAAGTTCTCAATGGGATTAAGATCTGGGGAGTTTCCAGGCCATGGACCCAAAATCTCTATGTTTTGTTCCCTGAGCCATTTAGTTATCACCTTTGCTTTATGGCAAGGTGCTCCATCATGCTGGAAAAGGCATTGTTGATCGCCAAACTGCTCTTGGACGGTTGGGAGAAGTTGCTCTCGGAGGACATTCTGGTACCATTCTTTATTGATGGCTGTGTTTTTAGGCAAGACTGTGAGAGAGCCGATTCCCTTACTTTGCAAGTAATTGCTGTTAAGCTGATCACTCTTTATAACATTCTGGAGTATATGCAAATTGCCATTATAAAAATTGAAGCAGTAGACTTTGTAAAAATTAATATTTGTATCATTCTCAAAACTTTTGGCCATGACTGTACTTTCTTAGATGACAGACCGTTAGCTGAGTGCTTCTAGTTTTCTTTTTTTTTACCTTATTGTGTTCTCCTGTCCACTTTATTCTTTTTGTACCCTTCTCTTCCCTTCCTTCATTAACCCTTTCTTACTTCTCCCTGTGCGATGTCTACCAATTTCAATGACACTGCCAATCTGCAGAAATTACTGTATTATTTTCCATACTCTTGTCTGAACTGAAGCAGAGTAGCCATGTGACTTTTATAGCAAGTCTTCTATGATCTCAATCATTCATCTCACAGTGTGCTGTCTGTATAATATCATTTTGTTCTATTGTTCCTTGACTGTTGTTTAAAGTCAAAAGTTCAATATAAATTATTGAAAGGAAAATATGAACTGTCAATGGAAGAATAGATGCTTACATTAACAGCAGGATGGCAGGACAGATAATACTAGTCTGAATATACACAACTTTTTGATATATACTTTATTGTATCAACCGTCGTGGTATATGAGTACATTGACCTTTTAGCCAAACTCTATCAGCGTCAAGCCTCATGTTATACATGTCAGGGTGAAGTCATACATAATTTATTTAGTGCCATTTTTTAGCACTTTTGCATTTTTTGGAGCATTTTTTGCTCAAAAAGTTCCAGCTGTTAGCTGCATGTCTATGGTAACTATGGAATGTAGAACATACATGTTTGTTTTTGTTACTGGCAGTTTCTTTTCTATTTGGTGTTTTTTTGTGTCTCTGACTTTTTAATAGCATGTTGAAGCAATGACTTTTTCATCCTCTATAGGGGAAACATTAACACAAAAACTCCAGATAAAGCCATAAATAAGCATGTGGTATGAAAAAAAAACATTTCAAAACAATTTTAACAACATTTTTAGTTGTAAAAAGCAACAGAACAAAAGTGTTGGTGAAAGCATCCTTAAAGGGGATTTCCCTAGTATCCATGGCCTCTTGACAGATTCATACTTTTTTTTTCCATTTAAATTTTTTATTGATTTTTGTAAAGAATAGACAACTACAAACAGTATTATAAAACTGTAATGGTCCATATAAAGGGACCAGATACTAAAACCTTGTTGAAAATAAAACACTGAAAGTACATAAGAAAAATAAGGAAACAGTTCTCCATATCTAAATGTTTATCATGAGCTTGCGATTGTCCCAAAGTTGCCAGTATTTTAGGAAGCGGTTTGACGTGTTTCTCTAAAGTGCCACCGAATATTCCAATGATCGTATGTCTGCTATCCGAGTATAAAGTTTGGTATCAGAAGGTGAGGAGGAGTTCCTCCAATGGAGAGTAATCAAACATTTAGCTGCCGTCAGCATATAAAGGAACAGCCTGGCACCCAGACCTCGGATGGACAACAGGACAACATTCAAAAGGAGAACCAAATGATCCCTGGGAATATAGGTCTCTAAAATGATCTGCAGAAAACGAACCACCCTAGTCCGGTATGACTGTATAAGAGGGCAGGACCAAAAAATATGGAACAGAAAGCTTTCGGTTGGAAGCACCGCCAGCAAAGGTCTGGAATCTCAGGATTCATGGCATGTAGTACTTCGGGGGTATGATACCAAAATGTTAAAATCTTGAGTTGATTCTCCCTATATGTCACTGAAGAAGAGCTAGTGTGCGCCCTGTTCCATATGGTCCGCCAGGTCTCCGGGGGAAGCTCCCTCTGCAGCGAATCCTCCCATTTTCTCATATATAGTAACATAGTTTATAAGGCCGAAAAAAGACATCTGTTCATCCAGTTCGGCCTGTTTTCCTATAAGTTGATCCAGAGGAAGGCAAAAAACCCCTCTGAGGTAGAAGCCAATTTTCCCCACTTTAGGGGAAAAAAATTCCTTCCCGACTCCAATCAGGCAATCAGAATTACTCCCTGGATCAACGACCCCTCTCTAGTAACTATAACCTATAATATTATTACCCTCCAAAAATATATCCAGGCCTCTCTTGAACTCTTTTAGTGAACTTACCATCACCACCTCCTCAGGCAGAGAGTTCCATAGTCTCACTGCTCTTACCGTAAAGAATCCTCTTCTATGTTTGTGTACAAACCTTCTTTCCTCCAAACGCAGAGGATGTCCCCTCGTCACAGTCCTGGGGATAAATAGATCATGGGAGAGATCTCTGTACTGACCTCTGATATATTTATACATAGTTATTAGATCTCCCCTCAGTCATCTTTTTTCTAAAGTGAATAACCCTATGAATGCTTAAACCCTGCCGGGTACACAGAAGCCAATAAAATCTGGTAAATGTCTGAGATTAGGCCCCTGGAGAAAGGGCTCCAGGGACAAATCCGTTCAAACTGAGAGAGCTTTGGGACCTCCGATGTAGCCAACACTCTCTTGTAATAGTGTAGTATTTTGTGGTATTGAAACCGCAATGTGTCAGGTAGGGATAATTTGGCCTGCAACTCCTCGAATGTTAAGAACCTAGGTGACAAGGGATCCTTCAGGTCAACAATTCTAAAGAGTCCTGAAGCCCTCCACGGCCCAACAAACCCAACCCCAGAGCTCTCTGGTAAGTGGGGGGTGAAGAGGAAAGTAGTAAGAGGGGAACTCAGGGTGGCTAAACTACACCTAATCCTGTTCCGATACCAAATCTCCCTCGTGAACAGCATAGGGCCCAGTAGGTTACAGGCGGGAATGGCTAGGGGAGGACCCCAAATCATGGTGATTAAGTGTGTTCCAACCACAGCCGCTCGACCTCAGTCCATCGGTTATATGAATGCAAGGTAGTCCAAGAGACTATGTGTCTCAGATGTGTAGTGAGATAGTAGGAGGCTATATTAGGAAGCACCATACCCCCATTAGAGGTAGGTGCCATGAGTATTTGTTTAGAAAATCTATGTTGCTTATAGTTTCAGATAAAGTTAGCAAAAGCAGACTGTATAGAACGGAGGACTGCGGCGGGCACCCTCCCCGGGAGGGTTTCGAACAGATACAGAAACTTAGGGAGTATGTACATTTTTGTGGCCGTTATGCTACCTAGTAATGAAATTGGAAGTGTTTTCCATTTAGTGAAAAGTTTAGACATTTCCATCAGCAATGATGGGAAATTAGCTTTGTAAAGGGAAGAGTAATTGGGTATAAGATGGATCCTTAGATACTTAATAGAGTGAGTGCGCCAGGTATAGGCAACCCTGCTTTGGAGAATATTGAGCCTGCGAGGAGGGATGTTAATTGGCAAGGCTTCACACTTAGACGTATTAAGCTTATAGCCAGACAACAAACTATACCGATCCAATACCGCATGTAAGTTAGGGAGTGAAATGAAGGGGTTAGTAAGGGTCAGTAAGACATCGTCTGCGAAGAGGGACATAGAAAACGACTTATCTCTGACCTGAATACCCTGGATGTCAGGCTATTGCGGATTAGGGATGCTAAGGGTTCAATGCTAAGGACGTATAAAAGGGGGGAGGGGGGCAGCCTTGTCTAGTCCCATTATAAACCGAGAAGGAGGGGAATGGTCATGTGGTAAACTAACTACCGCCTTTGGGGAAGATTGTAGACCCATTAAGGCAGCTAAAAACGGGCCCTTGAATCCAAAATGATGCAATGTCCAGAACATAAAGTTCCAGTTCAGGCGATCAAATGCCTTTTCTGCGTCTAAGCTGAGCAATACTGCCTCCCTTCCTCCTCTGAATTTAACAAACTAATGGGTCGATAACTAGAGCAGTCTGCGGGTTTGGGAATGACTGTTATGTAAGACCCTAGCATAGTATCAGGTACTTTCTCACCTTTCAAAAAGCCGTTAAATAATTTGGCCATGTAGGGTAGCAATAAGTCTCCAAACGTCTTAAAGTATTTGTAGGAGACCCCATCCGGGCCAGGAGATTTCCCATTGGGTAAATCAGAGATGGTCTCCTGAATCTCTTCCGTGGTGATTGGCTGATTGAGGTGAGTTAGAGTAGGAAGGTTGCTTTTAGACAAAAACTCATCAAATAATTCACTTTGGGCTATTTCATTAGTAGGGAGGGTGGAAGGAAGGGAAAACAGGCCTGCGTAATATGAGTGGAACAGGTTAGCTATGGAGGTGGGATGATATTGGAGCACACCTTTATGGTCCCGGATTGCATGGGTTGTGTTAGTGGCCGTGTGTTCTTTAAGTTGTCGAGCCAACAGGGTATGTGGTTTATTACCATAGACAAAGAAACATTGTCTAGTATAACATATTAGTCGCTCCGTTGAGGACAAAGCTAGGGATTTAAGGTGGGTCCTCAACTCAACTACTTGCCTCAGTACCTGTGTCGAGGGGTGATAGACTAGAGATTGCTCTGCCATTCGAATTGAACGCATACACTCTCTGTGTTGCGCCTCTCTTTCTTTTTTCAAGCGAGAGGAAAGGGAAATACATGTTCCCCTAAATACTGCTTTATGGGCCTCCCCTTGAATGCCCATCAAAGGTGCGCTAGGAGTATTTTAAACAAAGTACTGAGACCGCGCCGAGCGGAGTTCCGCACAGGTCAGTGATTGGTCAAAGGGGTGTCATTCAGGTGTCAATGGGGGTGTCTCAACTTAGAAGAGGGAAGAGCTAGTTCCAAATATATGGGGGCATGGTCTGACCAAGTAATAGGGCCAATGGATGCATCAATCAGGGATCTCAGGGCCATCACATTCCCAAAAAAGTAATCTATCCTAGTGTGAGTGAGGTGTGGGGGAGAGTAAAAAGTATACTAATGTGCGATAGGATTATCTACTCTCGATAGGTCATAAAGAGAGTGAGTGCGAATGAGCCGTCTAAAGTCTCTGGAAAGGTGTTCACATTGTTTAGATGGGGATGACGGAAGGGTAGTCAAGCTATCAAAGGAATCCGAGAAAGGGACATTGAAGTCTCCTCCCATCACCTGAACCATTCCTCGGGTAGTAGATAGAGAGGAGAGGAAGGTGAGCTGAGCTGACTGTAGTTTGGGGCATAGACTGTGCAGAGCTGCAGACTTACCCCATGCAGAACACCTTGAAGAATAAAATATCGTCCCAAAGAGTCAGCGTCTATCTTGTCGACCTGAAGCGGACAGGATTAGGATAACAGGATAGCGACCCCCGCTGACTTAGAGGTTGCAGAGGCCATATATGTTCTGGGGAAGCAATGTTTGGCGAAAGCAAATGATCCATTGGAGGTCAGGTGCGTCTCCGACAGATTCATACTTAACTGCTCTGAATGTTAGCATGTCTATGGTACAGTAAATATGGAGTGTAAGACATATCTAGGCTTTTTTGTTACTGACTTTTTTTCAATTTGGTAACCTTTTTTGTGTCTCTAGCATTTATTTAAACAGAATTTTGAAGCTTTGGCATTTTCAGTCATTTTTTCCCACATACTCCTCTATAGAAAACTCCAAGAATAACGATCAGGAAAAATGTAATAAATAATTTAATCTTTATTTAGTACGTATATTAATAAAATGATCACAAGATAAAATAGTTCAGTGATGAAGGAAAGCGTATGAGGCATATAGCCAAGCAGGAAATATGGGTTGGCAAAAACAAACACGATACATAACAAAAAATAATAATGTACATAAAGAAGTATAGAATTACATTATTATACAAAACAAATCCATAAATACATAAAAAAGTAAAGTGCCTGTGCCAAAAGTTACAATCAATAAATACCCGAATGTACAATCATTGTAAGATAAGCATACCAACCACTATGACCTGCGACGCGACGCGCATCAAGCTTTATCAGGGGGTGAATGGACTAAATCACACTATTCCTATTTATACCCAGTCTGATTAAAAATCTCAAACATATGATGCTCTCACCTATGTTCAAATGCACATCGCCATCACCACGGATGCTAAAACCAGAAGGGACGTCCCATGCGTTTCACCCTGAGGCTCAATAATGTACAAGCCAAATTAGTGAGACTGCCATAAAACAAAGTATAGTCACCTAAATATTACTATTTCCCACTCTAGATCTCCGCAGAGACTTAATTAGTATCTTTCTTTCATTAATAAGTAGCACTTTCACGGAACGACCGGAAGTACTAGAACGGATGTGACGTCACCATGGAACGCAGCGCACGAACGTCCAGGTCAAATGGACTTCACACATGAAAATATAGATTCCCATATGATATCACTTCATAATATGGCATAAATACATAATATAAAAAGATTATCCGTACGCTTATCTTTGAAAAGTGAAAAACCAAATACCCTAACAATTAAAGTATTTATACTTAAGTGTATCAATCCATAATTAAGTAATAAAAAATATATATAAAAATTATTTAATACATAATTCATGATTATAACCAAAATGATAAAGTGCAAA
The DNA here is from genome assembly GCA_900303285.1 of Rhinella marina. NCBI lineage: Eukaryota > Metazoa > Chordata > Amphibia > Anura > Bufonidae > Rhinella > Rhinella marina. Next base: position 16,197 of record ONZH01018151.1, read on the forward strand.
GCCAACCAAAGTGAAAAAGTGCAGCACATGTGTAAGTGAAGTGCCAAGCAAAAAGAAAATGGTGCACAAGTGAAAAATATTAAAAAGCAACAATTCATACATATATGTGAATTATTCATGATTGGAGAATCAGTACTAACATCATGATCAATTATTGTAATTAAGTAAAAAAAGAAAAATCTTAATACATAATCATAATAATAAATACAAAAAAAAATATTATAGGTATTTTTATTTATATAATCATGTGAATGTCGTCCGTCTTGATCGTATCATTGTCCAAGCATCTGGTTCAACAATCCCAGTCTCCTTCCCTATACACTGCAAGTGGGAAACGAATAAAAAAAAATTATAAATAAATGACAGACACCAAATGTTAGAGACAATTATAAAAATAAATAAAATACAGCGAAAGCCACATATACCCAAACATGGGGTGTCATAAAGAGCAGAAACAGACATAAATAGATTGGAATAGTGTGATTTAGTCCATTCACCCCCTAATGAAGCTTGATGCGAAACGCGAATTGATTGTAACTTTTGGCACAGGCACTTTACTTTTTTTATGTATTTATGGATTTGTTTTATATAATCATGTAATCCTATACTTCTTTATGTACATTATTATTTTTTGTTATGTATCATGTTTGTTTTTGCCAACCCATATTTCCTACTTGGCTATATGCCTCATACGCTTTCCTTCATCACTGAACTATTTTATCTTGTGATCTTTTTATTAATATACTAAATAAGGATTAAATTATTTATTACAATTTTCCCGATCGTTATTCTTGGAGTTTTGTGTTGAGGGTCTAGTTCGAGATGTATTATGTGGTTTGACCCTAATTCTATGTGGGTACATACTCCTCTATAAGGAAAAAAAAGATGTCTGCAAAAAGCAATTCAAACCAACCATATGCTGTAGTCCTGCTAATTGGCTCCTAGTCCCCTGCTTGTTTTCTTCCGGATGTGGCATAGACATGATCAGCTTTTACTTGGGGACATGTCATTACTGAAGCCAGTCATTAGCTGCAGCAGTGCAGTGACAGCATCCATGCACCAGATGAAAGAAAAACTGGGGATCAGGAGATGAAGAAACATGAGCCAGCATTCTGGACAAGAGCAGCAAGGAGCAGGTATGTGTGTAAGTATGCAGTGGCGTAGCTAAAGGCTCATGGGCCCTGGTGCAAGAGTTCAGCTTGGGCCCCCCTTCCCTTAGTGCTCTGTGTGTCTTCTTATGAGACACAAGGGTCTTTGGGCCCCCTCAGGCTCCTGGGCCCGGTAGCGACTGCTACCTCTGCACCCCCTATAGCTATGCCCCTGTAAGTATGAATGTCAATAGGCAATGCATGTAAGATAACACTGATCATGGCCATTTAAACTCTAAGATGCCACAGTCTGTAGTGACCACAGAATTTGAGAGATTAGTCGGAGGAAAGGGGCTCCAAGTCGGTCCTCCCACAGTAAAATTGCAGGGTCTTTATTAGTTAATATAGCAGACCGGGGACTTGTGAAAGCTCCTAGGCCTGCCACTGTATACTGCCTATTAAGCCTTGTCTGCAGCAAAGCTTAAAAGGAAGATCATAGTATCCCCATAGGCTGCAATTGCAGTTTATTGTATAAGCAACTACACGTTCAAGTCCCCTAGATAGAGATGAGCGAGCACTAAAATGCTCGGGTGCTCGTTATTCGAGACAAACTTTTCCCGATGCTCGGGTGCTCGTTTCGAGTAACGAACCCCATTGAAGTCAATGGGAGACTCGAGCATTTTTTGCAGGGGACCAAGGCTCTGCCTAGGGAAGGCTGGGTGAAAACCTGGAAACATCAGAAAATGATGGAAACACCATGGAAATGGACAGGAAACAGCAGGGGCAGCATGCATGGATGCCTCTGAGGCTGCCTAATCCCACCATTACCCCAAATTCTCCTGCAACAGCCTGGTGGTTACCCTCATGGCAATTGTGCTCACCCAGACCAAGAAAGGCGAGGCACATGCCCATCACATGTTAGGGAAGCACCCAACTAGGTGCAACGAAGGACTATTATCTATGCCCATGCTGGCACTGCTCTCCTATCCCCAGCCACACGATGCAGGCATAAGCCTGACACAGCATGGCGGTGACACCAACCAGTGACCAACTTAGATGAGGTAGCTGGTGAAGCACCCAAAAATTTAGCCTGACACAGCATGGCGGTTACACCACCAATGACTTTGTCCGACTGAGAATGCAGTGAAATGGCTTTTGTTGAGCCTCCAAAAATTTTTTTCTTTTCGGAGTACATAAAGTCGACCCTCAGCAAAAATTTTTTTTTTTAAATGTCGGTACTTGCGCCTCCTGAAAAATTGTTTTGGACTGTCTGTTTGACGCTCCTGAAACATTGTTTTACAGTGTCTGTAGTTGACACAGCGGAAAAATTGTTTGGAGAGAGGGCCTGTAGGTGGCCCTCCGGAAAAATTGTTTAGAGAGAGGGCTGTAGGTGGACCTCCGGAAAAATTGTTTGGAGAGAGGGCCTGTAGGGGGCCCTCCGGAAATATTGTCGTAAAAAGAGAGCCAGTTGGCCCTCTAAAAAATTGCGTTTTGGGTCAGCGTTAGGCAAAGACGACAAGGAGGAGGAGGAGTAGGAGGAGTAGAGAAGAGGAATCGGATACATAAGTAATGTTAATCTTTAGCTGCTTTCCCCCGGAGGAGATTTGAATTCCGGTGAAATCCAGGCTTTGCTCATTTTAATAAGCGTCAGCCTGTCAGCGCTGTCAGCTGACAGGCATGTACACTTATCGGTGATGACGCCACCAGCTGCACCGAATACCCGCTCTGACAACACGCTAGCGGCAGGGCAGGCCAGCACCTCCAAGGCGTACAGCGCCAGTTCAGGCCACGTGTCCACCTTTGAAACCCAGTAGTTGTTTGGAGCCTTGGAGAGCGTTCCCCTGCCAGTGCTGGACAAGCTGCCTGCTCTCCTCCTCTCCCCCGCTACTTGGCCCACAGAACCACGCCCTCTGCCGCTAGCGGCGTCAGATGGGAAGGATTGTTTAAGCTTGTGCACCAGGGCCTGTTGATATTGATTCACTCTCATACACCTTTCCTCTACAGCAGGGGTGGCCAACCTTACAGACACAAAGAGCCAGAAAAAAAAATGTATTACTACCAGGAGCCACAAGCTATACATGTACATACGAGTCACCATATTTTTCGCCCTATAAGATGCACCTAGGTTTTAGCGGAGAAAAATAAGAAAAAAATTTTTTTCACGAGATGTCAGATCAGACCCCCAATGCTCATCTGACCTAAAATAAGATCCCAAATCCTCATCAGACCTCCAAATCAAACCCCAAAAATTAGACCCCCAATGCTCAGATCAGACAACAAAAATCAGACTCCCAGTGTCAGACTCTCAGTGCTCAGATCTCCCACCCTCATGCTCAGCTGTCCCCCATGCTCAAATCATAACCCCATGCTTAGATCAGCCCCCCTCCATGCTCAGATCAGGCCCCCCGCCCCATGCTCACATCAGACCCCCCACATCATGCTCAGATCAGGCCCCCCACACCATGCTCAGATCAGGCCCCCCACACCATGCTCAGAACAGACCCCCCACACCATGCTCAGATCAGGCCGCCCACACCATGCTCAGATCAGGCCCCCCACACCATGCTCAGATCAGGTCCCCCACACCATGCTCAGATCAGGCCCCACAGAACATGCTCAGATCACCCCCCCCCCCAATGCTCAGATCAGACCCCAATGCTCAGTTCTATAATAAAACAAATTGCCTACATCTCCTGATCGGGAACCGGGCTCCTCATCAGGTGCCTGATACTCTGCAGGTATGAGACGCTCTCCACTGTGACCCGATGTGCATGTACCACGTTCTGACACTGTGTGCATCAGGACATAGTGGAGAGCAAGCTGGAGCTGCAGAGTAGCAATGGTGCTCGATCAGGAAAGGAGATCTGAGCATGGGGTGGAGAGTGAGCCAGCCTGATTGCTTCCTGGCTCCACTGCTAGAGCCACACTTGAAGAGGCAAAGAGCCGCATGAGGCTCAAGAGCCACAGGTTGGCCACCCCTGCTCTACAGGGATGAGAGTGGAAAGGTTCTGCTTGTACCGTGGGTCCAGGAGAGTGAACACCCAGTAATCGGTGTTTGAAAAAATGCTTCTAATGCGAGGGTCACGGGATAGGCAGCCTAACATGAAGTCTGCCATGTGTGCCAGAGTCCCAACACGCAAGAATTCCCTCTCCTCACTGGCCTGACTTTACATTTCCTCCTCCTCTTCAGCCCATACACGCTCAAGAGTTAAGAAGGACTGAGCTTTGGTACCCTCTTCTGTCTCGGCGACATTCTCCTCCTCTTCCTCCTCATCCTCATCCCCCTCCTCTGATATGCGCTGAGAAACAGACCGGAGGGTGCTGTGGCTATCAAGCGACGTATCTTCCTCCACCGTCTCTTGTGACAAGCGCAAAGCTTCCGACTTCATGCTGAGCAGTGAGTTTTTCAACAGGCAAATCAGCGGGATGGTGAGGCTGATAATGGCAGCATCGCCGCTGACCATCTGTGTTGACTCCTCAAAGTTGCTCAACACCTGGCAGATATTAGACATCCACGTCCATTTCTCATTGTAGACTTGAGGAATCTGAGTGACCTGACTACCAGTTCTGGTGGAAGTTGACATCTGGCAGTCTACAATCACTCTGCACTGCTGGTAAACTCTGGATAACATGTTTAATGTCGAATTCTATCTTGTGGGAATGTCGAACAACAGTCGGTGAGCGGGCAATTGTAGGCGGCACTGCGCTGCCCTGAGAGTGGCAGCATCTGTGGTGGACTTGCGGAAATGCGCACAGATGTGGCGCACCTTGGTGAGCAAATCAGACAGATTGGGGTATGTCTTGAGGAACCGCTGAACTATGAGATTGAACATGTGGGCCAGGCATGGCACATGTGTCAGTCTGCCGAGTTGCAGAGCCGCCACCAGGTTACGCCTGTTGTCACACACAACCATGCCTGGCTTGAGGTTCAGCAGTGCCAGCCACAGATCAGTCTGCGCCGTGATGCCCTGTAATAGTTCTTGGGCGGTGTGCCTTTTGTCACCTATGCTCAGCAGTTTGAGCACCGCCTGCTGGTGCTTAGCCACGGCACTGCTGCTGCGCCTAGAGCTACTGACTGAAGGCGCCGTGCCCACGGATGGTAATTCGGAGAAGGAGGTGGAGGAGGGGTCAGAGGAGGAGGCATAGTACGTCTGAGAGACCGTGACTGAGGTAGGCCCTGCAATCCTCTGTGTGGGCAGTACATTAGCGGCCCCAGGGTCAGACTCGGTCCCAGCCTCCACCAAGTTAACCCAATGTGCCGTCAGTGATATATAGTGTCCTTGCCCGGCAGCACTTGTCCACGTGTCCGTGGTTAGGTGGACCTTCTCAGAAACAGTGATGGTCAGGGCACGGATGATGTTCTATGACACGTGCTGGTGTAGGGCTGGGACGGCACTTCGGGAAAAATAGTGGTGGCTGGGGACCAAATACTGAGGGGCAGCAACTGCCATGAGGTTGCGAAAGGCCTTGGTCTCTACCAGCCTATAGGGCAGCATCTCCAGGCTCAGCAATTTGGAGATGTGGACGTTGAGGGCTTGGGCATGTGGGTGGGTGGAACTGTATTTCCTCTTGCGCTCCAGCGTCTGCTGTAAAGACAGCTGAACGCTGCGCAGGGACACATTGGTGGACGCTGTGGAGGATCGTGTAGGCGAAGGTGTGGTTTTCTGGCGGGAGGCGCTCATGCTGGGGTCCTGGGCAGGGGGTTGACTAGCAGAGGCAGCGAGTGACACAGGGGAAGGAGCAGTGAGAGGGGTGTTTAGCACTCATATGCCTGTGCATGCTGGTGGTGCTTAGGCTAGTAGTGGTGGCACCCCTGCTGATCCTGGTGTGGCACAGGTTGCACACTACAGTCTGTCGGTCATCCTCAATTTCTTTAAAGAACCTCCAGACTTGCGAACATCTAGGCCTCGCCACGGGAGCTTCACTACGTGAAACAGTTGCTGCTGATGCACCAGCTCTGGCCCTGCTTCTCCCTCTGGCCACACCACTGCCTCTTCCAACCTGTTCTGGTGCAGCACTCGCCTCCGCCTCAGAAGCACTGTCATCACTCGGCTTGTCAACCCAGCTTGGGTCAGTCACCTGGCATCCTCCGATTCCACAGTCTGCTCCCCCCTCGGACTTCCTGCCCTGACAACAACTTCACCACTGTCTGACAACCGTGTCTCCTCATCATCCGACACCTCTTTACACACTTCTTCCACTAAGTCAACAATGTCATCACCCTCAGACTTCGACAGTTGGAAAACTTGGGCATCGGGAAAGAGGTCAGCAGCAACCTGAGAAGTGGTTTGTGACTCTGGGAAGGGTCCAGAAAACAGTTCCTGAGAGTATGCCGGATCGCATTCCAAATTTTCCTGGGAGGGGGCAGACTGGGGGGAAGGAGGTTGAGGTGGAGGAGCCAGAGGAGTGCTCCCTTGGGTAACGTGGGTGGACTGTGTGGAAGACTGACTGGTGGACAAATTACTTGAAGCATTGTCCGCAATCCACGACATCACCTGTTCGCACTGTTGTGGTTTCAACAGTCCTCTACCACGTGTCCCTGTAAGTTGAGACATGAAGCTAGGGAGTGTAGCTCTGCAGCGTTCCCCTGCTCCCTCATCAGCAGGTACTGTCTCACCCTGCCCAGGACCACGGCCTCTGCCCCCTGCAGTAATTGAATGCCCACGCCCCCGTCCTCGACCCTTAGCCCTGGGGTTCAACATTTTCTGTATATAAGTGTATTATATATACCAAAAAAAATCAATCTGAACAAGTTAATATATAGGTGGATAAGTTAGAGCAAAATTACGTATTTTATTACGTACCATGCAGTATGGAGCAATTACACTGAAACTATTAGATTAGGCAGACTTGGTCTGCTTAAGTGCAACCCAGAAAAATGTCGCACTCAGATTTTTCTAATGTAGCTGTATCAGTGAGAGCAAAAGACCTTTTTTAATTACGTGACATATAGTATGGGTCACCTGGACAGAAAATACGGATTGTGGTTTGTGGTGACTGGACAGCTGAACTGTGACACACAGAATGGTTTCACACAGCTTTATGAAATGGATTTGTATCACTGAGATAAAACAACAAAAAAACTAAGTTTGTTATATATGGCGATAGCTGCACTACTAGTGCCAGCCAGCCAAGCCAGGAGACAAATAAAAGTGTCTTGTAGCCCTTAGAAGGGCTGTTGGGTTCTTTTGAGATCAATCCTTCCTAACAGAGAACTAAATCCACCAAATCTAACACTCTCCCTGAAACGCAGCAGATCTGTCCCTAACGACATCCAGACAGCCTCTGAGCCGAGCACCGCCGGACGTCACTAGTATATTCCAGGGTCACCTGATCTGGCCAGCCAACCCCTGCTATCGACATGTAAGGCCCCACGTGATGCTGGGGGGTACCGCAGAGTCTCCTGGCTAGTAATTGGCTGAGTTATAGGCGCCAAAAATTCAAAATGCGGGAGATGCCATTTCCTCGAGCATGGCGAGATACTCGTTCGAGCAGCGAGCACTTACGAGTACCCTAATACTCGAACAAGCACCAAGCTCAGACGAGCATGCTCGCTCATCTCTACCCCTAGAGCAGCGGTCCCCAAAATTCTTTGCACCTAGGCCGATTTCTCGCAAGACAATTTCCCCAGGGACCAGGGGTGGGGGGGTTATGGGGAGCTTCTGGTCATCGCTGACTGATTCACGCAAGGTGCATATTAAAATATATAAATATAACATAAAATGCCCCCTATACAGAGCCCCCCAAATAAAATACCCCCTCTTTGTGGCCTCAGAAGATGCCTCCATTGTGCCCTCAATAATGTGCCAGAAAGAATGCCCCCATAGATGCCCCCACAGTCCCCCCAAATAATGTACCAGTAAGAAGTGCCCCCACAATGCCCCCACAGTTCCCCCCAATAATGTACCAGTAAAAAGTGTCCCCACAGATGCCCCCACAGTACCCCCCAATAATGTGCCAGTACGAAGTGCCCCCATAGATGCCCCCCAATAATATGCCAATAAGAAATGCCCCCATAGATTTCCCGACAGTGTCCAGAAATAATATACCACAGCGCTCCTCTCCTGTATTGTACCAAAAAAAAAACACTTATATTTACCTCCATGCCTCTTTCAGCGATGTGATGCAGGCCTTTTCCGGCCTGTGTCCTGCGCTGTACGGCTCAGGCAGCCCAAGGACTTCATTGCGCCGCCTTAGCCGGCCTCTGATAGACTGCAGGCACTAGGCCTGTAGCCTATCAGAGGAACAGGCAGGGGAGATGCCTCTGCCTGCCCTGCCCTGCCTCAGCACAGGCATCTGTATCACTGTCCTGAGGACGGCGATACAGATGACTATGGAGATGAGCGCTTCCACAATGGAAGCACTCATCTCCCTGTCCCCTGCTGCCGCTGCCGCCCTCCACTTGTGACCAGGGCCCTGATTGCCCCAGCCCGGCAAACATCCATTCATGGCCCGGTCCTGGGCCGCGGACCAGTGGTTGGGGACCACTGCCCTAGGGCAGGGATGGCCAACCTGAGGCTCTCCAGCTGTTGCAAAACTACAACTCTCAGCATGCCCGGACTGCCTTTAGCTATCAGCCTACAGCAGGGCATGGTGGGAATTGTAGTTTTACAACAGCTGGCGAGCCGCAGGTTGGCCATGCCTGCCCTAGGGGATCTAAAAATAAAGGTGAAAAAGTAAAAAAAAAAAAAAGGTCTGAACTATTAAAATATTAAAGGATTTATCCTGCTAGATGAATAGCAAAACACAACAAAAAACAAAAAATCTAGTGTATATAAATTTCTTTTATTGCTACAATTGTACTGACCTGCACAAAAAAAGCAAAGTAAATTCCAAACCCCAAACTTCAGAAGCCACATACTATGATCATGTTACATAACACAAGTCTCAATGTTATATCAGCTTACACTGAGTATTAAGAGGTTGCCTTTCACAGCACAAGGCCTATCCCTTAGGCCTCTTTCACACGAGCGACTTTTCCATCAGGGTGCAATGCATAAAGCAAACGCATAGCATCTGGACTGAATCCTGACCCATTCATTTCCATGAGTCTGTGCACATTTTTCATGCATTATTTCTGCGTTCAGGAAAAATTGCAGCATGTTTTATATCCTGCGTTTTTTTCACAGAGCTCTGGTTCCATAGAAGTGAATGTGGCTTCAGTGAAAAACAGATTGAATATGAATGCAATGCATTTTTCACTAATGGTTTCTAGGAGATGTAGATTGTTATTTTTCAGGTCTTTTTTTTCACACGTATGCGGAAAACACTGAAACACTGAACGCAATTGCAGACAAAAGTGACTTAACTTGCGTGCGAAACCATCAGCTTTTTCCTGAACAGATCCTGACTAGTGTTGATCGAGCACTGTAGTGCTCGGGTGCTCGGGTAGAACACTAGGTGGTGTGCAAGTGGTCTAGCGAGCACCCGAGGACAATGGAAGTCAATGGGAGAACCAGAGCACTAAACCAGCACCCCCTGCTCTGAAGAGGGGAGGGTGTCTGGGGAAAGGTGAGAAAATGATGGAAACACCACTGAAATGGTTTGGGAACAGCATGGGGAGGATGTCTGGATGCATCTTGGACTCCAAAGTCGCTGCTGGGAACGATGTCCGAGTATTACGCCACTTTTACGGAATGACAAGAATACACCCAAAACCGAGGATAAAATTGATTTTAGAGGAAATATTGTTAGGAAACATATATTTACTTGTGAAATAGATATAGTAAAGTATGGGTAGTGGCTCACCAGTCTGTTGATAATGAATTGGATGTGCTTCTAATCACCTGGCTTTACCCTTAGCCTGGAACAATATAGTACATAAAATAAGTAGATTGGTGATGAGCACTATCTCTACATTTGGTTTGTATCTATAGTATTTGTTATATTCCAAATTTGGAAGAGAATGTGTATATACACAATATGGAAGGAGATGTATATATTTGTATTCTAGTAGAGAAGCATATATAGGTTGAATTTATGATATATGGTATACATAACTCGTTACAAGAATGCAGAACTTAGTTTGTGTTTTCCAAATAATGTATATTTATTATAGGATTTTAGTAAAAATGGTTGTTTTTGGATGAAAAGGTATATAAAAAATGACAAAAAATAAAAAAACAAAAAATGTATAAAAGACAAAAAGAAGAAATATTTAGGCACAAATATATAAAAATATTAAAATACCAAAATATCAGGGCTGAAAATATATACAAACCCTATTCATTAATTATTGGTATACATGAAAGAAATCCATAAACCCTGTTCATTAATTATTAGTATGCATAAAAGATCATGGTATATAATGTGGAAAATATAAAGTCATAGCATGGATGCAATATGTCTGCTATATAGTCCAAAAAGGTAGTAGCGTTATTTCTGATCAATATGAGAACAGGGTGTAGCCGGCATAAATAAAGAACAGTCCTATTTATGGATGCTGTCTTTTTTATAGTAGATGGAGGGATACTATGTTTGTATACTTCAGTACATTACCCCTCCGTTCGTTGGTGGATCCGGTGGGGAGTGATGTCTGTTCACCAGCTCAGGCAATGTGTAGCTCACAGCACGAGGGCGCTGGCCGTTATCCTGCGCGCGCTTCTTCTCCTCCGCTGTGGAAGTAGAGTATAGCGATACTGTCCGTGGGGTCCCACTTGATCGCTCTCTCTGCTATACGCTCCTTAGAGGGTATTGTAAGTTCCTTGGAAGGTTTTGTATCTTGTATGATACGTTGTTATTTCTTTCTTTGGTTTTGCAATGGACTAAGATTTATACACAGTCTCTTATGTCCAATGGGAGATAATAGTTGCGATTGCCAGTTTAATTCGTCCTTCTGTCACCAAACGCGTTTCAGGGCTACACTTTCCCCTTCCTCAGTGGTATATGGACTCTTTTTACTTATCTGGCATATTTATAGCGTCCTTGATTGGGCCCCTCCTGTTTTTTCTGGGGGGTTTCTTGCAAACTCTGGATTTGTGATTTGATTTCCCTGTCGATTGGGTTTTTATGAGTATAAAATTGTGATTGAAAGTTAATGGTGGTGGTTAGATAGGACGTGAGGTGCATAATGGTTAATATGCACATAAAATATAGTATTGAAAACATAGCATAACAATAATGGATAAAACAAATGTATCACCAATATACAACCATTACAATAGTAATGAAAAAATAAAAAAAATAATAAAAAAATTTATATTAATAAAAAATAACAATAGTAAAATAGTAAAATAGTAAATAGGTAACAAAGTACTGTATATGTAGTGGTATCCATTCTATGTCATAGATATTTGCTATCTACATATATATGATGCATCTATACATTTGCTGTTTGGATTTCAATATAAGGTAAGTATTCCGGATAAGTGTACAGTCATGGCCAAAAGTTTTGAGAATGATACAAATATTAATTTTTACAAAGTCTACTGCTTCAGTTTTTATAATGGCAATTTGCATATACTTCAGAATGTTATAAAGAGTGATCAGCTTAACAGCAATTACTTGCAAAGTCAATATTTGCCTAGAAAATGAACTTTATCCCCCAAAACACATTTCAACATCATTGCAGCCCTGCCTTAAAAGGACCAGCTAACATCGTTTCAGTGATTGCTCCATTAACACAGGTGTGGGTGTTGATGAGGACAGGGCTGGAGATCAATCTGTCATGATTAAGTAAGAATGACACCACTGGACACTTTAAAAGGAGGCTAGTGCTTGGCATCATTGTTTCTCTTCTGTTAACCATGGTTATCTCTAAAGAAACACATGCAGTCATCATTGCACTGCACAAAAATGGCCTAACAGGGAAGAGTATCGCAGCTAGAAAGATTGCACCTCAGTCAACAATCTATCGCATCGTCAAGAACTTCAAGGAGAGAGGTTCCATTGTTGCCAAAAAGGCTCCAGGGCGCCCAAGAAAGACCAGCAAGCGCCAGGACCGTCTCTTAAAAGTGTTTCAGCTGTGGGATCGGGCTACCAGCAGTGCAGAGCTTGCTCAGGAATGGCAGCAGGCAGGTGTGAGTGCATCTGCACGAACTGTGAGGCGGAGACTCTTGGAGCAAGGCCTGGTCTCAAGGAGGGCAGCAAAGAAGCCACTTCTCTCCAGAAAAAAACATCAGGGACAGACTGATATTCTGCAAAAGTTACAGGGAGTGGACTGCTGAGGACTGGGGTAAAGTCATTTTCTCTGATGAATCCCCTTTTCGATTGTTTGGGACATCTGGAAAACAGCTTATTCGGAGAAGACGAGGTGAGCGCTACCACCAGTCTTGTCTCATGCCAACTGTAAAGCATCCTGAAACCATTCATGTGTGGGGTTGTTTCTCAGCCAAGGGAATCGGCTCTCTCACAGTCTTGCCTAAAAACACAGCCATCAATAAAGAATGGTACCAGAATGTCCTCCGAGAGCAACTTCTCCCAACCGTCCAAGAGCAGTTTGGCGATCAACAATGCCTTTTCCAGCATGATGGAGCACCTTGCCATAAAGCAAAGGTGATAACTAAATGGCTCAGGGAACAAAACATAGAGATTTTGGGTCCATGGCCTGGAAACTCCCCAGATCTTAATCCCATTGAGAACTTGTGGTCAATCATCAAGAGACGGGTGGACAAACAAAAACCTACAAATTCTGACAAAATACAAGCATTGATTGTGCAAGAATGGACTGCTATCAGTCAGGATTTGGTCCAGAAGTTGATTGAGAGCATGCCAGGGAGAATTGCAGAGGTCCTGAAGAAGAAGGGTCAACACTGCAAATATTGACTTGCTGCATTAACTCATTCTAACTGTCAATATAAGCTTTTGTTACTCATAATATGATTGCAATTATATTTCTGTATGTGATAAAAACATCTGACAAACACACATAAAAACCAGAGGGCAGTAGATCATGTGAAAATATAATATTTGTGTCATTCTCAAAACTTTTGGCCATGACTGTATATATATTTGAGTATTAAATAATTCAAATATGTGAATTATGTTTCTTCCTGTCATATTATTCTTTATTTTTTATTTTTTATTTCCTGTTTTCCCACCTTATATTTTTTATATCTCCTTTTATTATTTTTTATTCTTTGTTTTTCATTTTAATTTTTCATTTTAATTTTTATTTTTTTCATTACTTTATTATTTCTTCTCTTTTTCTCTCCTTTTTCTTTTTTCTTTTCTATTCTCTCTTTATTTTCGGTCGACATGTTTGTCTTATTTTATTTTTATTCTGAATTTTAAGGAGATATGGATGCAGGTGGATGAGGATGCAGGTGGATGTTGAGTGTCGTATAGGGATGGGGGCCTCCCGAGGAGGGGAGATAAGAGTGCTGGTAATTAAACAGCCGGTCTCTGATGTCCCGTCCCCTAACATAATTCACATATTTGAATTATTTTATACTCAAATATATATACACTTATCCGGAATACTTACCTTATATTGAAATCCAAACAGCAAATGTATAGATGCATCATATATATGTAGATAGCAAATATCTATGACATAGAATAGATACCACTACATATACTTTGTTACCTATTTACTATTTTACTATTGTTATTTTTTATTAATATAAATTTTTTTATTATTTTTTTATTTTTTCATTTCTATTGTAATGGTTATATATTGGTGATACATTTGTTTTATCCATTATTGTTATGCTATGTTTTCAATACTATATTTTATGTGCATATTAACCATTATGCACCTCACGTCCTATCTAACCACCACCATTAACTTTCAATCACAATTTTATACTCATAAAAACCCAATCGACAGGGAAATCAAATCACAAATCCAGAGTTTGCAAGAAACCCCCCAGAAAAAACAGGAGGGGCCCAATCAAGGACGCTATAAATATGCCAGATAAGTAAAAAGAGTCCATATACCACTGAGGAAGGGGAAAGTGTAGCCCTGAAACGCGTTTGGTGACAGAAGGACGAATTAAACTGGCAATCGCAACTATTATCTCCCATTGGACATAAGAGACTGTGTATAAATCTTAGTCCATTGCAAAACCAAAGAAAGAAATAACAACGTATCATACAAGATACAAAACCTTCCAAGGAACTTACAATACCCTCTAAGGAGCGTATAGCAGAGAGAGCGATCAAGTGGGACCCCACGGACAGTATCGCTATACTCTACTTCCACAGCGGAGGAGAAGAAGCGCGCGCAGGATAACGGCCAGCGCCCTCGTGCTGTGAGCTACACATTGCCTGAGCTGGTGAACAGACATCACTCCCCACCGGATCCACCAACGAACGGAGGGGTAATGTACTGAAGTATACAAACATAGTATCCCTCCATCTACTATAAGAAAGACAGCATCCATAAAGAGGACTGTTCTTTATTTATGCCGGCTACACCCTGTTCTCATATTGATCAGAAATAACGCTACTACCTTTTTGGACTATATAGCAGACATATTGCATCCATGCTATGACTTTATATTTTCCACATTATATACCATGATCTTTTATGCATACTAATAATTAATGAACAGGGTTTATGGATTTCTTTCATGTATACCAATAATTAATGAATAGGGTTTGTATATATTTTCAGCCCTGATATTTTGGTATTTTAATATTTTTATATATTTGTGCCTAAAATTTGTGCCTTCTTTTTGTCTTTTATACATTTTTTAGTTTTTTTATTTTTTGTCATTTTTTATATACCTTTTCATCCAAAAACAACCATTTTTACTAAAATTCTATAATAAATATACATTATTTGGAAAACACAAACTAAGTTCTGCATTCTTGTAACGAGTTATGTATACCATATATCATAAATTCAACCTATATATGCTTCTCTACTAGAATACAAATATATACATCTCCTTCCATATTGTGTATATACACATTCTCTTCCAAATTTGGAATATAACAAATACTATATATTTACTTGTATATAAAGCAAAAAATTACAGGGAATGGGCACTTCAATACACCCTTTATTACACATAAAGTAAGGCATCAGACACAACCTTGAAAAATTATGATTGATGGCCTGCTGCTGCTGAGCTGACCCTCTAAAACATTAGGGGCGAGTGCCTGCTGCTTATCTGACCATCTAAAACATTAGGAGCGAGTACCTGCTGCTCATCTGACCGTCTAAAACATTAGGGTCGAGTGTCTACTGCTCATCTGACCGTCTAAAACATTAGGGGCGAGTGCCTGCTGCTCATCTGACCGTCTAAAACATTAGGGGTGAGTGCCTGCTGCCGAGCTGACGTCTAAAAAATTATGGTTGAGGGCCTGCTTATAAACTGACCGTCTAAAAAATTATGGTTGAGGGACTGCTACTGAGCTGACCGTCTAAAAAATTATGGGTGAGGGCCTGCTGGTGACCATCTTAAAAATTAGTGGTGAGGGCCTGCTGCTGAGCTGACCGTCTAAAAAATTATGGTTGAGGGCCTGCTGCTGAGCTGACCGTCTAAACAATTATGGTTGAGGGCCAACTGGTGACCGT
The DNA here is from genome assembly GCA_900303285.1 of Rhinella marina. Taxonomy (NCBI): domain Eukaryota; kingdom Metazoa; phylum Chordata; class Amphibia; order Anura; family Bufonidae; genus Rhinella; species Rhinella marina. Next base: position 31,752 of record ONZH01018151.1, read on the forward strand.
TGAGGGCAGCCTAATAAGCAGTTTGATATGATGGAGGATGAGGAGGAAGAGGACGAGAAGAGGAAGGGTTACATGGGAATACAGTGTATTCAATACACCCTAAAAGCCACATTTAAAGTTCCTTCATGTTCAGTCGCTTTCCTCTGGTGGGATAGAGAAGTCAGGGGCAATGCAGGCCTTGTTCATTTTCATAAGCGTCAACCTGTCAGCATTTTCAGTTGACAGGCGGATACGTTTATCAGTTATTATTATCAGTGGCACTAAATACCCGCTCCGACAAAATGCTGGCGGCAGGGCAGGCCAGCACCTCCAAGGTGTAGAGCGCCAGTTTGTGCCACGTGTCCAGCTTAGACATCCAATAATTATAAGGCACAGAGGGATCACTGAGGACTTTGACACGGTCAGCTAGGTACTCCTTCACCATCTTCTAAAACTTTTCCCTCCTTGTAACACTAGGCCGCTCATCAGGGTGAAGGTGCTGGCAGGGTGTCATGAAACTGTCCCAGGCATGGAGAGGTTCGCTCTGCCTCTGTTGGAACTGCTGTGTGTTCCCCCTCGTCTCCCCTCCTCGGGTGCCCAAGGAACTACGTACTCTGCCGCCAGCGTTGTCAGCTGGAAATTTCTGGAGCAATTTTTCTAAAAGGGCCTTCTGGTATTGCACCATTTTGCTAGTCCTCTCCACCAGAGGAATAAGAAATGAGAAGTTCTCTTTGTAGCGGGAGTCGAGAAGGGTGAACAACCAGTAATCGGTGTTGGCTAAAATGCGTATAAAGGCAGCATAGCATGAAGGCTTCGCTTTCCTCACCAGGAGGCTGACTGAATCTCCTTGTCCTATTCCTCCTCTTTGGCCCATCCACGCCGAAGAGATGGAGTAAACCTGCTATGGGTACTACCCTCTGTAGCCGTGGCAACCATCTCCTCCTCCTCGTCCTCACCATCTGTGTAGATTCATCCAAGTTGCGTAAATCCTCACAGAGGTCAGACATCAATGCCCACTCGTCGCTTGTGAAGAGCGGAAACTGAATGGAAAGGCGCCGACCGTGTTGCAGCTGGTATTCTACTACTGCCCTCTGCTGCTCACAAAGCCCTCCCAACATGTGGAAGGTGGAGTTCCAGCGCGTGCTCAGGTCGCACAGCAGTCGGTGAGCTGGCAGGTGCAAGTGCTGCTGCAGCGTTGCCAGACCGGCTGAAGCTGATGGTGACTTTCGGAAATGGGCACACAGGTGGCGCACCTTCACCAGTAGCTCAGAAAAATTGGGGTAGGTTTTGAGAAACCGCTGAACAACTAAGTTGAAGACGTGGGTCAGGCATGGTAAGTGTGTGAGGTTGCCGAGCTCCAAAGCTGCCACCAAGTTACGGCCGTTATCAGACACAACCATGCCTGGCTTTAGGTTAAGTGGCGAGAGCCACAGCTCAGCCTGGTCCCTTATGCCCTGCCACAGCTCTGCAACAGTGTGCTGTTTGTCACCTAAGCAAATAAGTTTCAGCACGGCCTGTTGCTGCTTCCCGACTGCTGTGCTACACTGCTTCCAGCTACTGATTGAAGTCTGACTGGTGCTGCAAGATGAGAATTCTGCAGTGGAAGTGGTGGAGGAGGTGGAGGAACAGAAGGAGGGGTTGCAGCCGCTACTGTATGGGGCGGCGGAAATCCGGATGGAAGTAGGGCCCGCAATCCTTGGCGTGGGTAGCACCTGTGCCATCCCAGGGTACGACTCGCTCCCAACCTCCACAACGTTCACCCAGTGTGCTGTCAGGGAAATGTAGCGTTCCTGGCCAGAAGCACTTGTCCATGTGTCAGTCGTTAAGTGGACCTTCCCAGTAACTGCGTTGGTCAGGGCACGGGTTATGTTTCTGGACACATGCTGGTGTAAGGCAGGGACGGCACACCGGGAAAAATAGTGGCGGCTGGGGACTGCGTAACAAGGGACAGGCTGCGAAAGGCCTTGGTGTCCACCAGCCTAAACGGCAACATTTCCAGGGCCAGCAACTTGGAAAGTTGCGTGTTTAGAGCTATGGCCTGTGGGTGGGTGGCAGGGTATTTGCACTTGCGTTCAAATGCCTGCGGTAAGGACATCTGTACCCTGTGCTGGGACACTGAAGTGGACATGCTTGCTTGATGCTGGTGAAGGTCCAGGTGCAGGGCGGGAGGCATCTGGGCCTGCGTCTTGATCAGCACGTAACACAGGGGAAGAGGAGGCAGTGGTGTGACTCGCAGACACAGATCGTGGACCCAGGCATTCGGCCCACCTATTAGGGTGCTTTACTGCCATGTGGCAGATCATGCTGGTGGTGGTCAGGTTGCTAGTGTTCATGCCCCTGCTCATTTTGGTACGGCACAGGTTACAAATTACAATTCTTTTATCGTCAGCACTTTCCTCAAAAGCACCAGACTGCGGAACACCTACCCCTTGGCAAGATAGATTGCTGCAAGGGGGTGCTCTGGGGAACAGTTGCAGGCCTGGTTGGCATGGCCTGCCTTCTCCCTTTTGCCACCCCACTGCCTCTTCCAGCCTGTTGTGGTACTGTGGATCCCTCCCCCTCTGTACTGCTGTCCTTGCTCGGCTTGACACCTTCCCAGGTTGGGTCAGCGATTTCATTGTCCACCACCTCCTCTTCCACTTCCTCACTCTG
>ONZH01018152.1:0-37045 GCA_900303285.1 Rhinella marina
GTCTGTGCACCTCTGTTGTTGTCTCTGGTGCTGCCGGGTCTTTTTTGAATATATATATATATATATATATATATATATACAGTGCCTTGCGAAAGTATTTGGCCCCCTGGAACTTTTCAACCTTTTGCCACAAATTTAGGCTTCAAACAAAAAGATATAACATTTTAAATTTTTGGTGAAGAATCAACAACAAGTGGGTCACAATTGTGAAGTGGAACGAAATTTATTGGATCATTTAAACTTTTTTGTAATAATAAAACTGAAAAGTGGGGCGTGCAAAATTATTGCATTAAAAATTATTGCATTAATACTTTGTTTCACCACCTTTTGCTGTGATTACAGCTGCAAGTCGCTTGGGGTATGTCTCTATCAGTTTTGTACATCTAGAGACTGAAATTCTTGCCCATTCTTCCTTGCAATACAACTCGAGCTCTTTGAGGTTGGATGGAGAGTGTTTGTGAACAGCAGTTTTCAGCTTTCCACATATTCTCAATTGGATTCAGGTCTGGACTTTGACTTGGCCATTCTAAGACCTGGATACGTTTTTGAACCATTCCATTGTAGATTTTGCTTTATGTTTGGGATCATTGTCTTGTTGGAAGATAAATCTCCGTCCTAGTCTCAGGTCTTTTGCAGACTCCAACAGGTTTTCATCCAGAATGGTCCTGTATTTGGCTCCATCCATCTTTTCATCAATTTTAACCACCTTCCCTATCCCTGCTGATGAAAAGCAGGCCCAAACCATGATGCTGCTACCACCCTGTTTGACAGTGGGGATGATGTGTTCAGGGTGGTGAGCTATGTTGCTTTTACGCCAAACATATCGTTTTGCATTGTTTCCAAAAAGTTCGATTTTTCATCTGGCCAGAGCACCTTCTTTCACATGTTTGGTGTGTCTCCCAGGTGGCTTGTGGCAAAGTGTAAACGAGACTTTTTATGGATATCTTTGAGAAATGGCTTTCTTCTTGCCACTCTTCCATAAAGGCCAGATTTGTGAAGTGTTCTACTGATTGTTGTCCCATGGACAGACTCTCCCAACTCAGCTGTAGATCTCTGCAGTTCATCTACAGTGATCATGGGCCTCTTGGCTGCATCTCTGATCAATCTTCTCCTTGTTTGAGATGAAAGTTTAGAGGGACGGTCGAGTCTTGGTAGATTTGCAGTGGTCTGATACTCCTTCCATTTCAATATGATCGCTTGCACAGTGCTCTTTGGGATGTTTAAAGCTTGGGAAATCTTTTGGTATCCAAATTCGGCTTTAAACTTCTCCACAACAGTATCACGGACCTGCCTGGTGTGTTCCTTGGTCTTCATGATGCTCTCTGTGCTTTAAACAGAACCCTGAGACTATCACAGAGCAGGTGCATTTATATGGAGACTTGATTACACACAGGTGGATTCTATTTACATCAGTCATTTAGGACACCATTGGATCATTCAGAGATCCTCAATGAACTTCTGGAGTCAGTTTTCTGAACTGAAAGTAAATGGGCCGAATAATTAGGCACGCCCCACTTTTCAGTTTTATTATTACAAAAAAAGTTTAAATGATCCAATAAATTTCATTCCACATCACAATTGTGACCCACTTGTTGTTGATTCTTCACCAAAAATGTAAAATGTTATATCTTTTTGTTTGAAGTCTTAAATGTGGCAAAAGGTTGAAAAGTTCCAGGGGGCCGAATACTTTCGCAAGGCACTATATGTTTCTGTGGGGTGGGAGACAGGATATGCTGCTCTTTGCTAAACAATTTGGATTTTGACTCTAACAACTGACCTTCCAGATTTTCTATTAACCCCTCCTTTTGATTGATTTTTAGTGTTGGGCGAGCATGCTCGCCTAAACACTGTATTCGGACGAGCATGGTGGTGCTCAGCACATTGCGGTGTTCGGCCAAACACCGCGTGTGCCGAGCACCAGGCTCAAGTCCCCTCCCCACACGTTTTTTGGCCGTCATCGGGTGCCTGAGCCGGGTCACATGATATATATGACATGTGACCCGGCTCAGGTTGAGTCAGGGAGAGCTGCTGCAAGGAGGGGCAGATAGTGTAGGGCTAGAAATTGGCTAGGCAGGGCAAGTTTTTCTGTTTAAAAGACCCAAAAGTCCTTTTAAGGACTATTTTTATATCTGGCTACAATATTTTTTTTTTTTTGGGGGGGGGCAAAAATTGTCCAAGTTTGCCTGACCTAAACACCACCTGCGCAGTGTGTGCTGTATAACGTTTGTGTATCCCAAATAACTGACATCCGGTGTATTTTTTTCTGCTGCTAATCAAGGCGACATTACCTGCGCTGCGTCTGCTGTATAACGTTTGCGCAAGGAGGGAGAGATAGTGTAGGGATAGAAATTGGCTAGGCAGGGCTTGTTGTTCTGTTTAAAAGACCCAAAAGTCCTTTTAAGGACAATTGTTATATCTGGCTGCAATATTATTATTTTTTTTGGGGGGGGCAAAAACAGCGCAAGTTTGCCTGACCGTAACACCACCTGCGCAGCGTGTGCTATATAACATTTGTGTATCCCAAATACCTGAGATCTGGTGTATTTTTTTCTGCCACTAATAAAGGCGACATTACCTGCGCTGCGTCTGCTGTCTAACGTTTGTGTATCCTAAATACCTGACATCTGGTGTCATTTTTTCTGCTGCTAATCAAGGCGATATTACCTGTGCTGCATGTGCAGTATAACGTTTGTGTATCCTAAATACCCGACATCCAGTGTATTTTTTCTTCCACTAATCAAGGCGACATTACCTGTGCTGCATCTGCTGTATAACGTTTGTGTATCCTAAATACCTGACATCCAGTGTATTTTTTTCTGCCGCTAATCAAGGCAACATTACCTGTGTTGCGTGTGCAGTATAATGTTTGTGTATCCTAAATACCTGACATTCAGTGTAATTTTTTCTGCTGCTAATCAAGGCGACATTACCTGCGCAGCATCTGCTGTATAATGTTTGTGTTCCTAAATACCTGACATCCAGTGTATTTTTTTCTGCCACTAATCAAGGCGACATTACCTGTGCTGCGTGTGCAATATAATGTTTGTGTATCCTAAATACCTGAGATTCTGTGTAATTTTTTCTGCCGCTAATCAAGGCGACATTACCTGCGCAGCGTCTGCTGTATAACGTTTGTATATCCTAAATACCTGACATCCAGTTTTTTTTTTTCTGCCGCTAATCAAGGCGACATTACCTGCGCAGCGTCTGCTCTATAACGTTTGTGTATCCTAAATACCTGACATTCAGTGTATTTTTTTCTGCCGCTAATGAAGGCGACATTACCTGTGCTGCGTGTGCAGTATAAAGTTTGTGTATCCTAAATACCCGACATTCGGTGTAATTTTTTCTGCCGCTAATCAAGGTGACATTACCTGTGCTGTGTCTGCTGTATAACGTTTGTGTATCCTAAATATTTCTAACATTTGGTGAAATGTTTCCGGCTGTTGGTGACAGCGACATTACCTGCGCTGCTTCTGCTGTTTAACGTTTGCGCATTCTAAATATTTCTGACATTCGCTGTCATTTTTCTGCTCATACACTTAAAAAAAATCTGCGCTACTGTACTTGTGACAAACTTGCATATATACCATTTAATATACGCAAGGTGAGCAGTAAGGGACAGGGAAATGTGCGTGCTGCTGATGATGCACGCAGAGGCCATGGCTTTGGGCGCGGTGAAACTGTGTCTGCTGGCAGAGCACAAGAAACAAAGTCATCCAAAACTCCTAGCTTCATGTCCCAGTTTGCAGCGCGGTGCAAGACAGGTTCTTGTTAGGTCAACATGTCAGGAGGAGGACCAGAGTGAAGTAAATTATTTAGGTTAAAAAATTAGAGGTGAGGGCCTGCTGCTGATCTGACCGTCTAAAAAATTATGGGTGAGAGCCTGCTGGTGACCGTCAAAAAAATTATAGGTGAGGGCCTGCTGGTGACCTTCTAAAAACTTATGGGTGAGGGCCTGCTGGTGACCGTCTAAAAAATTATGGGTGAGGGCCTGCTGGTGACCCTCTAAAAAATTAGGGGTGAGGGCCTGCTGGTGAACCTCTTAAAAATTTAAAGGCGAGGGCAGCCTAATAAGCAGTTTGATATGATGGAGGAAGAGGACAAGAACAGGAAGGGGTGCATGGGAATACAGTGTATTCAATACACCCTAAAAGCCACATTTAAAGTTCCTTTATGTTCAGCCACTTTCCTCTGGTGGGGTAGCGAAGTCAGGGGCAATCCAGGCCTTGTTCATTTTGATAAGTGTCCAGTTGATAAGCGGATGCGCTCATCAGTTATTATGCCCCCAGCAGCACTAAATACCCGCTCCGACAAAACGCTGGCGGCAGGGCATGCCAGCACCTCCAAGGAGTAGAGCGCCAGTTCGTGCCACGTGTCCAGCTTAGACACCCAATAATTATAAGGCACAGAGGGATCACTGAGGACGTTGACATGGTCAGCTAGGTACTCCTTCACCATCTACCAAAAATTTTCCCTTCTTGTGAAACTAGACCGCTCATCAGGGTGAGGGTGCAGGCGGAGTGTCATGAAACTGTCCCAGGCCTTGGAGAGTGACGCCCTGCCTCAGTTGGAACTGCTGTGTGTTCCCCTCGTCTCCCCTCCTCGGGTGCCCAAGGAACTATGTACTCTGCCACCAGCGTTGTCAGCTGGAAATTTTTGGAGCAATTTTTCCACAAGGGCCTTCTGGTATTGCACCATTTTGCTAGTTCTCTCCACCACAGGAATAAGAGATGAGAAGTTCTCTTTGTAGTGGGGGTCGAGAAGGGTGAACAACCAGTAATCGGTGTTGGCTAAAATGCATATAACGTGAGGGTCACGGGAAAGGCAGCATAGCATGAAGTCAGCCATGTGTGCCAAAGTCCCAACAGACAAGGCTTTGCTCTCCTCACCAGGAGGATGACTCTCAATCTCCTCGTCCTCTTCCTCCTCTTCAGCCCATCCGCGCTGAAGAGATGGAGTAAACCTGCTATGGGTACTACCCTCTGTAGCGGGGGCAACCGTCTCCTGCTCCTCCTCGTCCTCCTCCTCCTCCAATTCACGCTGAGAAGACAAACCGAGGGTGGTCTGGCTATCACCCTGTGTAGTGTCTTCCCCCATTTCCACCTCTTCCACATGCAAAGCGTCCACCTTTATTTTGAGCAGTGAGCGTTTCAGTAGACACAGAAGTGGGATGGTTACACGGATAATAGCGCTATCGCCACTCACCATCTGTGTAGATTCATCAAAGTTGCGTAAAACCTCACAGAGGTCAGACATCCATGCCCATTCGTCGCTTGTGAAGAGCGGAAGCTGACTGGAAAGGCGATGACCGTGTTGCAGCTGGTATTCCACTACTGCCCTCTGCTGCTCACAAAGCCTGCCCAACATGTTGAACGTGGAGTTCCAGCGAGTGCTCAGGTTGCACAGCAGTCAGTGAGCTGGCAAGTGCAAGCAGTGCTGCAACGTTGCCAGACCAGCAGAAGCTGTAGGTGACTTTCGGAAATGGGCACACACACCTTCACCAGCAGCTCAGGCAAATTGGGGTAGGTTTTGAGAAACCGCTGAACCCCTAAGTTGAAGACGTGGGCCAGGCATGCTATGTGTGTGAGCTTGCAGAGCTCCAAAGCCGCCACCAAGTTGCGCTCATTATCAGACACCACCATGCCTGGTTGTAGGTTGAGTTGCAAGAGCCACAGCTCAGCCTGGTCCCTTATACCCTGCCACAGCTCTGTGGCAGTGTGCTGTATGTCACCTAAGCAAATAAGTTTCAGCACAGTCTGTTGCCGCTTCCCCACTGCTTCCAGCTACTGACTGATGGCTGACTGGTGCTGCAAGATGAGAATTCTGAGATGGAAGTGGAGGAGGAGAAGGAGGGGTTGCAGCCGCTAATGTAGGTGGTGGCGGAAATCCTGATGGAAATAGGGCCCGAAATCCAGGGTACGACTCGCTCCCAGCCTCCACAACGTTTACCCAGTGTGCCATCAGGGAAATGTAGCGTCCCTGGACAAAAGCACTTGTCCATGTGTCAGTTGTTAAGTGGACCTTCCCAGTAATTGCGTTGGTCAGGGCACGGGTTATGTTATGGGACACATGCTGGTGTAAGGCAGGGACGGCACACCAGGAAAAATAGTGGCAGCTAGGTACTGAGTAACGAGGGACAGCCTCCGCCATCAGGCTGCTTAAAGCCTCGGTGTCCACAAGCCTAAACGGCAACATTTCCAGGGCCAGCAATTTGGAAAGTAGCGCATTTGGTTCTATGGCCTGTGGGTGGGTGGCTGGGTATTTGCGCTTTCATTCAAAGGCCTGGGGTATGGATATCTGTATGCTGCGCTGAGACACAGAAGTGGATGTGCTCGCTGATGGTGCTTGCGAAGGTCCAGGTGCAGGGCGGGAGGCATCTGGGCCTGCGTCTTGGACAGGGGATTGGCCAGCATGTAACACAGGGGAAGAGGAGGCAGTGGTATGTCCCGCAGACACCAATTGTGGACCCAGGTGTTTGGCCCACCTATTACGGTACTTTGCTGCCATGTGGCGGATCATGCTGGTGGTGGTCAGGTTGCTAGTTTTCACGCCCCTGCTCATTTTGGTACGGCACAGGTTGCAAATGACAATTCTTCTATTGTTCACACTTTACTCAAAAAAGTGCCAGACTGCAGAACACCTACCCCTTGGTAAGGGAGATTGCCACAAGGGGGTGCTCCGGGGAACAGTTGCGGGCCTGTTTGGTGTGGCCTGCCTTCTCCCTTTTGCCACCCCACTGCCTCTTCCAGACTGTTGCGGTGCTGCGGATCCCTCCCCCTCTGTACTACTGTCCTCGCTCGGCTTGCCACCTTCCCAGGTTGGGTCAGTGATTTCATCGTCCACCACCTCCTCTTGCACTTCCTCACTCTGGTCCTCCTCCTGACATGTTGACCTTAAGTGCTGCTGACACTCAAAAACACTAGGGGTGAGGGTCTGCTGCTAAGCTGACCATCTAAAACATTAGGGGTGAGTGCCTGCTGCTGATCTGACCGTCTAAAAAATTAGGAGAGAGGGCCTGCTGCTGATCTGACCATGTAAACCATTAGGGGCGAGTGCTTGCTGCTGATCTGACCGTCTCAGGCACTCGCCCTTAATGTTTTACATGGTCAGATCAGTAAATATAAATATACAAGTACAAGTAAATATATGTTTCCTAACAATTTTTCTGAATTTTCTAAAATCAATTTTATCTTCGGTTTTTGGCGTATTCTTCATTCATTTTGTAAAAGTGGCGTAATACTTGGACAACATCGTTAACAGTAGCGACTTTGTAGTCCAAGATGCATCCAGACATCCTCCCCATGCTGTTCCCAAACCATTTCAGTGGTGTTTCCATAATTTTCTGACCTTTTCCTATGAACCAGACACCCTCCCCTCTTCAGAGCAGGGGGTGCCTGGTTTAGTGCTCTGGTTCTCCCATTGACTTTCATTGTGCTTGGGTGCTCTGTAGAGCACTGGAGCATCATCTAGTGTTCTACCCGAGCACCCGAGCACTACGGTGCTCGATCAACACTATTGATTTTCCTTTCTAATGAATAAATCTCACATGAGGTGGATCTCAACATACACTCCTTCAATTGCTCCTCCAATTCTTGATTTTTCACTGATAATTCATTAACTAGTGATTATAAACCACCAATTTCTCTACATGTATTATCAGAAATTTTAATGACAGAATCACTAATTCTATTTACATCCTCTTTAAATTGGTGTTTTTGCTTACACCAATTTGCTTCCTTCATCTCTGTCAATTCCTTCATCTTCCATTTCTTACTAATTACTTTATCATCCAACTTCTTATTCTGGGTTTTTGATTGTCATTAGAGATGAGCGAATCTAATCTGACGAAGTGGAATTCGATCAGAATTTCATGATTTATTCAATTTGCACCAGATCTGCATTTCCTGACGCTTCATGGTCACGAATCGCATTTACAGTTACAAAATTACAGGCCTTTGTGGCGTATATTAGTGGTAAAAAAAGTTTTTCAACGTATAGCGGCGCATTTAAATTTAGTAGAACCTTATTTTGTTTATTAGTGGTCTAAAAAAATTAAGGGCTTATTAGCCGTTGTGTGGTGAAGTGGGAAAATGACAGCCCTTTGTAGCATGTATTAGTGGCAAAAAAAATTTATTCGGCGTATAGCGCCGCAGTTAAATTTAGTAAGGCTTTATTTCATTTATTAGTGGTGGAAAAAAATTAAGGGCTTACTAGTAGCCGTTGTGTGGTGGTGAAGTGAGAAAATTGCAGCCCTTTGTAGCCTATATTAGTGGCAAAAACCTTTTATTCGGCGTACAGCGCCATAGTTAAATATAGTAAACCCTTTTTTTTGTTTATTAAGGGATTAGCCGTTATGTGGTGAAGTGGGGAAATTACAACCCTTTGTAGCGTGTATTAGTGGAAAAAAAGATGTAAGTGACATATAGCGCCGCAGTCAAATTTAGTAAGGCTTTATTTCATTTATAAGTGGTGGAAAAAAATAAAAGGATTATTAGCCGTTGTGGGGAAGTGGGAAAATTACAGTCCTTTGTTGCTTGTATTACATAGTAACATAGTTTATAAGGACGAAAAAAGACATCTGTCCATCCAGGCCTGTTATCCTACAAGTTGATCCAGAGGAAGGAAAAAAAAACCTTTGAGGTAGAAGCCAATTTTCCCCACTTCAGGGGGAAAAACAATTCCTTCCCGACTCCAATCAGGCAATCAGAATAACTCCCTGGATCAACGACCCCTCTCTAGTAACTATAACCTATAATATTATTACACTCCGGAAATACATCCAGGCTCCTCTTGAACTCCTTTAGTGAACTTACCATCACCACCTCCTCCGGTAGAGAGTTCTACAGTCTTACTGCTCTTGCCGTAAAGAATCCTCCTCTATGTTTGTGTACAAACCTTCTTTGCTCCAGACGCAGAGGATGTCCCCTTGTCATAGTCATAGTCCTGGGGATAAATAGATCATGGGAGAGATCTCTGTACTGACCCCTTATATATTTATACATAGTTATTAGTACAGTGTTCATTTTAGGACATTGTCAGATATCAGTGTCAAGTATCAAAATAATGCCAGTGTGATAACTGACCCTGACTCCTAACCCTGACACCTGACCCTGACACCTGACTCTGGACTATGACTTTTAGCTTCATTGTACTTTAGATGTGCTGAATTACATAGATGAAGAAAATCACTTTGGTTCTGTCTGAACCTATAGCTCAGCAGTTTGACACTTGCCTTCCATGTAGACTTTTGGGGTTCAAATCCCCTTTTGGTCTAAAATAATTTGGTATTTTATTGAGCCCTAGAAAAGAGGCAAATTCAAGTGATGTGTGACCCTTGACAACTGACTCGTCAGGCGTCAGGGGTCAGGGTCGCTATGACTTTTAGCTTCATTGTGCTTTTCATATACTGAATGACATAGATGAAGAAAATCACCTTTTAATTTGTCTGAACCTATAGCTCAGCAGTTAGACACTTGCCTTCCATGTAGACTTCTGGGGTTCAAAACCCCTTTGGTCTTTAAAAAATAATTTGGTATTTTATTGAGCCCTAGAAAAGAGGCAAATTCAAGTGATGTTGTGACCCTTGACAACTAACTTGTCAGGTGTCAGGGTCGATATGACTTTTAGCTTCATTGTGCTTTTCATATACTGAATGACAGATGAAGAAAATCACTTCTTAATCTGTCTGAACCTATAGCTCAGCACTTAGACACTTGTCTTCCATGTAGACTTCTGGGCTTCAAATCCCATTTTGGTCTTTAAATAAATAAATTGGTATTTGATGAGCCCTAGAAAAGAGGCAAATTCAAGTAATGTGTGACCCTTGACAACTGACTTGTCAGGGGTCAGGGTCACTCTGGCTTTTACCTTTATTATACTTTTCATGTGCTAAATCACATAGATGAAGAAAACTACTTAAGTTTCTGCATGAACCTATAGCTTGTTTTGCTGGGAGAGCAGGACCATGCCTAAACACAGTGGAGTAGTGAGACCCCTAGTGGTTATATCTTTGCTGCTTATTTTTGGGTCGAGAATGATCTGATAATGAAACCCCTTACTAAGAAAATAGAATACATTATTGTAGTGTACAGTGACTCTTTCAAAATAATAGAAAACAAAATAGCCTTCATTCACCTGTAAATAGCTGAAGATATATGTAATTAGTGCCCCCTTTACTGTAGTATTGCCCATATAATCTTTAAATTAAAAAGGACTACTTACAGTAGTACTATTTGTCATCTCTTTGAATTCGCCTCATTTTTAGGGCTCAATAAAATAATTTTTGTATAGGACCAAAGGGCATTTGAACCCTAGAAGTCTACATGGGAGGCAAGTGTCTAACCATTGAGCTATAGGTTCATGCAGAAACTTAAGTGATTTTCTTCATCTATGTGATTCAGCACATGAAAAGTATAATAAAGCTAAAGGCCAGAGTGACCCTGACCCCTGATGTGTCAGTTGTCAAGGGTCACACATCACTTGAATTTGCCTCTTTTCTAGGGCTCATTAAATACCAATTTATGTTTTTAAAGACCAAAATGGGATTTGAACCATGGAAGGCAAGTGTCTAAGTACTGAGCTACAGGTTCAGACAGATTAAGAAGTGATTTTCTTCATCTATGTCATTCAGTATATGAAAAGCACAATGAAGCTAAAAGTCATAGCAACCCTGACGCCTGACGAGTCAGTTGTCAAGGGTCACACATCACTTGAATTTGCCTCTTTTCTAGGGGCTCAATAAAATACCAATTGATTTTTTAAAGATCAAAAGGGGATTTGAACCCCAGAAGTCTACATGGAAGGCAAGCATTTAACTGCTAAGCTATAGGTTCAGACAGAACCAAAGTGCTTTTCTTCATCTATGTGATTCAGCATATGTAAAGTACACTGAAGCTAAAAGTCATAGTGACCCTGACACCTGAAGTCAAGAGTTAGGTGTCAGGGTCAGGTGTCGGTGTCAGGGTCAGGGTCAGGTGTCACACTGGCATTATTTTGATAATTGACACTGATATCTGACCATGTCCTAAAATGAACACTGTATATTAGATCGTCTTTGTTTCTAAAGTGAATAACCCTAATTTTGATAATCTTTCTGTGTGCTGTAGTACTCAATGTGAGGTCTGACTAGTGGTTTGTAAAGTGGCAGGACTATGTTCTCATCATGCCCCTTTTGATGCAACTCATTATCGTATTGGCCTTGGCAGCAGCTGTCTGACACTGGTTTATACAGCTTAGTTTGCTGTTCACTAAAATTCCTGGGCCCTTTTCCAGGTCAGTGTTACCCAGTGTTTTACCATTTAGTATGTACTGGTGACTTGCATTATTCCTTCCTATGTGCATAACCTTACATTTGTCAGTGTTAAACCTCATCTGCCACTTCTCTGCCCAAGCCTCGAATCTATCCAGATCCATCTGTAGCAGTGTACTGTCCTCTTCTGTTTTAATTACTTTACACAGTTTAGTGTCATCTGCAAAAATTGATATTTTACTGTGCAAGCCTTCTACAAGATCATTAATAAATATATTGAAGAGATAGGGCCTAATACAGTGACAGTGACCCAATCTGAGTGTGTATCGTTAATAACTACCCTCTGTTTTCTATCACTGAGCCATTTACTTACCCACATACAGACATTTTCTCCCAGGCCAAGCATTCTCATTTTATATACTAACCTTTTATGTGGTACAGTGTCAAATGCTTTGGAGAAGTCCAGATATACGTCATCCATTGATTTACCGCAATCAAGTATAGAACTTACCCCCTCATAGAAACTTATTAAATAAGTTTGACTTGTTCTACTTCAATTCCTCGAGCACAGACATTATTGGTGATAGGAACTTTCCCCTTGCCATCTCTGTCATTGTGCCACTCTGGGGCCTCCTGATGATGATGCTGCCACCACTTTCACACTCTTTCATTGTGTCACTTTGTGGCCTCCTGATGATGCTGCTGCCACCACTTCCACACTCTGTCATTGTGCCACTCTGTGACCTCCTGATGCTGCTACTGTACTGCCGCCACTTCCATACTGTCATTGTGCCACTCTGTGGCCTCCTCCTGCTGCCACCTCCAGAGTCTGTCATTTGGCCACTCTGTGGTCTCCTCATGCTGCTTCCTCCTCATCACTATTTCAATGGGCCACTCTGTGGACTTCTCATGTTGTTCCCACCTGACTAGGCCACTCTTTTACCTTTCTGCCTGCCTGACATCATCATTTATTTGACCCTTCTTCTGATCTGTCAGAAGAAAAGGGAAATGAGATCCTGTCTATGTAGCAGCTGTTAGGCCAGTATGACATGGTCCCATCAGAATTGGCTTATGATTTGGTAGCCAAAAGCAGGAGTGGGTACAAAACACAGAAGACATGCAAATATTCCATTCACATGTCATCTCTGTTTTGTATCCACTCCTGTTTTTTTGGCATTAGCAATACTGATGGATTTCTGACAAAATGCTGACCGAGTGAAAGCAGATGCTCCACAGACAGCATCCGTTTTTTGGGGGTTATTGTTCTGACAGATTAGAGGAAGAGCAAAATAATCAGTAACAGCAACACAATCTTACTGCTGACACCCACTCTACTCTGTCGGGGGGGCTCCACTTGCAGAACAGTTTCTGTAGAAATCTATGTGGAATCAGTGAATTGGTGAAAAGAAGTGCACTCTTTCACGCTATAGTAGGATCATGGGCCTCTGCACAGTTCTTTATACCTGGCCCTATAACTGCCCAAATACGCTAAGTGTGCAGTGATTCTAAGAGCAACGCCTGTCATCTGCATGTCATACAGACTCACAGTATTGTTTCACTACCACAGCAGACTCCATATGCGTGTTACTGCAAGGCACAGTGTTCTACACCACTATACAGGCTCTCTGCAGCCAGGAAGTAGCCGTTTTTTAACACGATTCGACACAAATTAATTTGAATCAAATCGTTTGGGAAAATTCCGTGAAACGACCAAATCGAATTTTTGAAAAATTTGTTCATCTCTAATTGTGATATCAGGTCCTTAAATTGGCTTTCTAAAGATTCAACTCCACATGAATGATAGAAGTGGCATATGTTTCAAAATACTTCTGTACAAGTTTCATGTTTAATAACAAACAGCAAACACAAAAGATCTCACAAACAACAAAATGGACTATTCAACTAACATGCTGCTTCCCTACATATAGTTCCAAGACAAATTTATTCTGCCTAAGCAAACAGCCAATTATATCAAGAAACGAGAATTTTCCTTAACAAAAGTTTGACGTTATCTCCACTGTATACTAGACTACACCAGTTAACAAGTGAGAATAACTTCCACATAACTTCCTACACAGTTATAGATAACCAACCAGAATGTAAGGTGGAACTTAATACTCACCAAGATTTCTTCTGTATCCAAGATCCAAACTCCTCTGTTCCTTGAACTGTACAGCTCAATAAATCATCACAGTCCCATCTGGGGTGCCAAATGTAGAATCCACCAAGCTTTGTGTGCCAGTTAATTATAAATAAACAAAATAGCTACTGGATCTTTAAAAGGGTATTTATTTATAGTACAGGGATTTATACACAAAAGGTTAACAAAGGGAACATACAGGTCAGAGGTAGGGAAGGAAGTGGCTAACTAGCTATATACTGTATGTACAGTCTTATATACTAGTCATTTATACACAACACATAGCCCACACGTTGCCCATCCCTGGGACACCTCTCAGATACTGTCTCAGCCAATCACCACAGCCCATTTATAGTCTGTAGATATAGTCATAGAGGGTTAACACCTTCCTGTAGGTGGTATCCATGAGTCCAGAGCTGTCCTTCCTCTAAAGGACAAACAGACTTGCAGAAAAGCAAGGTCTGGGAGCACCATTAATCACATGTTCATAGGTGTGCTCCAATGGGGGCAAGGCCCTGGATTTTTTCCCAGGCATAATGATTCTTGACTTCCCAGATAAAACAGGATTCACGTCCCCACCTATCCTTTGGTTGAACTTGATGGACTTAGCGTTTTTAAATTCCGGTATTGAGTTCTGTCATAGGGGCTCAATACCGGAAAAAAACGCTTCAGTTTTGTCCCAATTCATTGTCAATGGGGACAAAACTGAACTGAAGACAACGGAATGCTCCTGAAAGCATTCCATTCCGTCTTCAGACCGGAGAACAAACCGCAGCATGCTGCGGTTTGCTCTCCGGTCCAGGCATCCGCACCAAGACGGATCCGGAATGACCCCCAATGCAAGTCAACGGGGACGGATCCGTTTGGTGTGGACACACCAGTAATCCGGATCTGTCCTCCATTGATTTGCAATGGGGGGTCATTCCGGATACATACATACATACATACATACTCACATACTCCAGGGACGCCGGCAGCATGTCTTCACGCGCCCCCTGCGCGCAGCTATGACGTTTCCCCACTGCGCCCAGCACAGGGCGCTGTGGGGAATCGTCATCACTGCGCGCAGGAGGCGCGTGAAGACGTTCTGCCAGCATCCCTGGAGTATGTGAGTATGTGAGTATGTGAGTATGTGAGTATGTGAGTATGTGAGTATGTGAGTATGTCTGTATGTCTGTATGTCTGTATGTCTGTATGTATGTCTGTATGTCTGTGTTTTGTTTCAATGTGTGTCATGTGTGGGGCCGGAGCGCTGCTCCGGCTCCACACATGTATAGCGTTAGCACGGATCCGTTGGCACCCTTTAGGTGCCGGATCCGTGCTAACGCTAGTGTGAAAGAGACCTTAACTATTAACAATGTAACAGCAGTGTCTATTGCCTGTTGAGCAGATAGGACTTGTCCATTTCCATTGCATTGTGGGAGAGTTGCTTAGGTGTTTAAGGCCCATTTCCACTCTGCTATGAAGGCCTCAAGTCAGAAGTCAATAGAATGTTCGGCTTCCAAAACTCCCCTCTATGTCATGTAAGTCCACCACTCTTGATTGGGCTGTGTGACCTTCCTCTACTAGTAAGTTATCTCTTTTCAAACAGACAGAGATAAAGAAACCTTTCCAATTCATTTACACACACACAAGTTCCTTAAACTCTTACTTTTTCTGGAGCTCCATACACATTATATAAAAACACATAAAACATGTGATTTCTTTCCACATAATCGGTACCTCAATTTTATACATTTACCTTGCTGTTAATATACCTTGTTATCGCTTAATATTGCAAACATATTGTAATTGCTCTCACATTCCAGTTTTGTGACGTCACTCACAGCTACGTTGTCCCCACTGTCTGCCTTCATACAAGTACTTAGCTTTCTGTAACTCAACAACACATTCACATATAGCTATTCATAGCCACACCCAGAACTGCACTAATTGAGAGAGATATTATACACTCAATTGCCCATTTCTGGCTAATAATATCTTTTCTCCTACAAATGGTAAGTTAGAACTTAAAAATGCAACGTGACCTATTATTTAAGTACACATATAAAAAGTACAGTTCTCTTTTTTTCCCCTTTGCATGCCGCCCATCTTCACTAAAAGATAAGAATGCAGCTTTTACCTGTGAAAGAAATTATTAATCTTCACTGTTTCTACTTGTATATAATCTGTACTGTATTAAAAAAAAGAATTCATGACAAACATTTCAAGCTGTAGTTTAATCACTTACTTAATCATTGGACAAAGGCGGATACACTACTGGAGTCTCACTTATTGAGACATGTAAGTCTCCCCAGGCACACAGCACTTGCAAGGAGATTATTAGCTCAGGGCAATCTTAATGTAGGGTATCCCTTTAACTGTGTCATCCATTTTCTTCAACATCCAAACCTTCATTCTTTGGCATTTCAGCCTTTTTAAACAACTTGCTACACCCTTTCACTCTATCTCTACCTTCTCATTGCCTGGTAGGTTCCTGTCCAGTCCAACCAGCAGATTCCTCATAATCTGCTCTGTGTGACCCCATAGTAGCTAGGTCTGTCTCTCAAGCACTTTAAGACCCTAAGAACTTGAAAACACGATTTCTTGCCGACAAGAATTTTTATAGCTCCTCCTGCCTCAAATAGGTCTGGCTCATGGGACACTTTAAAACCCTATCCTTCTGGTTCTCCCTCAGATAGGTCTAGTTCATGGGGCATTTTAATACCATAAAACTGAAACCGATTGCACAGCCTATTATAACAAACACTTCCACTTTTCTGTAGAGTATTCTAAGTCATCTACTAGCCATCCCCCACATTCCCTCCTAAAATTATTCTACCTTTCAGAATCCAGACATCCATTCTTGCACGTCAGTTTTTTTTTAAACAGCTTATCACATCCTTTTAGAGCATTCTTTCCTGCTCTCTCTGTCACTATTTACATAGTAACATAGTTTGTAAGGCCAAAAAAAGACATCTGTCCATCCAGTTCAGCCTGTTTTCCTACAAGTTGATCCAGAGGAAGGCAAAAAAAAACCTTGTGAGGTAGAAGCCAATTTTCCTCACTTTAGGGGGGAAAATTCCTTTCCTGACTCCAATCAGGCAATCAGAATAACTCCCTGGATCAACGACCCCTCTCTAGTAACTATAACCTGTAATATTATTACCCTCCAGAAATACATCCAGGCCCTTCTTGAACTCTTTTAGTGAACTTACCATCACCACCTCCTCAGGCAGAGAGTTCCACAGTCTCACTGCTCTTACCGTGAAGAATCCTCTTCTATGTTTGTGTGCAAACCTTCTTTCCTCCAGACGCAGAGGATGTCCCCTCGTCACAGTCACAGTCCTCGGGATAAATAGATGATGGGAGAGATCTCTGTACTGACCCCTGATATATTTATACATAGTTATTAGATCTCCCCTCAGTCGTCTTTTTTCTAAAGTGATTAACCCTAATTTTGATAATCTTTCTGGGTACTGTAGTCCACCCATTCCAGTTATTACTTTAGTTGCCCTCCTCTGAACCCTCTCCAGCTCTATTTGTCTGGATGTGTTCCTCTTTTTGATTCCCCACTACATAGTAGGTTGACAACTTTTACACTAGAGATTTTTTTTCTGAATCTGCATATTTTAATGCCCAAAAGATATTAGGTGTTATGCCTAAATCTGCTAGTGATACTGATACTGCATTATGGATGAGATGAGATTGTAGATTGGATGTCTCCCTCATTCTTTCAGTCACAGCAGGATGACATGGAGGTGACTTCTGAGTCTTCCACTGTGCCATGGAGCCAGGGGTCACAGCATTCCTACTACTCCTCCTCCTAGTCCCAAAGAAGGATTTCAGTGGAGTCCTCTCAATATTCACTGCCCCTTTGTGGTGGGGTGCCTTCCTTTTTCCTAAGAAGTGACAAGAAAACCCCACCATGCCCTATGGTAGAGAGTCACAACAGTCTTCATGTTGACGAATTGTGTAAGAGCAGTGAGCATTTGTACTGCCCTGAGGAGGAGTTGCTGGAGGAGGCTGCAGACCCCATGCATAGCTTAGTTGGTGGTGGTAGTAGTGTCACCTGTAGCCATGGAATTGGCAGTGCCGCAACAGCAGCAGTCAGGGAAAATGCATAGTAGGGGAGGGGTCCAAGGAGTCCACCATGATAGCTCACAGTTTGATAAACAAGGCAGGGAGGATGAGGACTCTGATGACAATTGTATATCGGACAGGACCTGGAAGTGTTTCGGGGTGCTGAGTAAGAGGCAACATCAGAGGAAGAGGGGGTAGCAGCATCAATAAAGAGCAGAGGCTACGTACCTCCCAAAGAACAGCCAAGGCCATGTCTGCTTTGGGATCAGGTGATGCCGCTGACACTGTGGGTGGGTTAGGCCTAAAACGTGCCAGAACTAAGCCATGTTCGGCTACCTCTAGCTCTGCAAAGTAACTACCATCTGGCAGATTTTCTCCACACTGTTGGAAGATGGAAGCATTGTGCAAGTGTAATACCCCAGAGTGGTATTACCATTTCATTACCCTGCTACTGTCTCTAATGGGCTAACAATAATGTCATTCTTGTATTTATTCCAGGTCCTTCACATCTTGCATTGAT
Source organism: Rhinella marina (assembly GCA_900303285.1). Lineage (NCBI taxonomy): Eukaryota > Metazoa > Chordata > Amphibia > Anura > Bufonidae > Rhinella > Rhinella marina. The sequence continues at coordinate 17,974 of ONZH01018152.1, forward strand.
AATATTGCTCTGAAACTGTTTTGTTCATGTAATGTGCCGGCGTATATGGCAGAGAGATCATTAGATAGAATGGAATTTACCATTCCATTCTCCCCCTTTTGGGCAGAAGTGGGCCAGTCCTGTTTCCTACCAAAGAAAGGGGTTGCAGTGCTAGTTTATTCCAATCTAGTCTAGACAGTGGAGCTTGAAAGATGTGCCAAGATGTAGCATCGAGGGAAAAGTTCCCCCTTCTGCACCAGGAGTCTCTCCAGAGGGAAGCAGATCATAGAGCACCATGACACCTTACATATTTAGAGAAAGAATATTGCGAGGGGGTCAACAGCTGAAGGCACCTCACTCCAAAGATGCCAGAAAAGTCCTGAAGTCCAGCTACCAGATTAAAGCGTTCAGCACAGCAGAGAGATAAAGCAGAGTTATCAAGTTAGTCGGAGGTAGAGGCACAAGAGGATGAAGATGTGAATGGCACTGGTCAGGACACCCAATCGTCTCAATGGGGATGTAGCCAGAAAGTGCTGGCTCCTTGCAGTGTGGTGGCCTGTATTCTCACTTGCTTATGCAGTGACAAGCATATCGCTGACATAAAGTAGTCTGATGATTACTGGATAGCTATGCTTTTAGACCCTTACTATGAAAGCAAAATAGAAGAATGTTTTCTTCGAAAGGGAGGACAAATTACGTTATTACCAGGAAACACTGTATACGCAGCCTGCTGCAGTTTTTGCAGAGCAGACACCCACTGCTACATGCAGCAGAAGCTGAAGCAGTAGCAAGTCTCCTGAACACAATGGAGCTGTTCACGTGCCACTTATTCCAGAAGGCTGCTGCCTCCATCATGCCACTGCCACCATGATGCCATTGCTGCAGCCTGCTGACCATGTCCTGTATGGCTGCTGCTGCTTCCATCATGCCACTGCTGCCTTCATGCAACTTCAGCTGTCTAACTACCATCGTGTTCTGTATGGCTGCTACTTGTATCATGCCATTGCCTCCTTCAAAATATGCAAAATAACCGTGGAGCCACAGTTATGGGTCTACAACACAGTTTCCCAGGGAGCTTTGCACTTTGGATTGCTGTGTTGAGACTCTTAAATGAGTCCCTGAGATCAGCTATTGTTTTGTATGAGTAGTCTCCAAGGCATTGCTCCTGGTTAGCCAGAATCCTACTCCACACTGATGAGGGGCAATACCCCGAAATAGCTGTCTGTGGCTGGATAACTGGCTTAGGTTTTCCACTAAGTTTAATTTTAACATCTGTCATGGGTAATCTGTTCTTTCTGTCTGCCTTGACTTGCCGGCTCAGGTCCTTTGGGTACCCCCTACACTCGGCCTTTGGGCATCGTTGATTAAATTCAGCTTCAGCTCACTGCTGCTATTGGGTGTAGGGCTATTCCCCTAGGAACAAGAGTGTTCTGGTCTTTGACCTCCTCTTGGCCTGTGGCTTAATAGTCTTGGTGTACGACGTTAGACAGTTCTTATTTGGATCTCGACAGCCGAAGAAGACTTTTTGAAGATTTTTTTCTCCGACTGCGATCAAGGAGAAGACCTTTGCGAAGACTCGACGAGGAACCCCTAAGACGAACCCTGACGCCGAATTGCCGGCGACGAGGACCTCCAACTTCGGGAAAACTTCGGCAAGTAAAAGAAGCTCGGCGAACTTCTTCCCTGGAAGAAGCCCCGTCCAGCAAGGAGGAAATCTGCATAGCCACTCCCACCTGTGGCAAAAGTGACACCTTGCGGAGATTCTCCAGGGAGAGGAAGACAAGAAGGGAAAAGCCATGGCCTCAACCTCCAAACCTTCCAAGACCAGCAAGAAGGCTGAGGGACCAGCCAAGAAGCCCCAAGACACCAACCCCCCTGGTTCTTCTGGACCTAACCCCACCACTTCTGCCCAGCAGAAGGGCAGCAGAAAGCCCTGCCAGGCCGCTCCTTCCCTGGAGCCCTGGATGCGGCAGACTGTCGCCCTGAAGCTCAAGGAGGTGGATGGAGGGTCCCAGACATGACTGAGGAGGTCTTCTGTAAGAAGCTGTTGGCTGAGCAGGGGTTTTCGAAGCCAGAGACCCTCAGCATACAGGCATTTGTGACCGGAATCTTCTACGTGACCTTCGTGTCAATCAACATCTGCAGAAGATACTGGGAAGCGGTGAAATCGGCGACACCGGACTCTCCATTCTCTCGCTTCGTCGGGAACTGCCCCGTTCAGAGAGAGGAGAGAAGGATCACGGAGTCTATGAGGAATCCGCATACCTTCGGCAAAGACATCACCACTTTCCTGAAGCGGTTCTGCACAGTGGTGAGGGAACTCACCCACATCCTGAACGGACTCGGCTTCTGGACCGGGAAGTGGTCGGTGATTGTGAAGCTCAACAAGGATTCGACCTCCGAAGACGGCCTCCAGCACCTTCCCCAGTCATTTTCCCTCGGAAACTCCCATGGGCTCATCTACTACCCGGATATGCCACAGTTCTGCAGGAAATGTGGGAAGAAGGGTCACGAGATGAAGAACTGTGAGGAGAATCCCTGCCGAATCTGCCTGGTCACAGGACACGAGACCAAAGACTGCCCCAAGAAGATGGCGTGCAACCTGTGTGGACTGTCCTCCCACATCTACAAGGACTGTCCAAAGAGGGACCGCAGCTGGGCATCAGTCGCAGCCAAGGCTCCGGTCAGTGGGAAACCAGCCTCAGCCCCGGCAGTGGCGAAGCCCAAAGAGAAGCCATCAAAGAGGGAGGGTAAGCGGACATCTGCCCCCGCTCAAGCTCCTGTGACCAACCTTACCCACCCAGCCTCCTCCCTCCCCGTCACCACCACTGAGGCTATCCTAATCCCGCCCATTACCTCAGTGGCACTTTCACGCTCCCCCAGCCCAACCCGCCCCCTGGCCACCACTGTAGCAGCACTAACCCCCCTCCAGTTGGAGGACTGGCCCCCACCATGGAGGACTTTCCTGCTCTTGTCCCCCCAGGTGTCCAGCCAAGAAAGAGGAAGGAGAGGGACAGCCCCGTTGCTGACCACTCCAAAAAGAAAATGATCGAGGTGGAGGAAGATTCCCAGCTCGGCACAGAGGAAATGGACCAGAACGTGGAGGAGCACGAAACTGCCATTGAAGGTCGCAGGACATTGAGACCAAAGCGCTCCGCTTAATCGAAGCCCAGTGCCGGAGGTTGATAGGACAACCCATCGACAGCAGGCAAGATGAAGAGAAGCCGCCGGACAACCGGGGTGATAACTAAGCTGTATCGTTCCCGCTAACCTGTTTCTTTCTCCTCCATGATGGCAAATTTTAACCTTTTTTCCTTTTTTCCATTAATGTCAGGAGCATTAGGGATAGGTCTAGGTGCCAGACGGTGCTACCTTTTCTTTCCTCTCAGGTTGCCGTCGTCTTCATGTTGCAGGAGTGTGCACTGCCCCCATCTAGGTCTCACAACCATCTGGCCAGATTGTGGTCCCATGGTCAGTCCTATTGGTCCGGTGGAGGTAGCCACAAGTCGGATGGGGTGGCCATCCTCCTCAGGGGAAGCGCCTTTACACTTGACTCCGTCCAGGAGCTCGTCTGCGGCAGGCTTCTTGTCGTAGACAGTTCCTGGGCGGGAGAGCCAGTTAGGCTCATAAATGTGTATGCTTCCCCTGATAAGGGTGAGCGACTGGAGCTCTTCCAGGCCCTGCGACTGCAGCTCGCCACCACTAGGACCGTAGTGATGGCTGGGGACTTCAACTGCCCGATCGAGGAGGACGGTCGAGGAGGACGGATGCAGCTCCGGTACTTCAAGCAAGTTGGACTTCCAAGCTGCTTATTGAGATGGTGACCGAAGCATCCTTGCAGGACGTTGTGGGATCCATGGGGAAAGGCTCCGTTAATTATACGTGGAGCCGAACCGATGGCTCACTCCGTTCTAGGATAGACTTTGTGTTCATCTCTCGGGCAGTCAGGCGGTGTGGGAACTCTATGATCCCTTGCTTCTTCTCCGATCACAGAGCCGTTCAGGTCCAGTGCGTCCTTGGCGAAGGGTTCCCCCCCGGCCCTGGATCCTGGAAATTGAACTGTGCTCTGCTGAATCGTGAGGATGTGCTTGCGGAGCTTAGAGACACCTACATAGCCTGGTGGAACGACAAATGCTTGTTTGCACGAACTAGTGACTGGTGGGAGTATGTTAAAGTCCAGTTTCGCTGTTTCTTTCAGGCCAAGCAACAACAACAGGCGTGTGAGAAGAAGAGGGACTTCAGAGAGCTGCAGCGTCAGTTGTGGTCCCTGCAAGACCTTCATCTGTGCGGCTGGGACGTGAGGGAGGAGCTGGAGGAGACCAAAAAGAGCCTGAAAAGGCACTTTGAGGAGGAATCCAAGCGAATCATCTTCCGTTCCAAGGTGGAGAACCTGGAGAAGGGTGAGAAATGTAACTCGTTCTTTTTCAGGAAACTCCACGCCGGCCACACGCCCCTGAACGAACTTTGAGACAAGGATGGAAACATGCGAACAGGGAAGGAGGAAGTGATGGGAGTTGTCACAGACTACTACAGCGACCTCTACTCCTCGAAGAACACTGACCCGACAGCCGCCGATAAATTCCTGTCAGGTATCACTAACCATCTTGACCCTGCAGGTGCGGAGGCTATGGATGACCCTCTGACGGTGGGGGAGCTGCTCTCTGCCGCTAGATCCTTTAGGTCCGGCAGGACCCCGGGCAGTGATGGTCTTCCAGCCGAGCTCTATGTAGCGCTGGGGGATCTGATCTGTCTGGACCTGCTGGAACTCTATGAGGAGATGGTGGTGGAGGGTAGGATGCCCCCATCGTTGAGGGAAGGCATGATCATTATCCTGTATAAGCGGAAGGGGGAGAGATGTGACTTAAAAAATTGGCATCCCATCTCTCTCCTGAACGTGGACTACAAGATCCTCGCCAAGGTACTGGTCAACCGGCTGAAGGTTGTCATCGGCAGGGTCGTCCACCCGGACCAGACCTGCGGCATTCCTGGCCACAGGATCGCAGACAGCCTCGCCACATCAAAGACCGCCGTGTACATGCGGCCCTGGTCAGCCTCGACCAGGAGAAGGCCTTTGACCGAGTCTCTCATGAATTCATGGGCAAGGCTTTGCGCAAGCTGGGTCTAGGCAGGAGGTTCTGTTCGTTTGTTGACCTAATGTACCTTGACATTTGCAGCACGGTTTTGGTGAACGGCTGGAAGACTGACCAGTTTCAGGTGCGCTCCGGGGTCAGACAAGGCTGCCCTCTTTCACCTCTCCTTTTTGTTTGTGTTATAGAGCTCTTCGCGGAGTCTATGAATGGAGAGATCAGAAGGATCACCGCACCAGGACCAGGACACTACGAGGTCAAGTGCTCGCTGTACATGGACGACGTGACCGTCTTCTATGCTGACCGGCGTTCGGTGACTGCACTCGTCCAGACCTGCGAGGAGTGCGGACAAGCTTCAGGGGCCAAAGTCAACTGCGGGAAGTCGGAAGCCATGCTCTTCGGGGACTGGAAACTGGCTTCTTTTGCCCCCTTCCCATTTACCATCAAATCGGACTTCATCCAAATCCTCGGAGTCTGGTTTGGGAAGGAAGGCACAGCCCTCAAGTCTTGGGAAGAACGCTTGGCCAAGGTTTACCAAAGGATTGGACTATGGAGCCTCAGACAGTTCACTATCGAGGGCAAAGCACTCATCCTGCGTAATGAAGTTCTGCCTGTGCTACAGTACACCGCACAGGCATGGCCCCCTCTTCCTACCGTTTCCAGGGCCATTATCAGGACAGTGTTTCACTTTGTTTGGGGTTCAAAAATGGACAGAGTGAAGCGAGCCATCATGTACAAAGAGCCCTGCAAGGGTGGGAAAGGCATCCCGGACCTGCCCACGTTACTGCGGATTGCCTTTGTTTGTGACAGAGTTCGCCGGACTCTGAGAACAGCAAACGGCTCTGCGGGCAAGACTATGTCTCACTTATTTCTCCTGCCTCTCTGGAGGGGCCTAGACTGGGACAAGTGGGACAGCTCCATCCCTTACAACTGGCACGCTCCATGGTACTACGGAGACGTCGTCTGGTTTGTGAGGGAACATCAACTGGAGGGCCTCAAGCCCGACTTGTGGAAACCCAAGACGATCCACAAGCTAATCAGAGCAAAGGACTTGGTGGAGTCAATTCCAGGGCTTCCTGAGGACACCGCAGAGACAGTTTGGTCTAATGTGTCTTCAGACAGGTTAACCAACGGGCACAAGGACTTGTCATGGATGGCCATCCAGGGAGGCTTACCCATCCGGTCATTCATGCATGCCCACAACCTGTGCAAAACCCGGTACTGCCCCAGGTGCCCCTTCACGGAGGAAACATTGTACCACCTGTTTTGGGAGTGCCCCTTTGCGCAGGGCCTGTTGGATGCCCTGGAACATAAACTCAAAGACTCGGTGCCCAGGAACTGCCTGCAACACACCTCGGTGTTGTACAGACTATTTCCTGGGATTCATTCTGTTGAGGCCATCCAGGAGGCCTGGCACCTTATGAACTGTTTTAAGGACGCTATATGGCTTGCCAGGAACCAGCTCATCCTCAGGAGGGAGAGCATGTCCTGGACTGCCGCAGGCTTATCCACAGCCTGTTGCGGGACTACAACTTCCTGGACGACATTGACGAAGAAGAGGACTAAACCCCTCTCCTTTCCCCTCTCCCCCCCTGTGGTGTGTGTCCCATCAATAAAGCTTTGGGCATGTGATTTCCCCTCCCTACCCCCTCCTTCCCATCCCCTACCCCTCATCACTGTCTAAAGGCTTTTTGTTGGAAGGTTCTTTGTGTTAGGCTCCATTCACACGTCCTGTTTTTCTTTCCTGATTCGATCCTGATCCTGATCAGGAAAGAAAAACAGGACGTGTGAATGGAGCCTTATCGTGATTGAATAGGTATGCTAGTGTAGCATGTATTGTGATGTATAGCGTAGGTCAGCCTGTGTTTTACATGACAATACCATGCTAAAGAACGACGATTGTAAGTATTTATTAAGTGCTGCCAGTACTAAGTATGTATGTATTGACGATTTGATTGTAATAAAGACGTTTTCAATCAAAAAAAAAAATCTGTCATGGGTAAACTGTTTGAGGGTTTTCTAAGAGATGCTATCTTGGAGTACCTCAATGAAAATAAGCAAATAACTCCATATCAGCTTGGATTCATGAGGGGTCGGTCGTGTCAAACCAATTTAATCAGTTTCTATGAGGAGGTAAGTTCTAGACTTGACCGCGGCGAATCAATGGATGTCGTATATCTGGACTTCTCCAAAGCATTTGACACGGTACCACATAAAAGGTTAGTATATAAAATGAGAATGCTTGGCCTGGGAGAAAATATCTGTATGTGGGTAAGTAACTGGCTCAGTGATAGAAAACAGAGGGTGGTTATTAACGGCACATATTCAGATTGGATCACTGTCACTAGTGGGGTACCACAGGGGTCAGTATTGGCCCTATTCTCTTCAATATATTTATTAATGATCTTGTAGAAAGCTTGCACAGTAAAATACCAATTTTTGCAGATGACACTAAACTGTGTAAAGTAATTTACACAGAAGAGGACAGTACACTGCTACAGATGTATCTGTATAGACTGGAGGCTTGGGCAGTGAAGTGGCAGATGAGGTTTAACACTGACAAATGTAAGGTTATGCATATGGGAAGGAATAATGCAAGTCACCAGTACATACTAAATGGTAAAATATTAGGTAACTCTGACATGGAAAAGGACCTAGGAATTTTAGTGAACAGCACACTAAGCTGTAGAAACCAGTGTCAGACAGCTGCTGCCAAGGCCAATAATATAATGGGTTGCATCAAAAGAGGCATAGATGCCCATGATGAGAACATAGTCCTGCCACTTTACAAATCACTAGTCAGACCACACATGGAGTACTGTGTACAGTTCTGGGCTCCTGTGAACAAGGCAGACATAGCAGAGCTGGAGAGGGTTCAGAGGAGGGCAACTAAAGTAATAACTGGAATGGGTGGACTACAGTACCCAGAAAGATTATCAAAATTAGGCTTATTCACTTTAGAAAAAAGACGACTGAGGGGAGATCTAATAACTATGTATAAATATATCAGAGGTCAGTACAGAGATCTCTCCCATGATCTATTTATCTCCAGGACTGTGACTGTGACGAGGGGACATCCCCTGCGTCTGGAGGAAAGAAGGTTTGTACACAAACATAGAAGAGGATTCTTTATGGTAAGAGCAGTGAGACTATGGAACTCTCTGCCTGAGGAGGTGGTGACGGTAAGTTCACTAAAAGAGTTTAAAAGGGGCCTGGATGTATTTCTAGAGGGTAATAATATTACAGGTTATAGTTACTAGAGATGGGTCGTTGATCCAGGGAGTAATTCTGATTGCCTGATTGGAGTCGGGAAGGAATTTTTTTTTCCCTAAAGTGGGGAAAATTGCCTTCTACCTCACAGGGTTTTTTTGCCTTTCTCTGGATCAACTTGTAGTAAAACAGGCCGAACTGAATGGACAGATGTCTTTTTTCGGCCTTATAAACTATGTTACTATGTTACTATGTTACGGTTTCCCAGGGAGCTTTGCACTTTGGATTGCTGTGTTGAGACTCTTAAATGAGGCTCCACAGTGTGTTTTATAGCTGGTCTCCCTGAGATCAGCTATTGTTTTGTATGAGTAGTCTCCAAGGCATTGCTCCTGGTTAGCCAGAATCCTACTCCACACTGATGAGGGGCAATACCCCGAAACAGCTGTCTGTGGATGGATAACTGGCTTAGGTTTTCCCCGTCACATCCTTAAAGCTTGTAAAAGAGCAGGATCTTGACATAAGGGCCACTTAATATGGTGGATTTGGTGATCTCTGTAATGGGGACACCCCTTTGCTTGGTTTTCCTTCCTTTGAGGGATATCTGGCTTTCACTGTGTTGTAGACCCATAACTGGGGCTCCATGGTTATTTTGCATATTACTGTTTCCCAGGGAGCTTTGCACTTTGGATTGCTGTGTTGAGACTCTTAAATGAGGCTCCACAGTGTTTTTTATAGCTGGTCTCCCTGAGATCAGCTATTGTTTTGTATGAGTAGTCTCCAAGGCATTGCTCCTGGTTAGCCAGAATCCCACTCCACAAGGGGGGTGGAGTTTAGCACGCACGCACGCACGCACGCACGCACGCACGCACGCACGCTTGCTTGCTTGCTTGCTTGCTTGCTTCTGAGCTCCGCTGCAGACCTGAACTACCTGGGCCTTTTTAAGCAACATACCCCAGCTGAAAATGGGCAAAACGACAAAAGAAAAGTCCAAAGACACACCTGGACCAGGAAGAAGCCTTCAAGCACAAGGAGACATTGAGCGAAGAATGAAGAAAGCTCCGGCAGCGCCACCCGGCCAGACAAACAAGATGGCGCCCGCAGCACAAGGCTCTCAGTCCCATGAGGAAGGCACAGACGCCGAGCTGGAGAGTGAGCAGGAGGACAACAGAGGATTAGAAGGCCAGGTTATCTCTAAAACTTTCTTAAGATCCCTAATGGCCACTACTATAGAACCTTTTCTATGTGAGCTTAAAGATATAAAACAGGACTTAAGTCACATGAACGTCAGAGTAGAAGCGCTGGAATCAGCACACGTAGCCAGCACTGAATTCCACACCGCTGTATCCCACAATCTGGATAACAGCCAAGCTCACATAATCTACCTCTATTCACTGATTGAGGAACAGGATAACCGGGGAAGGAGAAATAATCTCCGATTAAAGGGGATCCCCGAAACTATTTTGCCTGACCCACTCGAGCAAACGCTGACCTCCTTTTTCACAACCCTCCTGGGGTCAAAGACAGGGGACTTAGCAATGGATCGGGCACATAGAGCCCTTAGGCCTCCACCACAGCCGCATGAGATGCCGCGTGATGTGGTGTGCCGCCTTACCGATTATAAGACCAAAGAACTTATCCTGGCCAAGGCCAGAACCGCTCCTTTACCCGCCATTGAGGGCTCCACAGTATCTATCTACCAAGATCTTTCCCCTATCACACTTCGCAAAAGAAGTCAACTTCGCCCCTTACTTGAAATATTAAGGAGAAAGAAAGTAACCTACCGCTGGCTTCATCCATTTGGCCTTCTGATTAATACTCCCGGCAGGAAAATAGTAATACGATCGGTGTCTGACTTACAAAGAATACATGATGTCCTGGACATAGAGCCGCTGGAGATTCCTGATTGGAACATTGCACAGGATGTGTCTTCTCTTCCAGATGTCCCACAATTCGAGCAGTGGACGCCAGTCATAGCTTCCAGTCGCTCCAAGGCAAGAAACACGCCAAGACGAATGACTCCGAGACGTCTGAATCAAACTGGATATCAAAGACAAGAAGACGCCTGAACCGAAGGACTCATGCACATATTCTTGCCTTAAGTATAATATAATGCTTTACATTGTTACTGGGTTATATAAATGCCATCTTCTATCTTTGCTGCCCAGGTAGAAGGGTTTTTTTTCGGGTTGTTATTGTTGGAATTTTCCTCCTCCACTTTTTCATTAGTTCAACAAGAATATTTAGCTGACCTGTATTTTATCGAACAGGTATTGGTGAGCAGTATCACCCTCGTCTTCATAATGTTTTAGTTTATCTTAAATGTTAGTTATTGGGTCATGTCTGTACTTTTAGTCAGATTATTGCTATGTGACTTATCCATCCTCCATAGAGTGATTTCTCAGAATACTGTGGATATAGCTTTCAGTATCCTCCGCTATGCTAACATTCGCCATTTTATGATATTTATGCTTTCTCTGTGCTGTCTTTTCAGAAACTATGGCTGACACTTAAATTTGTACATTCAACGTCAGGGGCCTGAACGCGCCTGAAAAAAGGTCTCAAGTTTGTAGGCAACTCTTAAACAAGGTAGGAATTGCACTATTGCAAGAAACTCACTTTAGATCCAAACACATTCCTAAGCTTTCTCACCTACAATATGACAGATGGTACCATAGTACAGCGCCAAACTCGGCGTCTAAAGGAGTCAGTATTGCGCTACATAAAAATATCCCTTTTGAGGTGCGTTCAGAGCTTTCTGATCTGGAAGGGAGGTATCTGTTTCTCAAAGGGATGGTTGGCTCTCAAATGTATACTCTGGGAAACATATACGCCCCTAATATCCACCAAGCTATCTGGATTCCAAATGTGCTTTCGAAATTCAGAGACTTTGCTGAAGGCTGTATAATTCTGGGTGGGGATATAAATGCTGCTTTGCATCCCCTGATAGACACATCATCAGGCATGTCGGCATTGTCTAATGCCTCTTTGAGACATATTCACTCAGCCTTACAAGAATCCTCTCTAGCAGATGTATGGCGATCTTTCCATCCTTCTGATAAAGACTTCACATACTTTTCACAACAATATAACCTGTACAGCAGATTAGATTATCTGTTTGTACCACAACATCAACTACATCTTTGCAAATCGGCGTCGATAGGAAATATCATCCTGTCAGGCCACTCCCCTGTCCTTCTTAACTACAATATGCAGGGCTTACCCAAAACTACACGAAGCTGGTGCCTAAATACCACTCTTTTAGATAAAATAGAACACATTTCTCAAATCCAAACACAAATCTCTGAATATTTCAAACTGAATGACTCCACCGAGATTTCCAGAAGTATTCTGTGGGAAGCACACAAATCTGTGGTACGGGGGCACCTCATTGCCCTTGGCTCCCATGTGAATAAACAAAGAAATAAAAAGCTAACTGAACTATCCCAATTGATACAATCTCTGGAATCAAGTCATAAGCAAACCCTCTCCCCCCTTGAACTAGACACCCTGATGAAGGAACGTTCTGAGCTTAAAAATTTGCTAAATTCTTACACAGCCAAGTCCTTTCTAAATGCTCAACATAAATATTATGCCCACGGTGATAAGGCCTCCAAACTCCTTTTATCCCAGATTAAGAAAATGAAGTCAAAATCCTTTATCTCTCTATTAAAAACAAAAGATGGCAAAGATCTAAGAACAACTGAAACCATAGCAAAACGCTTTAGCGAATATTATAGTGAACTATACAACCTAAGACAAAATGAAGATCTTGGGCAGTGGAACGGCATACTAAAGCCATTGAAAAATGGCTGGATACCCTGACTCTCCCCAGACTCAATGAGATCGCTAGAACCTCTTTAACAGCACCCTTTACTTTATCGGAATTGGAAAAGGCATTGAAATCCTCCCCTCCAAATAAAGCCCCTGGACCGGATGGTCTTCAAATAGCTTATTATAAGACGTTTAAGAATATCTTGCTACCGCATTTACTCACAGTGTGTAATGCAGTGTTACAAGGTTCCTCACTCCCCCCACAAATGTTACAAGCCTACATCTCTATCATCCCAAAAGAAGGGAAAGACTGTGCACAGTGTGCCAGTTACAGACCAATATCCCTTTTAAACATTGATCTGAAGCTATACGCTAAAATGATAGCAAATAGATTGAAAGAGCTTTTACCTGATTTTGATAAACCCAGAACAGGTGGGCTTCACCCCCAATAGGGAGGGGAAAATGAATACCACTCATCTCCTTCATATTATTCAGTATGCTAAACAACATTCTATACCATTGGTCCTTCTCAGCACCGATGCTGAGAAGGCATTTGATAGAGTCAATTGGCGGTTTATGAAAATGGCACTCATGACACATGCGCCTAGCGCTCAAATTTGGATTAATGATGTTCTCTCCCCCCAGATTCACAATTAGCAACGGGACATGTCAGGGTTGCCCCCTATCCCTGCTCCTTTTTATCCTAACACTGGAAACCATTCTGCAGAGTTTCCGGCAAGATAACAGAGTGCAAGGAGTACAGATTGGTCACCAAACTCATCAGCTGGCAGCCTTCGCTGGCGATGTACTGCTGTTTATCACAAACCCAGAAGGTGCTCTACCTGCCATACTAAAAATATTTGATCATTTTTGCACTCTCTCAGATTTTAAAATTAACCCTACCAAGTCCCAATTACTAAACATTACAGTCCCCCATCAAATGAGCATTTATTTACAGTCCCTTACACCATTCAAATGGTCATCAGACCACATAACATTTTTGGGAATTAAGACTTCCACAGGACTTTAATAAGTTATACGACTCTAACTTCCCTGAACTACTTAAGCAAGTACAAACACTTCTTACCACGTGGGAAATACCCTACGTTTCCTGGTTTGGCCGGAAAGCCCTTATTAAAACAGTTATACTGCCAAAGATTTTATATTATATGCAAACACTCCCTATCAGATTGCCAGAAAGGTTTTTCACCAAACTCCGTACAATCTTATCAGGCTCAGGCTCGCCACTCATATTTGATACAACATGGCAGAAGAGGAGGTTTGGGGCTCCCTGACTTTAAAATATACTACAAGGCCATTCAGAGTGCACGTCTGTTGGATTGGATGAGAAGACCGAGATTCAGATACGACTTACAAGCAGAGACTGATATGCATACTAAACCACTGCGGAGTCTTTTATTCACTCATGATAAACAGGCAGTACCATCTGCCAACTTAGACAACTCACTCACGAAACTATCAGTCGAGATGTGGCAAAAACATGGTCTACAGCACGCGTTGCTGAGCTCCTCTCAATCTCTTATGCAAGTATGTGATGCCTTAAACTCAGCTCCTAAACACTTTAGGGAAACGCTCCCAATGCAGGCAGACCATATACATATGCAGCTCCTAGACCTTCTCCCCCAAGACTCCCCACTGACAATGGTGCACCTGAGAAGCATACCTGCTCTGAAGGAACTCTCGACATTTCACCTCCAATACTTGATGAAGACTTTGAAGTCCCTTGACAGTGGGCAATGCCTAACTAATTCACATACACCTTTTGAGAAGATGGCTCTTCAGAGGACGGAACCTAGCAAGAAAATTTCGCTTATATATGCCCAATTGACCCCAACACTACCTGTAGACAAACATTGGTATCTAAAACATTGGGAAGCAGATTTATCAGTGTCATTTACACAAGAGGAAATTAAATTCCTTCTAGCTGCCCCCATACTCTCTTTACATGTGTAAAACTACAAGAAAATATGTACAAACTGATAACCAGATGGTATTAGACTCCTGACAGACTTGCCAAGATCTACCCTGGATCTAACCCGATATGCTGGAGATGCCAATCTTCCATAGGGACTTATATCCATATTTGGTGGCAGTGTCACCTTCTCAAGAACTTCTGGGTGGATATTTGCACAATACTTTTGATTTTAACTAAATCCAACATCCCTGTATCCCCTAAACTGTGTCTCCTGGGCCTACTGTCTGATGCCCAACTAAATAGAACTTCCCAAATTTTAGTACACCATCTTTTAGCTGCCGCTAGAATACTATTGGCAGGGACCTGGAAACAACCTGAACCCCCAAGTATCTCTTGCTGGAAAGCTAAAGGGGACCAACTTTTTAGGTTTGAACAACTAACAGCATGGGAAAAACATTCCACGAGAAAGTTCCAAGAAGTCTGGAAACCCTGGGAACAATACAGAGGCTTTTCCACACTCCTTTAACTTTTATGGTGTATATAAGTCACATCAGGTATTTCTCTCTTTCTCTGCTAATGACTGTCTGACTATAAACTATTGGTAATTCATTTAGAGTTTTACCGTCAGTACTATGCAACATAAGTCATGACCTTATTTCTTATGATCTTTGTTTCTTTTGTTTTCTTTTGTTGTTTAATTTATTCTTTATCGTTGTAAACATTTCGCATGTTATGTGAAAATTCAATAAAAATATTGTATACAAAAAAAGAATCCTTCTCCACACTGCTGAGGGGCAATACCCCGAAACAGCTGTCTGTGGATGGATAACTGGCTTAGGTCTTCCCTGTCACATCCTTAAAGCTTGTAAAAGAGCAGGATCTTGATATAGGGGCCACTTAATATGGTGGATTTGGTGATCTCTGTAATGGGGACACCCCTTTGCTTGGTTTTCCTTCCTTTGAGGGATATCTGTGTTGTAGACCCATAACTTGGGCTCCATGGTTATTTTGCATATTACTGTTTCCCAGGGAACTTTGCACTTTGAATTGCTGTGTTGAGACTCTTAAATGAGGCTCCACAGTGTTTTTTATAGCTGGTCTCCCTGAGATCAGCTATTGTTTTGTATGATTGCCTCCTTCAAGCCACTGCTGCTGCTGCCTGCCTACCAACATGTTTTGAAGAGGTGCTGCCTCCATCATGCCACCTCTGTGGCCTACCTACCATCAGGCTCCGTAAGGCTGCTGCTTCCACCATCAAACTACTGCTGCCATGATGACACTGCTGCTGCCTGCCTACCATCATCTTCTGTAAGGCTGCTGCTGCTTGCCTGCCAACATGTACCATATGGCTGCTGCCACCACCGTGTCAACAGCTGCTACTCACTGCTAATCCTCTACTGCCACCACTATTAACACTAAGCATCTACCACTACTTCCCTACTCAACGGTGGACACAAGGCGTCATGACACATGTTTACATATACATACACCATATATATGCAACACACATACTGTACACATAAACACACAATATATACATTACACACACATACCACCTAACTTAGCCTAAAGAGCTGAACTATAGAATGAAAGCTCTGATCTCCAGCTTCTGCCAACAGAGCACCAGATCGGGATTCTGTTGGTAACATGGTTCTCAGATCTGACTGTAATTTTAACAACCAGATCTGGAGAACCTGAGGGAACTGTCTGAATCCCATGTCTGCTTTTATTAACCTACCCTTTCCACATCCACACTGCTATTGCTCCCAATTAAAATGGAGAATTTTTCTAGGCTCATTCACAATAAGCCACTGTTTCCTCTGACAATTAGAACCTTAGAGTGTCATATGGGCATACATTCTGACCTTGTCAAGGCATAATTTGTGAATGCTTGGTCCCTCAGCAAGCCACTTCTTATCCCATAACACTGTGTGTGTTTAAAGGGAATCTGTCACCATGAAAATGCAAGGTAAGCTACAGGCAGCGTGTTATAGAACAGGAGGAGCTGGGCAGATTAAAATATAGTTTTATGGGAATAGATTCAGTGCACAGTGTAATTTATTCATTTAAATTCCTGCTCATTCTGGGCTTTTGAGAAGGCTGCACCGCTCACAGTAGAGCCATAGCCTTCTCGCAGCTTTCCGAGTGATGACATATTAATCGGTCACATGGCCTAAGTACAGCTCAGCCCTATAGAAGTGAATGGGGATGAGCTGCGATACTAAGTACAGTCGCTATACAATTTATAGTGCAGTGCTCGGTTAGCAGGGAGAAGACCACAGCGCTCACAGGAGAGCCGATGCCTCCTCAAACAGCTGATCGGAGGAACCCCACTGAAAAGTCATCAGTATTTAAATATCAGAAACCATTTTAACTAATTCCACACTACAGTTATATTAATGTTATGTATGTCTTATTTTTTCTTTAGCTATAGTATTTTATAAAGGTAATGTACTGTAAATAGAATTGAGTAACATGCAATAATTGGAACAAAACGCAAAGAAGAAATCATGTTATTTATGCAAAAAAAATTAATGCTACAAAATTTATAAAGTAAAAATCGGTGGCAGTATTGATGTTTCTTCCTATCTCTCTACCATAAAGAGTTAATAAAAGTTAATAAGTAAGTACTCCAAAAATGGCACCGTTAAAAACTACAACTTGTCTTGCAAAAACATGCCCCCGTACGGCTACATAGATGGAAAAATAAAAAGTTATAGGTCTTGGAAGCTGACAATGGAAAAATGGAAAAAAATAAAAAATCACTTTATGAGTAAGGCCCAAAACAGGCTAGTCTGTTGAGTCATTCAACTGAAGCAGGGATCATTGCAATACATGAGTAGTTAGCATAATAATCTTCAAGAGCATTAAACTAGGGCTACACGGTCACTTAACATTTTTTATTATGATAGTCTATGGTGTTGCACAGGACAGTCACAAAAAATCTATCCAAGTTGGATTTTTGAGCGCCTGTCACGATGCACTCACAGCATATCGCAGTGCGACACCTTTGACTATCATTATAAAAAATATTGCGCAACTTTGCTGCGGCATGAATGTCACGTGACACATTACAATGTAGCTGTATCCTTTTGTCTTGTGACTTATTGTTGCCATGTAACCCTGGCCTTACAAGCAGAACTGGCAATGTCTCTTTGCACATTTTGCTAAAGATGGCTGGTGAAGGAGTTAAAACTCTACATGTTTCTAACCCTTAACTGTTTTTCATCCGTCAACCTCAGTCATCCATCAACCCTTCATCTCTGGCTTACAGAAGCTGCTCAGAATAAGCAGGTCTGCAGAGTGGATGTTGATCCTTTACAGCTGCCTTTAATTGAAAATGCTTTCCCTAAAGGCTGAGCCGATAAATTTGCTTCACGGGAAGGTTTTTGGAAGGCGGCTGAGGTTTTCTTATCGATTGGCTGTGCCAAGGCCCTGTCTGTTTCCACTCATTTACTTTGTAGGCTATTGATCCCATTTTCAATGTGAGCTCTATGCCTGAGTATTTTTGTTACAGAGTATCTTACATTTCATTAGGACAGGAATGTACTAATAGGACAAAGTATGTACTCATTAACACTACATTTTTGCAAAAAAGTATAACTAAGCCTTCACTTACAATTAATTTACTATTCACTGTTGAGTATATGAAAAGTTGTCGCTGCTTCACTAAAAACTGCAATAAAAACTAAAAGGCACATAGCAAAAATCTATCATGTAAAATGCCTTTTTTGCAACCTAACATTACAAAAATTGTAATGCCAAATGATTAAAAAGACATATGTACCCCAAAATAGTACCAATCAAACCATCATCTCATCGCGCAAAAAATGAGCCCCTACATAAGACAATTGCGCAAAAAAATATATATTTACAAGGCTTTCACAAAAGGGAGATGCTAAATCATGATTTTCTTTTTCAAAAATGCTTTTATTGTGTAAAACTGAAATAAATAAAAAAAAGTTGACATATTAGGTATTTCCGTATCCGTAAGAACTTGCTCTATAAAAAATATCACATCATCTATCCCCTGAGGGGAATTCTGTAAAAAAAATAAAAACTGCCAAATAGAGATGAGGGAGCACTAAAATGCTCGGGTGCTCGTTATTCGAATCAAATTTTTCCCAATGCTCGGGTGCTCGTTTCGAATAACGAACCCCATTGAAGTCAATGGGAGACTCGAGCATTTTTTGCAGTGGACCAAAGCTCTGCGCAGGGAATGTTGCGTGAAAACCTGGAAACCTCAGAAAATGATGGAAACACCACGGAAATGGACAGGAAACAGAAGGGACAGCATGCATGGATGCCTCTGAGGCTGCCTAATCGCACCATTACGCCAAATTCTGGGCAACAGCCTGGTGGTGACCCTCAAGACAATTGTGCTGACCCAGACCAAGATGGGCAAGACACATGCGCTGGCTCATGTTAGGAAAGCACCCAACTAGGTGCAACAAAAGTCCATCACCGCCTGCGGGTGACACCACTGCCCATGCTGGCACTACTGTCCTATCCCCCGCCCAGGACGCAGGCATAAGCGTCTCCCTCCCCGCACCCACCCAGTAGTCCACAGCGTACACAAAGTTCTCCCAGCACCTTACCCAGCTCTCCCATCCAGACGGGCAACACGCACCCCACACCCACCTGTCCACAGCAGACACAAAGACCTCCAAGCACAGTGCCCAGCTTTCCTAATTCCAGACGGGCTAAGACGCACACTGCACCCACCCATTTTTCTCCACAAATGGGTGGGTGTAGAGCCTTTTAGTGCCCCACAAGACAATGTTTGTGTGCCAGGGCCGGGTAGTAACCCTCCTTAAAGTTGTGGGGGAGAGGCCTCCGGTGACCCTCAAGACACTTTTGGGCGACAGTGTAGTGGCGAGCCTCCAAAAAATCATGGGTGAGAGCCTGGAGGTGACCCTCAGAAACAATTGGTTTGAAAAAGCATGGTGGTGCACCCCTGAATGACAGTCTGTGACTGAGATTGCAGGTGAACACGCAAAAATTGTAGTCTGCCACACCTTGGTGTGAACCCCTAAATTACATAGCTTGACTGAGATTGCAAGTTTACAGCATGGGGGTGAAACCCAGG
>ONZH01018153.1:0-47611 GCA_900303285.1 Rhinella marina
TGCTCACATGAACCAGTGCATATAAGGGAATGCAACCTTACCACTTTGCATGGACACGTATATACAAGTATAGAAAAGAAACAAGGGTCTGACCTAGGGGTACCGGGTCTCTAACCACTGAGTAGCCCTGTGCACATATTAGCTACATACAAATGGAATATAGCACTCCATGGTCAGCCATACCATTTTCCTAGACTGTCCCTCTCTCTGTCCCTGAAAAAGACAGATGACTGCCCGATAATTCGTCAGAGATAGAGGTTTAGGGATCCCTCGTACTAGAGAAAAGGAAACTTCTTTCTTTTCCTTTTCTCTAGTCAGAAGAAAAGATACTTAAACGTGTCCGTGAGCATACTATGTAGGTGATATTTAAAATGTTTACATTATACCTATAATGTATTTACACTATATTGTTTGCACTGGATTGTTTGCACTAATGTTTTTACCTTTCAGCAACGTTTTCAAGTATATAGCCCATTGTGTGTATTTCTTTACAGGTACCGCAATGTGTCCTCATATTCACTTTATTGTATGGTGGATGGTTTTACTATAGCAGAGCTAAATGATGAGGATCGCCTGGATGCCATTTTCTAAAATTCGCTCTGCCTCTGAGGAGAGCAGGCCACGGCCTCTCGTCGTGCGTGCCTGCGTATTACGTAATCACGTAAACAATATTACGCTGAGGATTTGTACACTATTTGTACGCTCATGCGTACATCTTCTAAGAAGTTGTACACAAACATAGAAGTGGATTCTTTACGGTAAGAGCAGTGAGACTATGGAACTCTCTGCCTGAAGAGGTGGTGATGGTGAATTCACTAAAAAAGTTCAAGAGGGGCCTGGATGTGTTTCTGGAGGGTAATAATACTACAGGTTATTGTTACTAGAGATAGGTTGTTGATCCAGGGAGTTATTCTGATTGCCTGATTGAAGTCGAGGTTTTCCTGATTCAGGAAAATTGGCTTCTACCTCACAGGGTTTTTTGTTTGTTTTTTTCTACCTTTATTTTTGTTGTTGCCTTCCTCTGGATCAACTTGCAGAATAACAGGCTGAGCTGGATGGACAGTAGAGATGAGCGAATCATTCAAAAAATTATTCGCTGAACATTCACCGAACTTTTCCTAAAATTTGTATATTCGAACGAATAGATTAGTTGTATTTGCGTACAAAATATACATTATTATGTGCTATTAGCGAACATTCGCTCACTAATAACGAACGTTCATTTACAAAATGTATGCAACTTCTTAGAAGACGTACGCATGAGCGTACAAATAGCTTACGAATCTCAGCGTACTATTGTCTAAGCGATTACGTAATATGCAGGCACGTACAAGGAGAGGCCGCGGCGTGCACTCCTCAGAGGCAGAGCGAATATTCGAGACATATATATATGGTAAAGTGCAAATACATTATTATAGGTATAATATAAAAATTTTAAATATCACCTACCTAGTATGCTCACGGACACGTTTAAGTCTCTTTTCTTCTGACGCTTGTCATAGAACTGGAGCAGAGTCCCAAACTCAGTCGCAATTTGTAATCCACATAGGTAAAATTGTAATCCAAATGGGTAAAAAAAAGCAGCAAAGGTTCCTTAAAAAAACCTCTTTCAAGGGGCTCCCCAAATAACCTGAAAAGGGGGAAAAAGGGATGAGGCGCACGAATGCGCAACTTAATTTCCTGAGTTGCCTCGTCATCCTCCCGCGCTGGAGAAAGGGGCGGAACTACCAGGGAGGAGTCTGCATCGCTGAATTGAATTCGTACGCAACAGCGTATAGAGTAACTACCAGGGAAAAGTCTGCATCGCTGAATTGAATTCGTACGCGACAGCGTATAGAGTAACTAAATTATACATAGAATAGCGTATAATTTATAGGACACACTACGTAGCAAATGCGTACAAAAGCGAAGCGAATCACCTAATATTCGGATTCGCTTTGCAGCCGAAAAATCCCAAGATTCGATATGAATCAACGAAGTGGCAAATAGATTCGCTCATCTCTAATGGACAGATGTTTTTTTTCAGCCTTATAAACTATGTTACTATGTCACCCTGGGCCAC
Source organism: Rhinella marina (assembly GCA_900303285.1). Classification (NCBI taxonomy): domain Eukaryota; kingdom Metazoa; phylum Chordata; class Amphibia; order Anura; family Bufonidae; genus Rhinella; species Rhinella marina. The sequence continues at coordinate 2,063 of ONZH01018153.1, forward strand.
TAGCTTTTTGGTCAGAGGACCAGCCTTTTGAGAAGGAGAGGACAGCTAGCTCAGGTATGTATTTCCTCAGCATGGAACACCATTGGGGTGTACCACTCCTTACCACCTTCCCTAGATGGTGACACTTCGACAGTGTTCAGGGAATCTAAATAGTGTTGGGGTCACTTCAAACCTGGTCACTTCAATAGTAGCACTCCAGAAATATTTATGTGAAAAAGCTATGTGAGCTGAAACATTAACATGTAGGTAAATAAAATAAGAGATTTACTGACACAATTTCTAGAGTGCTGCCATTTTCCACCTTTCTTTTGGAATAACAAGAATGTTGAGTAGGGATCCTGAGACTTGCATGCATACTTTCTGTTCTTTCTGTTTCATACAAATATGTAAATGGTCCTGCTCTTTTTGTTGTCTAAGGCTCCACCTAGTGATATCTGTCTGACTAGTGTCCCACCTAGTCAATTGCCTTTATTACATAATCTACATTGATACAATCTAATAAGTTTTTTTTGAATAGACCCTATTGGCCCCTTTAATTATGACCAATACAAATCCTATCCAAGTATAGTATCATCATAGCCACTTCTATCTATGGATGTTTTCAATGATTTCTTGGGCCAACTTAGTTTTCTTGACTATATTATGAAAGGAAATTACATTGATGAAAATATTAAAACTTTACATTTGCAAAGCAGAGTTCATTAAAATTTGTTATATTTTATTCTGAAACCTGGAACTAAAGGTTTCTCACTGTGTGCCTAATGCAAGGTTATTTCTGCAAGTCAATAGTGTCGCTACTGAGAATTGAAATCCTTTAAAAATGAGTAAATACATAAGTAAGCTATATACTCATTGCTCAGATATATTATGTTGTAATAAAAAAACATAACTATAGCCATCTATACACCTTATGGTATAGCACAAATATTTTTCATTGTTACTCTAGTCTCAATGCAAACTTGGTACTATAGCTATACTGTATATTCATTGTGCATTATACTTTAAAGTATAATATTAAAAATGTACACATTAGGGATGACTGAATCATTTCTAAACATATCAAATTTCTTTACAAATGTCTCAAAAATTCTTCCATTCCATTCATTCCAAATTATTCTGAAGATTTCGGTTTCGTTTTAGAAGAATCATGCAAAAACAGCGCCCAACACCATTTTACTGTGCATATTGGCAGGGTAAACCACAAGAGAGGAAGAAGATGGAGAATCACATGGCACTGGGAGGAAGTGGGATAGGGCATCTTGATTGGATCAGAGGCTGACAGACAGCCTGGATCAGCTAATCATGGGCCAGTGGGAAGGAAGCTCCTTAGGCTATATGCATACAGAGGTAAACACGCATAACCAACCATTTAACATTTTTTGCATGCCTATCTTATTTGAATAATTTTTTATTGACGTCTATTGTTCTCGTTTTTTATATCCCTGCCCTAATCATACCAAAAATCTATCTTGAGGATAGGCCATCAATATCTTGACATACACGTCCTCAAAGGCAGCAATAATAATGCATATATACCCACATTAAAGACAAGAGACAAATTTACAAGAAAAAAAATACTTATTTACATATATATATATATATATATATATATATATATATATATATATTTAATTATTTATTTATTTTTAACAGATCTGAGGTTAGGTAAATGAACCAGGTCCATGTGATGAGGGCTGCATACCCTCTACATGTTCACCTCCACTACTTGGCTACATTTTTTGAAAGATTCCCTTTGGATAGGGGTGAAATGTTCATTAGGTTGTGAGAACAGAGAAGGAGAGGAGTAATAGAATCTCAGAGCAGGAGTACATTGGTCTGGAGTTAAGCGACTGAACAGTTGCATTTATGCATGCTCCATGTATTGCTGTACCTCCACAGGGTTCTGTGGTCCTGCATAAAGGTTTCGACGCTTCGTAGATTCGATACGAATCTTCATTTTTTTTACACCGAAGCGAATCCAAATCTTTTCAGATTCGCTTCGGGCGATTCTTCCTAATTCTTTGTATGCTAACGCTATGTACGCATAATGTAATTTGTACGCTAATGCTACGCATCTAATAATTTGTATGCTAATGGGTAGGTATTCACTGAAGTAGGGTACTTTTACTGTATGCGCGTTATTTTTGTGGGCCTAGACAATAATACGCTAAAGCTTCATACGCACTTTGTACACTCATGCGTACGTTTTCGCAGGAATATTCACAGAACACAAATATTTTTTTACGCAACTTGAACCGAATCAAATCTTATCCGAGGCGAATCTTTTTAAAAATTTGGCGAATATTCGCCGAAGCGAATCTTGGAAGATTCACTCATCTCTATTTAGGACCTAGCAATAAATGTTTAAATGCAGTGCAATTGGTGTTCTGCAGGCACATGCTGACAGTAGGGGGAGACCCTTCATCAACGTCCCCTTGTACTCCTAAGCTCGTGTACCTTTACCAGAAAGAGGCTGACAGCACCCCCTATTTCATTATGTTGTGTAATGGCAGGGCGCCTCTTGTGACAGCTGGTGTGACAGCTACTGAGATGGCTGATAGGCCTAGTCTCAACAGGTGGTCTAATATATAGGCGCGTTTACCTAGTTCACCTACTGCACCATTAATAATTAATCTGTTCAGTTTTACATAGACTTACTGTGCATCAGACTCATTGTCAACCGGCGGTCTTATTTATAGGCATGTTTTTCTAGTTCAGTTGATGCACCATTCATACTTAATCTTTTACGCTATTGATTCAGTTATCATATTCCATGGCCAACAGATTCTTGCCTGGACCCTCCAAAGGAACGGGCAGTGGTAAGAATGTTGCATAGCTGACACAAGTAGTAGCAGAAGAAGTGGTGGAGGTAGCAGCAGCTGCAGCAACAGGCCAGAGCTGCCACTGTCATCCAGCGGTCATGTTTTGACCAACAATCCAGCTATACTGGAATGGTTGACTGCTCTTCAACATCATCTAGGGGGCAAAAGATACACACAGTCAGAAATCGGTGGGTTTCTCTGACACCTCACTTAGTTGGCATGGCCCAGGAACAACCTCTGTGCCCTTTCCTGCCCTGCAAGTGCCTCTTTCTTTGCTGCTTCTTCTGTTTAGGAAGTAATGCATGCTGCCTACTATGCTCCGCTTTTCAGCAACGATAAGATTACTGAGGACAGTCAGCAGCTACAGGCCTGCCTTGGAGGATCAGGGACGGGGCCATGAAACTGTTCAGGGTAACATAAGTGTTGACCAGACAGTAGTGGATGATGATGTAGCTGATTGCATGTGGGAGCCAAGTGAAGAGGGGGCATTATCATCAAGGGCCTGTGGACAGCAGGCCTGTGAGAAAGCAGCAGAGTGACAGTGTGAGAATGAGCCAACAGGTTGGGGGCAGTGGGAGATCTAGAGCCAAACGTGCCTGTGGTAGACCATCTACTACTCAGGAGCCTTTCTGTCAAGAAACAACTAGAGGTGCATGGGTTCATAAAGGCAGTGGCAAGCAGCACAGAGTGGTGGGGGTAAAATGCCAAACTCGGCAGTGTGGGAATTTTTTATCAAGTCGTTGGAGGACGTTAGCATAGCGGTATGCAGGATATGCGGGAAGAAGGTGAAGGTTCACACCGGATTGAACTGCTCCACATCATCAACCGAAAATGAATCCTGGCTGTTTCCTCACCAACTGGAAAAAGGAACCATGGTCACTGATAACAGGAAAAATATTCTGTTTGCGTGGTGTCAGGGAGGGCTGACCCGTGCGCCCTGCATGGCCCACGTCTTCAACTTGGTTGTCACCTGGTTCCTTAAAAAATGTCAAAGAAACTATGCATACACTTCAGCCACTCATACAAAACATGCCCACCTTGAGCTGCCAAGGTACAATGGTGTTCCCCTATATCGTCCCATATGAAACATTTCCACAAATGGGAATTCCATGTTCCACATGTTGGACTGACTGTATGAGCAGAGGAAACCCGTGACCAATTTCTTGATGATACAGATGGACAGGACTATTCCCTGGTGTAACTTTGACGTTAGTCAGTGACATCTCATGCGTGACACCTGCCATTTGCTCAGGCCCTTGGAGGAGGCCACTTAATGTGTCAGTCGCCAGGACTATGGGATAAATTATGTCATTTCACACCTTCATGTACTGGAGAGGATGGTAATAAATCTGACTGGTGAGGGGACAGAAGATGTGGCACCTACATCTCATGGGCACTTGAGCCCTGTGGAGCTGAACTGGCACAGAAGGAGGAGGAGGACATAAACGCCCAGGAATTCTAAACAGAACTAGGTGGTTAATCTGCCCAACTGACAGGAAAGAAACAAGAGGAGCTAGAGGCGATGACAAAGACTATTCAGATTACTGCAACAGACCTTGACAGTATGCAATGGATGGAGACAAGGAGTCAATCTGAGTCCCTTGTGCAAATAGCCAAATGCATGCTGAGTCACTTGCGTAGTGACAGCTGTATTATCCCCATTCAGCAGAGGGATTACTACTGGCTCTCCACAATGTTAGATCATCGCTACCAGTCCAAAGTGGGGTCCTTTTTTACACCTTCTGAGAGGGATGAAAAACTCAACTACTATCGAGACATCCTATATAGTCCATTGGTCGCTGACTACGCGCCTCATTGCCCATCCTCGTGAAGGTCTAACCGGAGGGACCCTCTGAGCTCATGCTCCACTGCCATGACTGCTGAGGAGGCAGAAGCAGTGCCAACTGTTTGCTGATGACACAAAAGTGTGTAATAGGGTTGATGTTCCAGGAGGTGTCGGTAATATGGGAATGATTTATCTTCATTAGATAATGGTCAAAACAATGAAACTTCAGTTCAATGTTTCCAAATGTAAAATAATGCACTTGGGGAGAAGAAATCCTCTATCTGAGTATCGTATTGGCAGTTCTGTGCTAACAAAGACCTCAGAAGAGAAGGATTTGGGGGTAGTCATCTCTGACAGCCTCAAAATGAGTAACCAATGCAGCCAGGCGGTGGGGAAAGCAAATCGTATGCTTGGCTGCATACTAGAGGTATAACGAGCAGAAAGAGGAGATAATATCCCTCTGTATAGAGCTCTAGTGAGACCACATCTGGAATACTGTGTTCAATTATGGAGACCTCAACTGCAAAAGGATATTGCTAAAAATGAACGGGTCCAAAGAAGAGCTACAAAAATGGTGGAAGTCTAAAACATAGAACTTATCAAGAAGACTCCGAGTTCTTAATATGTATAGTCTGGAAAAGAGAGAAAGGGGACATGATTGAAACTTTTAAATATGTTAAAGGACTGAATAAAGTTCAGGAGGAAGTGTTATTAATAAGAAACAGAACACAAGAACAAGGGGGCACAATCTGAGGTTAGTTCGGGGAAAAATCAAGAACAACATTAGAAAATATTATTTCACTGAAAGAGTAGTAGAAGCTTGGAACAAACTTCCAGCAGAGGTGGTTGATAAATCCACAGTAACTGAATTTAAACATGCCTGGGATAAACATGTATCTATCCTAAGATAACAATAAAGAAATAATAAAAGGGCAGACTAGATGGACCAGGTGGTCTTTTTCTGCCGTCAATCTTCTATGTTTCTATGTTTCTATGTTAACTCCATCAGCAGCAACTTAAGTCTTTAGTCTCTAATGAGCACTTTTCTTCACCTTCCTACTGAAGAAACCACCCAGCAGCAGCAGGACATGGAGCAGAACCTGAACCAGCAGGTGTTGGCATACTTGGACCGTACCCTGTCACCCCAGAGCCAAACTTGAATTATGGCCGCAACTGGACAAGTTTGCACGCTTTCCTGCCCCGCACACTTTACTGCCCCGTCAGTAGTGTGGCATTAGAGCAAGTGTTTAGTGAGGCGGGTAGCATATTTACCCCAAAGAGAACTCACCTTTAAACACAAAATGTTGAGAGATTAACCCTTATAAAGATGAATCAGGCCTGGATCAACCAAGATTTCCAGACAACATCAGCCTTATACAACAGGATACTTCTACCCATGTGCTGCTGCCACTCTTTTGATGCTGTCACCCGCCTGATGCCACAAGCCTGTTGCCTCTACTGCCATCTGCTCCTAGTTCTATCACCATCTTATGCTGTTACTGCCACTGCTTTTTCCCCAGCACCGTCCCACTCTGAGACACCTGCAGGGGCATGCAGCGTTTTTGCTTTTTTTTAATTTTATTTTTATTTACTGAAGGATACTATATGCTTTTTCTTTTGGTTCAGCGAGTGGTTAGCCATGAATGTTGGCGGCCTGTACAATGATCTGCATGGCCATATATGTGTCCTGCCTGTCAATCTGACACACACTAACTGTTTTACTACCAGAAAAGACTGCACAGTGATGTAAACCAGGATACATTCTCCCTAAGGTTTAACTGCAGGCTGGGATAGACCTGATTTAACGTACTTTGTGACAAATTAATTCGGCAAAGCAACAATCAAATTTTTGAAAACGTTGCTCATCTCTATTATTGACCAATAAAATAAAGCATATTGTTGGTTAATAAAGGTTTGAAAAGCTCCACCTCAGGCACAATCATCCTTGAATATCTTGTTGTACGATTGTCTGAGTTCTCAGTATTCATGCCATCACCAAACTTCACAGATTTACGCAACTAGAGTAGGTCCTGGAGACACAAAGCATATTTTGGTCGCTTGCCGCATCTCGTGTACTGTGCACTACTTCGCATTCAATAAATTACTACGGTACATAACACAGTGATGTATGACACAGTCATGTCCTATCTTAACGTAATAGAGGTATGTACAGATAGGATCCAATTGTCTCATACATCACTGTGTGATGTGTGCACTTTTTGAAATCGGAGAAGCACATAGTACTTAATATATGTCCAACAGATGGCCCTTATCTGCTTGACCTAGCATACCGTAGCTATGAGTATCAATAAAATTTGGGATGCCTTAACTTTCAACTAGATGGTTCTTATAAACCTTAAAATGTATTGTCATTTTATGATTACAAAATAGGCACCTGAAGTTCAAGTGCATATTGCGCTTTGCAGTCTGTACTTCCGTACCAGCTATATTTATACTCTGCTCATAAACCCTGGGCAGATGGGAGAGGAATGCTCAATCTAAAGGAGGGAGCTACCCTCCAACCATACTACAAGAAAATTTAGACTAGCACAGCTAAAGTCACAGGTGCACATCCATAAAGCTAGCATGCAGACAGCAAACAAAAAACAAATGGCAGTACACCATTACACCTGCTTCTGAGCAGAGTATAAATATATATGGTAGCTGGTTCCTACACCGCCCTGAACATTGTAGCCTTAGGTTAGGTCCAGGAGAAGCAGTCCTGTTAGTGTTAGTTTCTCATCTGCAGAAGCCACCTTGACAACGGTAGATGGGCCCGACACACGTTTGATCAAAAATGTGCACAAAGACCTTCCATTTTTCATTTATAGTAGGTATAGTACCACTTTAATCCATAATAATCCCTAATCCCTAGTTCTATTGTTTGCATGTGCAGTGGTGTGCTGCTATACATTTTTTGTTTGCTGTCTGCATGCTAGCTTTATGGATGTGCACCTGTGACTTTAGATGTGCTAGTCTAAATTTTCTTGTATGCAATTGATGTTATCATCAATCACATACATTAGTCCCAAATGTCTGCTGTAAAAATCACCTGGACTACAATACTGCGCACATGCACTCTGCATACCTTTTGCCCTCCATAATGAAAAAGAATACCTCTCTCTTAACTAATTCGGGTTTGACTGAATCCAAACATTTTGAGATGTTCAGACAGACTGGTAGAACCTGTTTGCTCTTCGTTATTTGGAATGTTTTTTTTTTTTTTAATGACTTACGTTTATTGTTTGTTTGTTTGTTTTTTCATGGAATGATAAGGGACTAAGGGAGAGATTAAAGAGACTGGCAGTTTTACTTTGATTGGGACATGATAGGTTTGATATAATCTGCCTGCAAGGGACGCATTTTACGATATAGGATGTTAATTGGGTGAAGAAACAATGGGTTGAAGAATCATATAAATTTGTTTACTCCTCATACTGCAGAATTTTCATATGAAAAATTGTAATTTCAATTGTCATTACTATTGGCAAGATAAAGGAGAAGATGCATCATCTTGCACTGAGATGAGAGTATGGAGTGTGTTCTGATATAGATTTATATTTCGCCACCCTTTAACCGTAGATATTGCGGTCATTCAAAGGAGCGTTTCTTCAGGGAGGAACAAAAATACCAAACTTCAAAAAAGCAAAATTTTGTCAACTAAGAGAGGCCGTAGGCCTAACTAACTGGGACAAAGTCCTCAAAAATAAAAATACAGCCACAAAAAGGGATATTTTTAAAAGCATCCTAATATCTAATTGTGAGAGGTACATACCTTATGGGAATAAAAGGATAAGGAACAAGAAAAAACCAATGTGGATAAATAGAGCTGTAAAGAAAGCAATAAATGACAAACAGAAAGCATTTAAATCACTAAAACAGGAGGGGAGCGAGGAAGCATTGAAAAACTATAGGGAAAAAAATAGAATATGTAAAAGACAAATAAAAACAGCCAAACTGGAGACCGAGAGATTGATCGCCAAAGAGAGTAAAACTAACCCTAAAATGTACTTTAATTATATAAATGGTAAAAAGTATAAACCTGAAGGTGTCGGCCCCTTACAGGGTAATGAGGGGGGAGTTGCAGAGAGCGATGAGGAGAAAGCAAAGCTACTAAATATCTTTTTCTCCACTGTATTCACTGAGTAAAATAAACTGTCAGATGAAATGCAGAATATAAAAGTAAATCCCCCATTAAAAATGCCCTGTCTAACCCAGGAAGAAGTAGAGCTGCGTCTTAAAAAGATTAAAATAGACAAATCTCCAGGACCGGATGGCATACACCCCCGTATCCTAAGAGAATTAAGTAATGTCATCGCTAGACCCTTATTTCTGATATTTAAGGACTCTATACTGACAGGGAGTGTTCCACAGGATTGGCACATAGCAAATGTGGTGCCAATATTCAAAAAGGGTCCAAAAACAGAGCCCGGGAACTATAGGCCGGTAAGTTTAACATCTGTCGTGGGTAAACTGTTTGAGGGTTTTCTAAGAGATGCTATCTTGGAGTACCTCAATGAAAATAAGCAAATAACTCCATATCAGCATGGCTTCATGAGGGATCGGTCATGTCAAACCAATTTAATCAGTTTCTATGAGGAGGTAAGTTCTAGACTGGACTGCGGCGAATCAATGGATGTCGTATATCTGGACTTCTCCAAAGCATTTGACACTGTACCACATAAAAGGTTAGTATACAAAATGAGAATGCTTGGTCTGGGAGAAAATGTCTGTATGTGGGTAAGTAACTTGCTCAGTGATAGAAAACAGAGGGTGGTTATTAATGGTACATACTCAGATTGGGTCACTGTCACTAGTGGGGTACCACAGGGGTCAGTATTGGACCCTATTCTCTTCAATATATTTATTAATGATCTTGTAGAAGGCTTGCACAGTAAAATATCAATTTTTGCAGATGACACTAAACTGTGTAAAGTAATTAATACAGAAGAGGACAGTATACTGCTACAGATGGATCTGGATAGACTGGAGGCTTGGGCAGAGAAGTGGCAGATGAGGTTTAATACTGACAAATGTAAGGTTATGCATATGGGAAGGAATAATGCAAGTCACCAGTACATACTAAATGGTAAAATATTGGGTAACTCTGACATGGAAAAGGACCTAGGAATTTTACTGAACAGCAAACTAAGCTGTAGAAACCAGTGTCAGACAGCTGCTGCCAAGGCCAATAAGATAATGGGTTGTATCAAAAGAGGCATAGATGCCCGTGATGAGAACATAGTCCTGCCACTTTACAAATCACTAGTCAGACCACACATGAAGTACTGTGTACAGTTCTGGGCTCCTGTGCACAAGGCAGACATAGCAGAGCTGGAGAGGGTTCAGAGGAGGGCAACTAAAGTAATAACTGTAATGGGTGGACTACAGTACCCAGAAAGATTATCAAAATTAGGCTTATTCACTTTAGAAAAAAGACGACTGAGGGGAGATCTAATAGCTATGTATACATATATCAGGGGTCAGTACAGAGATCTCTCCCATGATCTATTTATCCCCAGGACTGTCACTGTGACAAGGGGACATCCTCTGCGTCTGGAGGAAAGAAGGTTTGTACACAAACATAGAAGAGGATTCTTTACCATAAGAGCAGTGAGACTATGGAACTCTCTGCCTGAGGAGGTGGTGATGGTAAGTTCACTAAAAAAGTTCAAGAGGGGCCTGGATGTATTTCTGGAGTATAATAATATTACAGGCTATAGTTACTAGAGATGGGTCGTTGATCCAGGGAGTAATTCTGATTGCCTGATTGGAGTCGGGAAGGAATTTTTTTCCCTAAAGTGGGGAAAATTGGCTTCTACCTCACAGGGTTTTTTTTGCCTTCCTCTGGATCAACTTGTAGGAAAACAGGCCGAACTGGATGGACAGATGTCTATTTTCAGCCTTATAAACTGTGTTACTATGTTACTATGTAATTTTGGTTGTCATTCATATTAAAGATCTTGCTTACTTGCTGCTATTTATGGTTGGGAATTATATTGCTGGGTTGGATAGTAAACAAAATAGATTTAGACCTAACTCCAACAAGGAGTACATAGAAAAAAGAGTCAAGTGTGGGATATATGGAGTAGAAAAAATCCAGATAAGGTACAAGAATTGACTTTGGAAATATAGTTAAGGAGGAACTGTCACCTCTCCTGACATACCTGTTTTAATAGCTACATGCATTCTCCATGTAATAACAATTCTGGAGCATCTAATCTTATGTCTCTATGTTGTTGACAATGACAGTACTGACTGGATAGAGTCAGACTGTGTATTCTAGCAGGAATAATAAAGCAATGGCACAACATAGAGTTATAAGAATATATGCTCCAGAATTGTTATTACATGGGGAATACATGTACAGTAGCTATTAAAACAGGTATGTCAAGAGTAGTGAAAGGTTCTCTTTAAGAAGGGGGAAGGTTAAATCTGTCAGGTATGGATCGAAGAGGCTATTGGATCACATTCCCATTATTTTTAAATTGGGGTAGAAAACCTTTTTTTGATAGGAGTCCGAAGGTGATCGGTTTGGTGGGAATATTGTGGCCTTCTTTAAAACAAATAAAGGCTCTGCACTAGAGATGAGCGAACGTGCTCGAAACGAGCACTGTACCGCTCGGCTCCCCTGCGCTCGCATGGGTGCAGGCAGCCGCTTCCGTCCGCCTTCCCTTTAAGGCCCAGCACGTTCGCTCATCTCTACTCTGCACCCCAAAATATGGTAGGCAATACTTTTAAAGCTTAAATTAGGGTATTATTTATTAACAAAATTGAGGCCCTTAAGGCAGGCTTTCATAAAGAAAGAAAAAGAGTACAGGAATGTGAGTAGGCCTTTACTGAGGATCCAATGAGTGGAAAAAAAGAATGAATGGTATCCCACTAATTATTAGAAGGTTGTGTAAATCAAAAATTGTTTATCTCTTCACATGTGGGCAAGTGTAATGTAACAGGGAGCCGGCGGCGCATCCCGCTAAGGAGGAGGAGAGAGGAGCCAGCAAGGTATGCGGCCCACGTCCTTGTCTCCAAAGAAACAGGGGGGAAGGGAGGAGCCGGCGGCGCGAGCTTCCTCAGCGCGGCCGACGTCCTCATCCCCTTGGCAACAAGCAGGGACAGACACATGGTGCAGGTCACATGCTGGCCACATCACATGACCCCTCAGTCTGCACTATTTAAACAGGCAGCCTGCTGGCCACAGGTTGCTTGCGATTGGTTTTTCTTTACATTTACCTCACTAGCTTCCTTGTTTGGATTTACCATACATGGACTTGACCTTGGCTTGTTTACCTCGACGCTCACCTTGCTTGACCCTTTTGGCTTAATGCTACCTCTTGGCTTTTGACTTCGCCTGGTTCAGTTTTTTTGTCGCTGATTTGGATTTGATCGCTTTCACGGTATCTGACCCCGGCTTAGTAATGTTTCTCTCTGTGTTATTCTGTCGTTTATTATTTGTCTCCGATTGTTCCCTTCCCTTTAAGGCCCAGCACTTAGCTAAGGTCCAGTTATGGACAGCTATTTAGGGCAGGTCATGCAATCAAGCAGGGACAATGGTGTGGGTGGACTTTCAGGGCTCACTTGCTCCCCTTCGTGACAACTAAATGGATGATTGATGTATGGTGTCTATTAATTTTTATTAATTTTATTCTTATGGGGCAGGTGGGCTAATCTGAGGTCTGATGGGGGCACAGTGGGCTGATCTGAGGTCTTATGGGGGCATAGTGGGCTGATCTGAGGTCTGATGGGGGCACAGCGGGCTGATCTGAGGTTTGATGGGGGCACAACGGGCTGATCTGAGGTCTGATGGGGGCACAGTGGGCTGATCTGGTTATTTCTCTTCCCCCCTCCCCCCCTTTTGGTTCCGCCTTGGGGCAGGAGTGAGAGAGTATTTCTTGGCCAGGATGCATCCTGTTTAGTTATGACTAAGGATGTGATATCATCCGAAACGCGTCAATACAGCTAAATGGAGTGTATGTCTATTTGTGTATCTGGATTTTTCTAATAAAGGCTCTTGGATTTTATTAAACTGTACTGGATCCTCTGCAATTGTTCTAAGCTGGTTTTGGTCTGAACCTGTCCGTGCACGGTAGTGCTTTGCCAAGGGTGAGCTGGAGGCGCTTTTCTATTCCCTGTTTTGGGCTGATCTGAGGTCTTATGGGGCACAGTGGGCTGATCTGAGGTCTGATGGGGGCACAGTGGGCTGATCTAAGGTCTGATGGGGCACAATGGGCTGATCTGAGGTCTTATGTGGGCAAAGTGGGCTGATCTGAGGTCTGATGGGGGCACAGTGGGCTGATCTAAGGTCTGATGGCAAAGTGGGATGATATGGGGGCATAGTGGGCTGATATGGGGGCTGATGGGCTGATCTGAGGTCTGATGGGGGCTGAGTGGGCTGATATGGGGGCTGAGTGGGCTGATTTGAGGTCTGATGGGGGCACAGTGGGGCTGATCTAAGGTCTGAAGGGCAGAGTGGGCTGATATGGGGGCATAGTGGGCTGATGGGCTGATCTGAGGTCTGATGGGGGCTGAGTGGGCTGATATGGGGGCTGAGTGGGCTGATTTGAGGTCTGATGGGGGCTGAGTGGGCTGATCTGAGGTCTGATGGGGGTCTGATGTGATGTCCTGAAATTTATGGGGGGTCTGATATGAGGTCTGATGAAAAATATTTTTTTCTTATTTTCCTACTCTAAAACCTGGGGTGCATCTTATCATCGGGTGCGTCTTATAAAGCGAAAAATACGGTAGGTCCAGTAATGGTAGTATAATAAGGGACAATAAAGAAATTTTCAATTATTTTCAGGATTATTTTAAATTAGTGTATGAATCGGAGGGTAAATATTAGTGTGAGGAATTGAGGAGATATTTTTATTCAATAGAATTTTTAGTGTTGGATGATGAACAAAGGGAGACACTTGAGATACCACTTACCCTGGTGTAAATTAGACAAGCAATATTAGAGTCTAGCAAAAATACATCACTGGGCCCAAATGGTAATTTAACAGAAGTTTATAAAAAATTTCAAGAGATTTTGTTGGATTCATATGAGAAGGGAAATTTACTTGATACTATGAAAGAAGGGGATATCATTTTAATTGGTAAATAAGGAAAAGGGTCTGAAGGAGCCAGATTAATTTAGACCCTTGTTACTTTTAATCTATATCAAGGGTATTGGAGAATAGATTAAGGAAAGTTATTAACCCTTCATGCATATTCACGTACATGTACGCAAGGGAATGCGGCTTCTTGCCGCATCCTCACGTGCATGTACGTGATGTGATCGGGCGGATGCAAGACCTGCACCCGTCCCGATCAGCAGCATGGGCCCAGCTGTTACTGTGCAAGATGCTGACAGTTTAGGTACCGCCGCGTTGGTTAATGACGTGCTCTATAAAAAGGACCCATAATGTACCACCTCAGCCATGAAAAAAACTGAGCAAAAAATGCCACCTTGCATCACAAAAAGTGTAATTCCAAGCAATCAGAAAGACATATGTACCCCAAAATAGTACCAATCAAACTGTTATCTCTTCCCACAAAATGGCTAGTAAGGGCTAAGGTAGAAACAGTGGCACTTGGGTCAAATACAGAGAAGGGAGTTGGGAAGGGGGCCAAGGAGCCCACTATGGCATATCAGAGTCTGATATGCTTTTATTGTAATTGGCTCAGGAACTGGTGATGCTGATGCTGTTGCGGTGCAGGCTCAAAATCTTCCAGCCCTAGGCCAAGCTCTGCTGCCGCTAGCTCTGTGTGAGCACTTCCCATATGGTGGCTTTTCTTCACAAGGTTGGCACACAAAGCCACAGTCATAGATACCAGGGCTCTATTGCAGCACATGAGGTGGCATCAACAGATCCTTTGTAAAAATAGAACTGGCCAGCATTTCCAATCAGAACAAGTGTGTCCTCCTTTGCCTGGTCTTTTTTGTGGCAGCCTGTCTGCATTTCCAAGCAGTACTTTGCCCTTGTCATCATCATCGCTTGCTTCTTCTCCTGCTCAGACACCTACTTTTCTTCTCCTCCATGTCCTTCACTCCATTGTGAGACATCCATAATGGAATGTGTGGCCATGAGAAAGCTATTCAGGACCAGCAATTAGCTAAACTTTGACCTGGCCAAGTGCTGGTTGGCAGTGCAGTTGCTGACATACCACTTAGACCTCATGCACACAATCATGTACCGGCCATGTCCCTGCAGGGCAATGCATGGGTACTGACCGTGTGCCAGCCATCACTGGAATGCAGTCCATGATGGGCATCTGACAGCCCGCACTGCAAAAACTAATGTATGCACTACTTTTTCATGGTTTGGAGACATGGACAGAAAACCCACAGAAACAGTCCGTAGTGCTTCCATGGGCTTCCGATCTGTGCCTCCGTTCCACACCGCACCACACGTTTATCTCCCAGATTGCGGACCCATTCAAGTGAATGTGACCGTATATTGCGGACCTGCTGTTGCAGTCTACAATATGGGCATGGGCCGTCTATGGTCGTGTCCATGAGGCCTTAGGCTGAGTTCACTCTTCAGTTTGTTCAGTCATTTCCATCACTTCTTGTCAGCCAAAACCAGTAGTGAAGCCTACTCAGAGATAAAGTAGAATTAAAAGATTGGCACCTGTCCTGTGTTTTTGTCCTGCACCTGGTTTTGGCTCAAAATAACTAAAGGAAATAACTGATCAAATAACTGAAGTGTGAACTTGGCCTTAATTGTGGTAAATGTGGCGCAGTTCGGCACCTTCCCTAAAATTTAATTCTTTGCAAAAATGTATTTCCCCTGTTTGCCATCAGCTTCAGTTTTTGCCATATCCCATTACTTAGACTTTTGGCCAGGTGTTTGTAGAGGTGCAATTCCATGCCTTCACCAAAACTGAATTCTTCTGTAAAATGTAATTCTTCTCTATGTCATATGCCACAGTTTTTGCCATATGCCATCACTGAGACCTTTGGACAGATGTCTATAGTGACGCAGTTCAACACCGACACTAAAATTGAATTCTTATATTAAAAATTGGATTATTCTCCATACCATCTGCTGCAGTTTTTGTCAAATGATTTCACAGGTGTTCGTAGAACCACAGTTCCACACCGTCATTAAAATTTTATCCTTTTCTAAAATGGAATTTCTCTGTATATCATCATCCACTGTTTTTGTCATATACCATTCGTTGAACTTTTGGTAAGGTGTCCGTAGAGGCGCAGTTTCATGCCTTCATCAAAATTGAATCCTTTTCTAGAATGTAAATCTTCACTATGTCATCAGATGCAGTTTTTGACATATTCCATCAGTTGGACTTTTGGCCAGGTGTCTGCAATGGCATAGTTCTGCGCTTTCACCAAAACATTTTAACAGCTCCTTTGGAAAATGAAAGGAGGAATCTGATTGGTTGCTATGGGCAACTAAGCCGGTTCTACTTTACACCACTTTGATAAATGACCCCCTTAGTTCTTAATATTGATTTTCTTCAGTATGCCACCAATTGGACTTTTTGCCAGGCAAACTGATGTGAAGCTCGGTATGTCACTGGCTCACAACAAATAGACCTTCCCCTTTGAAGGCAAGGGGAGCAAGTAAATTCTTCCATGCTGCTCTCGTACATGCTAAATGAGTGAAGGGGAGCTTATGTCCGGGTTCAGTCCTGAATCCAGAAACCCCTTTAAAGGGGAAACAAGCCCTGGCTCACCAGTATTTTATTAATATACAGTATATGATATATGAACTAGTATCATATCTAATATAAAACATATGAGGTGCTTAACAATATATTTTTCCCATTACTGCCACTTCCATTACCTCTACTGCCACACAGCTGCCACTACCACTAAACAGCCACGCAGAAATCTACAGCCTTGTCTGTTGATGCTGTGCTGCCACTACTATTGTGGCCACATGCCACAATTACTCCACCCTTCAACATCTTTACTTCACTGTTGCTGCTCCCAATTAAAAGGGAGAATTCTGCCCTAACTAAGGCATAATTTTTAGACAATTGCAGACCAAGGCACTGTTTCTCATTACATTAATATGTGTATATACATAAACATGGCAAGGTTCTGACCCTGTTAAGGCATAATTTTTGGGCATTGGTCTCAACAAGCCATTGTTTTTTTCCCCATAACACCATGTGTGTTTAAATACTATCTGCCCCTGATAAGAGATATTTTGTTTGAAGATTTCTACTATACGTACAGATAACACGTGACAGAGCAGTGTGCTTTCAAACACACTGTTTGTTAACACCATCAAACATGTGTTTACTTATAGCTATATATTTCAGTGTCATGCTGACATTATTGGTTATTGCTCTTATTGCATTCAGGAAATTGAACAGAGGGAGGGACAGCAAAAATGCTTCTTTTTTTTTTTAAGAGATAACTTAGATTTAAAAATAAATAAATACATAAATCAGAGTCTTAGGAGACCTCGAGTGTCATATACCAATTTTCAGGCCAGTAGGAACATATTTGCTTCATGTTGAATCAATTTGGACACAAATTAAATTTCTTGAACATTTTGATGAATCGAGCATGAAACTAATTTCAAGAAGTTTGCTCATCTCTATTACTAATGTACTGAATTTGTCACTTACCTGTTTCATTTTTCTTTTTGTAATCATCAATATTGCTTTAAATTTAGCACAATGGAAAGTCAAAGATAGCACTAAGCCATATCATGGGACAAACACAGCACAACTAGAGTAATGTTCAGATTTCTTAAGGATAGATTCACACTTGCACTTATACATCTGGCAGGCTGTTTCAGCAGGGCAGGGGTGCACCTCCAATGAGACCAGGTAAGGCGATTGCTTCAGGCAGCAAAACCTAGAGACAGGTTTCGGCGGTGGCAGGGCCAAGGGAAATTAGCGCTTCCATTGGGGAAGTGCTCATCTCTCTATATTCAACTCAGGGAGAAGAAAGGCTAGGTGCACCCCTGTGGCAGAGAACTCTCTATATCCAGCATTGCTGGATGAAACAGTGTTGCAATCCGGTCACATTAACAACAATGGGGAACTGTCAGAGATCCGGCCGCAACCGGGCAAATATGCAGAGAATCAGCCAGAGAAATGTTGCTACGCACAGCAGTATTTGTCCAATCAATTCTGGCCATTTTTGCCTGGTTGCAGCCAAATATACTATTTTATGACAAATGCTGTCTTGGTTTTTTTTATAACTTAAACAGCCCCTGTAAGGCTAAGGCATGGTACACAAGTGGACATTTCTGGATGAATACCTGAATACATACTTTATTATATTTAGCATTCCTTTCTTTGCACAGGGACATTTTTCAAAACTATTAACAGTGTTGTTCACACAAGTTAATATTTCAATGATATTGTTTATAACACTGATATAATGTAACAGGATAGTGTCTGTTTTTACTGGCTTGTCCGTGCACTGGAAAAATTAAAGAACTATTGTACTCTTTCACAAGGAGGATTTCCTGTACTAAAATTGCTAACGTAAAACAATAACTGTTGTTAATTACAGTATTGTATGATGGGGAGGAGTGTGGATATTTGTTAAAGATAATTCCTGACAGTCCCCTATCCTTTGGTATTGAGCGTGGTTGAAAACAAGATTCTGTTTGTTATGAAAATATACTTTCCAAGAGGGTATTTCTTGGGTTGTAAACATATAGTTAAACAAAAATTGCTTTCCATATCCTAAGCTTCACTGATAATGGACAACCAAATAGAGAAGGGGGGCCCTAAATCCTTCAACGGTACCACTACTAAATTTACTCTGTGACACCTGTTGACAAGTCAGTGCTATGCTGTGTTATTAAGAAATACTATACCTTAATAGCCGGCCATGATTATTCTCTCTGCATCATTCCTAACGCTGACCTTTCCTGTTCCTTGATCCAATAGAATCCATAGGGATGAGTTGATGTTAAGAGGAGATTTAAGCATTAGAGAGACTTGGCCTCTGAGTGGAAGTGTAAGAGGGCCGAAAACAACCTGGAATGTATGAATAGAAGTGCAGGCACTTCAAAAGGGCTATGGAAAAGTACAGTATATGGGAAAGAACTGTCTAACCTGCATGTGGCAATCTTTCCCATATGCTTTATTTGCCATATGCACTAGCTTTTTGGGTTACCAGTTCTACCTGGATCATTAAAGGGGTATTCCCATCTCACAAATGTAGCTTGTATGGTTAGATATAGCCATACCAATATTATTACTGATAGAATGTATTTATATAAAATGTACCGTTTAGAAGATTTGCCTATTTGTATTTCCATTGTCCCACACACATCAGTCAGGCCGTTGCCCCTAGTTACGGCCACCGTGGCCATGCAGTAGTGGTGGCCGGCTTGCTCTTGTTCAGACCCGCTGTGAGGTAACTGCTGTATTGTGAACGCACATTGCATGAGCATGAGGAGACACATCTTAGGGTTGTAGTATTTTTGTCTGTGTTTCCAAAACGCAGAGAAACGGATCCTGTTCCAAGATCAATTCATCTCTAAGTCTGCGCCTTGGATGGATCCTGACCACTGTGTTTTGGACTGGTAGCGTCCAAAACGCAGATGTGAAAGTACCCTAAGATGTGTCTCCGCATGCTCATTCAATGTGCGTTCACAATACAGCAGTTTCCTCAGAGCAGGTTTATAAAAGGAGCAAGCTGACCACCACTACTACATGGCTGTGGTGGCCGTAACTAGGGGCAACGGCATGACTGATGTGTGTGGGACAATGGATATACAAATAGGCAAATCTTCTAAACGGTACATTTTATATAAATACATTATATTAGTAATAATACTGGTATGGCTATATCTAACTATACAAACTACATTTGCGAGATGGGGAATACCCCTTTAATTCTAGTTCCTTAATGAAACTGAACATCATAGCCCTTTTGAAACGCATATGGTGCCTTGATTTTCCCCAGTGCTCTTACACATTTATCTTGCAGGACTGATAGCACTTGTTTAGGGCAGCACTTAGGGTATCCAGATAGGATATGGTGACTGTCCAGAACGGCTGCTATTTTCAGGGTGGGTGACCCACCTAACTGGAAGTAAAGGTTGGGTGAAGCCAAGTAGGGATATCTTTGGGAGAGAAACCCCTCCCTGATGTGACCTGCTTCATTACTGGACCTATCCCCTATGTTACTCCATCTATATGGTGTGGTATGTTTTTTTGCAGTGCATTGGTTGTATTTTGCACTTTTTGCACTTTAATTTACTTACTTGTGTTTTACATTGATCTATTTCACTCTGATTGTAGCTCAGGTTGTGCTCTGCTGTTCTTAGTGAACACTCCTGCATCTATAGTATACATCACCTCTAACACTGTGGTTTTGTTTCTTAGATTCCCTTCATTGTGTACCAGACACAGCACTGGTATGGCAGCTCCATTCCTTTAACTTGAATGGGATTGGGCTGGAGAGAGCTACAATAACAGTCCCAGCCGCTATCATGGTATTCCACAAAACCAGGCATAAAATTGCAATCACACACAAATTAAAGGGAAAGTCAGTGATTGCTATGATTGAGTGGATATCTGGTTGTTTTGCCAGGACTATATGTGAAGGGTTGACTTGGAAGCATACATTGTTACTTACCATCAAAAGTTCCAGTCAAGAGGTGGTTGTCCCCAGGGTTGAAGTTTAGTTAGAGTTCTGTGCCTCTCTTCTTCATGGGTGTGCCTTGCATTGCACTGTACCATTTGTGTGTATTGAGCTGAGCTGCAATACCAGACATGGCCCATATGCAAGAGTGGCAGTGTGTTATACAAAAACGTACTCCACCTTCTAATCTCACACAACACTTTTATCTCATTATGTTTAAACATAAGTTTAGTTTCATTTGTTACAACTGAACTCTCATTTATGTACGCTCTCCAGTAGTGTCTAATACTTGAACTGAGACTGCTAAAATATAAGACAATAATTTCCTGTAAGTATTGGGAGAAATGGATTTCCTCTGGAAGAACACATACTGAAGCCAGATGCTTGGGTACATCTCTACATTTACTCTTTTGCTTCCAGCTCTGCTTCATTCCCTTGATAGTTCTTTCTATTGATTGGAACCAGTCCAGGGCAACATATGAGAAAACAAACCATGCAGTTTTAATAGAGGGTTCCCAGTTGGATGACCAATCTGTATTATAGCTGAAGGCATTACAGTGAAAACATTTCTGCAGTGACATGTCTCCTTTTGGCACAACTCCCTGCCTGTCACATAGTTTGCCAAAACAAGCTTGTACTACTCCTCTCTACTGCTCAAAATCTGAATGGTCTATCTCAGTACAAGTTGGGGTGTGGTGGAAACCCAAAGTACCCAAAGGAAACCAATGAAAAATGGGAAGAATATACAAGCTTCATGCATTTAGCATCAAACCATGGAGCCAAGTGCTGCAAGAAAACTGTGCTAACCACTGAGCCATATTATATGACACAATATCAATAAATATCTTTATGTGTCCTGTAGGGCATATTACAAGGCATTATATAAGCGGTCAAAAGAGTTTAAGTTCCCTTAGGGGACTAAAAAAAATGTATAGATGTTCAACAAAGATTTTTAAAGTATTAAAAAAGACACAAATCTATGAAATGTAAAACAAAAATTCTGTCTAATAAGCACAATTGGTATCGCCACATGTGCAATGACCAATTATTTAAACTATCTAATTATTTTAAAGGGCTTGTACAGCCTTTTTATATTGATGAAGAGGAAGTATCACTCACAAATAAGTGATCAGTGAGAATGTCAGATGTCGGATCCCCACTGATCTAACTAGTGATGAGTGAATCAAAGTGACTAGTGATGACTAGTGATTAGTGAATCGAAGTGCACAAAGTGGAGTTCGATCCAAATTTCAGGATAAATTTGATTCGGCATGAAGCCGAATTTCCTTGTGCTTTGCGGTAGCAAATGGATTTAACCTGAAATACGGTAAAAAAACAAAAAAATAAATACTTACCCGATCCATTTGCTCACGATGGGCTGTCCTCCGCCATATTGATTGAAGATCTTGGCCGAAATCCAGCACACCGAATGTCATCTCGGGCTGTGCAATATTTCGCAATTTATATCAGATGCCGCAATCATATACGAATACAGCATCTGAGATGTACAATGACGGGGAGTGGCGCAATCACCACTCCCTGTCATTGCACCCACTTCTAACAAAGAAATGCGCTTCATGACGAAGTAACTCATCACGAAGCAGATTTTTTTGCAAAATTCGGCAAAGCAGCCGAATCAAATTTTACAAAACTTTGCTCATCTCTATTGATGACCTATCCTGAGGTCATCAATACAAAGAGACTGCACAGCCCCTTTAAGTTGATTGGTATATGCCGGAAAAAATGCAATAATTGACTTTACCTCCCAGAAAACTGAATAAAATATGATCAAAAGGTCCAATGATCCCAAAATAGTATAAAAAATTATGGCTTGGCCCGCAAAAAATGAGCATAATTGGCAGAAAAATAAAAAGTTATGGGTGCCAGACTCTTGATTTTTTTTAAATTTCTTTTTTAAATAGTAAAACATAAAAACATGTAAATGTGGTATCTTCATTACTGAATTTACAATGTCACTATTACTGTGAAGTGAACACAGTAAAAATGAAACCCTAATTACAATGGAGGAATTGTGTTGTATTTTCACCGTTATCCCCAAAAATGTTTCAAAAGATATATAGTTCACCAGATGTACAGTATCTCATGATGCCATTAAAAAAAATAATCTTGCCCTACAAAAAGCAAGCCTCCATAGAGGTATGGCAGTAGGAAAAAAAAGGGTCATGGCTCTTGAAATACAGATATAAAAAAAATGAATAAATTACCAAGCCTTAAAGGGATTGGCCTGCCATTTATATTGATGACCTATTATCAGGATAAGTCATCAATATCAGATTGGTGGGGGTCCAACATCTGGCAGCCCGCCGATCAGCTGTTTGAAGAGGAGATGGCGCTCCATGCAGGCACTGCTTCCTGTTCATTATACTATGCATTGTCTATTCTGGAGCGTTGGAATAGTTTAATTACAAGTACTTGCTCAATTCAACGATGGGCAGTGTAAGGAACATGAAGTAGTGCTTCTAAACAGCTGGTGGGTGCCGGGTGTTGGACTCCTGACAATCTGTTATTGATGATCTATCCTGACAATAGGTCATCAGTAGAAATGGCAGAATAACCTCTTCATTTCCAAACTCTGGTGTATCCATCAAGGTTAAGACTGGCATTTGGTACACTGGTCATAATTAGAGTTGATCAAATCCTAAAATATTCGGGGATTCGGAATTCGGCCCGAATTTTCCGCGGGATTCGTGGGTTCGAGCCGAATCACGAATCCCATTAAAGTCTATGGGAGACCCGAATATTTTTGCAGGGGCCAAAGGTTCTGCACAGTCAAGTTTGCCCCTACATGTGAAAACCTCAGAAAAAGATGGAAACACCTTGGAAATGGATAGGAAACATCAGGGGCAGCATGTAGGGATGCCTCTGAGGCTCCCTAATTGCACCATTTTTTCTAAATCTGGCCAATAGTCTGGTGATGAACCCAAGGCAATTTTCAGGGACACGGTAATGGTGACCCACTTAAAAATGCTGCCTGACAACCTGGAGGTGAACCCCTGATTGTCTGTCTTTCAATAAGATTGCAGTGTAAAGCATGGTGGTGAGTCTCAGTATGACTTTTTGGATGGAGATTGCATGTGGTCATGTACTCCCTGGAACCCCATAGTCACCCCTTCTCTGATGTGCTACCCCAGAACATTCTCTGCCCCAATTCGCAAGACCTTTTGCAGTCTCAGTGTGCTGACAGTGGGGATTTACCAGTGTTGTCTGAAGAGGTGGTGGACAATGGCGAGACACAGGTGTCGGGGGGTGAGGTAGTTGAAAGTGAAGCAAGTTACAGTGGGGACTCCTTGGGGGGACTTTCTCATGATGGGACAGATTCAACTTGGGTGGATCAGGCACAGGAACAGATCATTTTTTTTTGTGTGTTTATTTAACTTTTATTTAGCGCAAATAACCACAGAGATATTTATTTGTTCTCTTCGCTGGCAAGTCTGGCGTTGGGGTTCGTCACTTTGATGGCGAGCTGTGCCGCTCTCTCCACAATGGTCTTTCGGTTCTTTGAGGAGACGTTGTGGGCGATTTCTGCACAGAAGGACTTGTTGCTCATCAACAGAACCTCGAGCTCCTTGACATTGTGGACCAGGAATTTGCGGAACCCTGTGGGCAGCATGTGTTTGGTCTTCTTGTTGCTACCGTACCCAATGTTGGGCATCAGGATCTGCCCTTTGAACCTCCTGTGGGCTCTTTTGTCAATACCTCTGGGTTTACGCCAGTTACGCTTAATCTTTACATAACGGTCTGATTGGTGGCGGATGAACTTCTTCGTCCGCTTCTTGATGATCCTGAGCTTAATGAGGGGTCGGAGAGCCGCCATGATACCGGTTCGGAGCGTCCGCCTTCTCCGCAGACAGCCCGAGGAAGAGAGCGGAACAGATCAATTTTAAGTGTGAGGCAACATCAGCACCACAACCGCTTGGGAGAGGCAGTGGGCATTGTGTTTAGAAAGGCTGATGGGCTTCCGTCAGCACTGTGTGTATAGAACCACATGGCCTTTCATAAAAAATTTGGTTACAAAGCCGCATGACTCCTGAAAAATTGTTTTTAGAAAGCCGGATGACTTTCCCGAAATATTGTTAGTAGAAAGACAGATGACTTTCCTGAAAAATTGTTAGTAGGAAGCCGGATGACTTTCCTGAAAAATTGTTGCATATGCAACTCAGATGAAGAGGAGGAGGAGGAGGAGGAAAGCAAGCAATTTAGGAGGTAGCCTGAGGTGGGGATGAGAACTGGGGGGATATCCATGACCTGTTCATCTTGATGAACATGAGGATGTCGGCGTTGTCGGTGGACAGGCGCGTCCGTTTGTCCGTAATGATACCCCCGGCGGCACTAAAAACCCTTTCAGACAGTACACTTGCAGCGGGGCAGGCAAGCACCTCAACAGCGTACTGCACAAGTTCTGGCCACCTGTCCAGCTTGGCCAGCCAGTAATTATATGGCGTGGAGTTATCGGTCAGGACGTTGGTCTGGTCCGCGACATACTCCCTCACCATCTTGCGGTACTGTTCCACCCTGCTCTGCCTGCCCTGTGGCTGTGTCGTACTGTCTTGCTGGGGTTTAAGAAACTTGGCAAAAGCATGGAATAGTGTACCCCTGCCCTTGGCACCTACACTGACTTTCCCCCTCCTCTCCAACTTCAGCCACTGCAGTCCGCCCCCTGTTGCTCGACTGGTCTGGAAAGGCCTGTAGCAGTTTCTGAACCAGGACCTTGTGGTAGAAAGTGACTCGGGCGCTCCTTTCCTCCACGGGTATAAGTTGGGCAAAGTTGTCCTTGTAGCGTGGGTCAAGGAGGGTGTACACCCAATAGTCATTGGTGGACAGTATCCTCTTGACCCGGGGATCACGACAAAGACAGCCAAGAATAAAGTCTGCCATGTGCCTTACTGTGCCAACACGCAAGCCTTCAGCCTCCTCACTTAGCGGACTCTCCATCTCCTCCTCCCCCCTTCCTCCGACCCCAATTCATCCTCCTCAGCCCATACCCGCTCAACAGGTAGCATGGAATCACCCCCTGATGCATGGTGCCCAAGAGTTTCTTCCTCCTCCCCAGCCTCCTCCTCCTCCTCAGTTTCGCGCTGCGAAACTGACAACAGGGTGCTCTCAATGTCACTGTCTTCCCCCACCTCCTGTGACACTGCTGAATCCTCAGATCTTAGGTTCCTCAAGGAGTTCTGGATGAGGCACAACAGAGGGATGGTGACACTGATGATGTGTGCATCACCACTGACCATCTCTGTTGCCTCCTCAAAGGGACCTAAGACCTGGCAGATGCCAGCCATCCACGTCCACTCCTCAGCATAGACATGAGGAAGCTGACTGGCCTGACTACCACCTCGGGGATCAGCTGGCAGTCTACAACTGCCCTGCGTTGTTGGTACACCCTGGCTAGCATGTGTAACGTCGAATTCCAACGCGTGGGAACGTCACACAGCAGCCGGTGAACAGGGAGTTGTAGCCGCCCTTGCACAGTCCTGAGGGTCGTGGCATCGGTGGTGGACTTGCGAAAATGGGCGCATATGCGCCGCACCTTGGTGAGCAACTCACTCAACTGGGGGTAGGTCTTGAGGAACCGCTGGACCACCAAGTTGAGCACGTGGGCCATGCATGGCACGTGAGTCAGCCCACCAAGATGCAGAGCCGCCACCAGGTTACGCCCATTATCGCAGACCACCATTCCTGTCTGAAGGTTCAGCGGTGCTAGCCACACATTGGTCTGCCCCCTGATGCCCTGTAAGAGCTCTTCAGCCATGTGCCTCTTATCCCCCAGGCTCAGCAGTTTCAGGACTGCCTGCTGCCGCTTCCCTACCACAGTGCTGAAACTGCTGGCCATCGAGGAAATGAGACTTGACGATTGGGGCATCACTGCCACTTTGGAGGAGGAGGAGGTCGAGAAGGAGGTGCAGCCCCACGATCGGTCTCTGACCCAGCCTCCACCAGATTGACCCAATGTGCCGTGAGGGAGATGTAATGTCCCTGGCCACCGGTACTCGTCCACGTATCTGTGGTCATGTGGACTTTACCACAAACCGCGTTTTTGAGAGCGTGGGCGATGTTCTCAGACACATGCCGGTGCAGGGCGGGGACGGCACATCGGGCAAAATAGTGTCGGCTGGGGACAGAGTAACGGGGGGCTGCCGCCTCCATAAGGTTGCTGAAGGATTCTGTCTCCACAAGCCTGTACAGCAACATTTCCAAACTAATCAGCTTGGCGATGTGCACATTTAGAGCTTGCGCATGGGGGTGGGTGGCTGCGTACTTGCGCTTGGCTGGACAAGGTGTGTGGTATGGTATGTGGCTGGACAAGGTGTACCAGGCACAGCTCTGCACAGAATACAGGCTTACAGCATATACTGAATTTTTCTCACAGAATCAATTCATTTTTAAAAGACTGTTGGGGCTTCCTATCCTGCACAGAATACAGGCTTACAGCATATACTGTATAGTTTTCTTCACAGAATCAATTAGTCTTTAAAAAGACTGTTGGGGCTTCCTATCCTACATAGAATACAGGCTTACAGTATATACTGTATACTGTTCTTCAGAGTATAGTCTTTAAAAGGACTGTTGGGGCTTCCTAACCTAACTCCTAACTAACTGCTTGCTGCACACACTACACTAGCTAACACTGTCTGTCTCTTCTCCTTCCCAAAGCACAATGAGGCTGATGCTGCAGGTCCCTACCTTATGTAAATTTAGGTCACATGTCACTGCCAGCCAATCACTTCTGGGGAGGTATAGGGGCTGTTACATCACAGCAGGCGTTCCCACAGGCTTCCCTTTGATGCTGATTGGCTGAAAAAAATGGGCATTTCAAACTTGCAGTGACGCACGAATAATCACGAGTCCACGCTGCCTCGGGATGCCGAGCCGAGCCGAAGCGGGCAATATTCATGCGACTCACGAATATTGCCGCTTCGACTCGCTCATCACTAGTCATAATCTGTGTTAGGCTGGGGAGTCTGATGGGAGGCTGATTTGAGGCTAAAGGTGCTGGGGGGCAGATCTGAGGCTGAAAAAGGGACAAAGGCAGGGACAGTTACAAAGACAGAGGCAGGGTGAATGAAAACTGTGTGGACTCTCTGGAATGAGCTTGGCTGCTATAAAGAAATTAAGAACTAAATATATATAATATAACATTCTCAACTTGAAAATTGCACCCGTAACATATATATATATATATATATATATATATATATATATATATATATAGCACCATTTTGTACTTCAAGAATATAGCGCTCTAGATTTTTTTTAAATTGAAGCGCAATTTCTGTAATTTACCCCTAAGTCAATTATATGTTTGACCAAATATAGCAGTCAAACTTTTAAGTTGAGTATTTTGTATGGCCCGTCAACGATATCCCAAATATCTAAATGGCCCTCGGCAGCAAAAAGGTTCCCCATCCCTGTTCTACAGGATCATACTGACATAAAGCTGTAAGGTCATGCCATATGAATTAATACAGTCATAAACAAGGCATACAAAAGAGCATGCACATTATTTTTAAGAAATAGCCTATGCTGCCCTCTTCAGGCAAAAAAAAAAACAAAAAACAAAAAACAATGGATGGAGTACTTCTTTAAGGCTTCCATTTAGAATGTGGAAGTCACAATGCTCTGCTGGATCCATTGTATGATGAATATCAATGCTGCATGATGGACCTATTTTCTTACAATGGGGTCCATTGGGTTCCACTGGGATGCCCACCATTTTGATATGTAAAATAGCACTGCATGCATTGCTGAATTTTTTTCACTTCAGAACCAAATATGCAATGGAGGCTCCTGATGTGATCACAGCATTAGTGCATATGAAATATTTCTACAATAAAAGGTTGCATAAAATGCATTTGGACAGTCATTATGTTCAGGTATCTTTTTTTATTACTATGTTCAAAGGATATAACATAAAAAATACACATCAAGGCTAATTTTACCTGCCTGTATGGTTGGTTACTATATATTGCCCTTATCTTTTTCTCTCTATCTTTATGTATGAGATACTACAGCTACTACTACTACAACTGGAATGTATAATTCTACAGTATGACTCTAGACTGCCTACTTGTTCACTTCCACATTTCTTCTATTTTCCCTTTGTAATACACAGTACATACATTTTTCATGTCTCTCTGTTATACCAATATTAAATCATGTATAATTAAAGGGATTTTCCCAAAACCCCAGAAACTTTAGGCAGAGCTACTGAGTGTTATCAAGTGTATTTTATCAATACGGTCGTCCCTGCCAGTCTTTCTTTTCAAGCACTGTAGCAATGACATACCTGACTTCCCCTTGTAACTGTTGGGGCCAATAAGTGGCTGCAGCTACAGTATCATGTGTGGAAGTTGGAAACATCATCGTTGTAGCACTGGAAAGACTGGCAAGGAGCACCAGTGCTTGACGGTGGGAGATCAGACATGTGCATGAAGATTATGTTAATTTATAACACTTCCTGCCTTTAAATAAACTCCTTTAAAGGCATTGTTACCAGGAAATTCTCCATTGAACCAGGCACAATGCCTTGTAGGAACTGAGGGCTGTCCAAAGCCACTCTATGCACCCTTGCTCTTCCACCTTTCTCTGCTAGCTCTTCCCAGTTTTATTTCATTGACAGGACCTGGTGGGAAGACTATGCAGGAACCTAGCCCTCTCAGTAAGGAAAGTAAAGGCTTTGCAGAGGAAGCAGGAGGAGCAAGAGTGCACTGAGTGGCTTGGGCCTGCCCTTGGTGCACTAAACTGTTCATTTGCTTATGAATTAAAATTCTATTGAAAAAAGTGATAGCTCAAGGTGATCGCTGCATTCAACTGGGCTAACTACATAGGAATGTGCTGGTGAAACAGCAAATTTCTTGGTGACACATTCCCTTTAAAATTTTGCTTTTGTATCCAACCTACATTCATCACAGCAGAATGTGCATCAATGAAAGCATATCCCAGCATGTGAGGAAAAAAACACACTTATGGAGCAGCAACCACCTAGTAACAAACCCAAAAACCTATCAATTACTCACACATACTCCAAACCAGCAACAGTTTTAAAGGGTGAAACACTTATTTAGAGCCACCATTAGTCCAGAACAGCTTGTCCAATTAAACAACAAGACATAATTATCTAGAATAAGGCTACTTTTACTACAGAACTGTTGTTTTCACTAGGTGATTATGCCTTTTCATTTAATTGGACGAGTTGTTCTGGGATTGTGGCTCTATGGAAGTGTTTTAGCCTTTGGCATTGTGTTGTTTGTTCTGGGTATGTGTTGCACCTTTATCAGGGGTCATTTGTTTATATCCTTTCATGTTTTATCAATCACGGTTTATCTACTTCAAGACTGTGACATTTCCCGTCTTTCCTGATCTGGCACATTTTCCATTTTTTATAGTACATGCGTCTTTGAACGCCATAACTTGTTTTCTCCGTTTGGGTAGGTAACAGTAAGTCATTTTTATGACTTTTTGGGAGATACAGGGGCTTTATTTTCATCTCACTTTTATTTTAGTATTTTTTTTTATAAAAATTATAAAATTATAAAAATGAAAAATGTTAAAAAAGGGGGGAAATAGTATGTTTTCACATTTTTTATGATTTTTTTGTTAATAATGTGCAACTAATAAATATGATATATGGGATGTGTGGGTTATAGTCCCTAGCAGTTGGGGGGTGGCATGTGGTCTCGTTTTTTTAATTACATTTTTATTTTTTTATTTTGTCTTTTTTATTATTTTTTTTTTTTTTATTTTATTTT
Source organism: Rhinella marina (assembly GCA_900303285.1). Taxonomy (NCBI): domain Eukaryota; kingdom Metazoa; phylum Chordata; class Amphibia; order Anura; family Bufonidae; genus Rhinella; species Rhinella marina. The sequence goes on from ONZH01018153.1 coordinate 32,006, forward strand.
ACATTTTATGCCCCCCCATGAAGTCATACATCTGCAGCTTTCTAATCTCTTTACACAGTATTCATAGAGAGAGGTGGGAGAGGCAGAGATACTGAAAAAATGTCCCTGCCTTCTCTATAGTGGGTAAGGCATGTAGCTGCAATCTCTGCAAGGATGTTTTAAAACGTCCATGCAGAGATGAAGGACAAAACCCCCGGACATATCTAGTCAATTTGCAGTCGGGACCTTCTACCTACTAAATTGCACATAAGGGATGGTATAAATAGTTGCCCTGGCTCACAATTACATGAATTACTAAATCCCAGTAATAAGAGATCTTTGATGTTTTTCACCTTTAAGGAGGTGTAGACTTTCCTGACTGTCAGATCACAGTATAGCAGGAATCTAGCCCTGCCAAGAAGGAAAGGGAGGGGCTGGCAGAGGAAGTAGGAGGAGTAAGAATGCACAGAGTGGTGTGGTGCACTTTATTGATAATTTGCATATGTACAGTTTAACCATATTTGGAGACTAAGCAACCCAATTACCAACACCAATTTAATTGTGACTTAGAGAATCTACATCTCCAGTGAGAAATGTAAAAGATTTTCTACAGTAGATATAGACAGAAGAGGACACCTTTGAAAAAAAGGAATTGGTCCCTACTGCCTAACATATATGTACCTTGATCTTTAGGCTATGCATAGCAGGCTGAATGCGCTTTAAAAAGGTTGCCCAGCCTGACTTAATCAGTGGTTTGCTGGCTGTGATGAGGAAGGGGAGCTGCAACCAAATCCATCAAGGCCACAAATGATTGGAGGACCAGATGATGAGGAATCTGGATGATATTAGCTGGGGGTCCCAATTACTGACTGAAGATGGGTTTAAAAGCATAGTGTGGCACTTTAAACATGAACTGCACAGACCTCCAGCTAGGTTTTAATCTAGGAGGTCATAGGGGACAAGGAAAATTATTTCAGATTTTTATTTTGCATCTTGATCACAAGCTATCATTTATTTTAAAGGTTATGTACATAACTAGTGTGAGAAAATGGGGTTTACACACTATAGGATTGTCCACTAGTAATAATGCTCTATATAGCACCCCCAGTAATAATGCCCCCTATACTGCTCTGGTAATAATACTACCCTTAATTTGTCCCCAGCTTTTATAATGCCTCTTATAGTGCCTCCATCAACAATTTAAAGGAGGTTGTGTCATTCCTGCCAATGGCAAAAAAAGTTAATACAAGGCACTTTCTAATGTATTGTGATTGTCCATATTGCCTCCTTTGCTGGCTTGATTGGTGGCCAGGACTGTGGGATCTTACAGCAATTGCAAGTAGCTTTATACGTTTATTAAATACTCTATGCTAATATTATGGCAGAGAAAAGTGGCAGATTAAGGTGGATGGCATACTTGCGTGATTATTTGTGACTAGAGATGAGCGAACGTGCTCTTATCGAGCACTGTACCGCTCGGCTTCCCTGCGCTCGCATGGGCGAAGGCAGCAGCTTCCGTCGGGTGAGGAGGACGGAAGCGGCTGCCTGCGCCCATGCGAGTGCAGGGGAGCCGAGCGGTACAGTGCTCGTTACGAGCACGTTCGCTCATCTCTATTTGTGACATTTCGAAACTTTCACCACAAGTGGACAGGGTTTAGCCTTCCACAGACCGACAGATTCACTATATCTTATGCCATAAATTGGCACACATTACAGCGCAAATTAGTTTCTGGCACAAGGAAGGCCAAAGATGCAGCACATTTATTAACCCCTTAAATACCCATTTTCATCTTTGCATTTTCATTTTTTTTCCTCAGCACATTCTATAACTTTTTAATTTTCCATTCATATAGCCATAAGAGGGCTGTACTTTTTAATGGCACCATTTAATTTACCATGTTTTGTCTTGGAAAATGGGAATAAAATTCTTTGTGGTGTTAAAGGGGTTCTGCAGTTGTTTAAAACTGATGATCTATCCTCTGGATAGATCATCAGCATCTGATCGGCGGGGGTCCGACACTCAGGGCCCCCGCCGATCAGCTGTTTGAGAAGGCAGCGGCGCTGCAGGAGCGCCGCGGCCTTCTCTGTGTTTTCCTCAGGCCCAGTGATGTAACAACTACTATCATTGGCCTGGGCACGGCTAAGCTCCATTCATGTGAACAGAGCTTAGCCCCACCCAGACCGGTGATACTAGTCGTGACGTCACTGGGCCTGAGGAAAACACAGAGAAGGCCGCGGCGCTCCTGGAGCACCACTGCCTTCTCAAACAGCTGATGGGCAGGGGTCCCGGGTGTCGGACTCCCGCCGATCAGATGCTGATGATCTATCCAGAGGATAGATCATCAGTTCAATACAACTGCAGAACCCCTTTAAATTGAAAAAAAAAACACAATTCCGAAAAGGTTTGTTTTGATAATTCGGCTTTCACTGTGCTTGAAAATTGATATGGCGTTCTTATTCTGAAGCTCAATACAAGTACGGTAATACCAAACTTGTATGGCTTTTGTTTTGTTTGTTTTATTAATTTAAAAAAAATAAAAACCTTTGAAAAAAAATTTCTTTGCATCAATAATTTTCACCATAACTTTTTTATATTTATGTCCAAAGAGCTGTATGAGGGCTTGTTTTTTGCAGGATGAATTGTAGTTTTACTGGTACCATTTTTGGGGCGCACACAACTTTTTAATATTTTTATGTTTTATTTTTTAACAATAACTTTTAGGCCCCATTTGATCCCTTGTCCCATTCACCCTAATAGAGATCTATTAGGGTGAATGGCATTCTGCAATTCTGATGTCCTCCCTGCTGAGCTTGGCCTGTTGCAGAAATCTTCAGCAGCACCCAGGCTGTGATGGTACCTGATCAGAGCCTCGCAAATTCACTCTGGGGGCTCCGATTGGAAGCCAGAGGGAGCTGCATCACTCTGCCTAATCTCATAGATGTGGTGATTACTGTTGAATGCAGCATCTGAGGGGTTAAATGACTGGTTTTGGCCTCATCACCAATGCCAGTCATTGTGACCTGGTGCCTAATGTATTACAACACCTACCAAGTATTGAGTGGTCTCACTGCAGCAGCCAGCTCCTTACAAGCCCTCAGACACTGTGACGTAAGTATATATCACAATTGCTGAATGGGTTAAAAGATGAGTGACTATAAAAAAATTTAGCACATTGTACTCCAACAAGGTAATGATTATGCGGAATGCGGAGGAATTTATCAAGTACTACACTCCAGAATTCTAGCTTCAAAATGTCACAAAACATATAGGGATTATATTTTGTAATATTTCACAATTTTTTAATCACTCCAATTTGGAAAATAGGTGGGAAAGTGGGAGCGGCTAGCCTGTCAAGCTCATTCAATTCTGATTTATCAACTGCAACTTTTCCAAAAGTCATGCAAATTGTCTCAATTGTACTCCAGCAAAGGGGTGAGGTAGAAAGTGCAGTAACCTCTCAAGACAGAAGAAATTTATCAAACATTCGTCAACATCTGATATATTTTACGCAATTACAGCAAAGAGTCCTGCAATACTGATTTTCCCCATGATAAATATCCTCCTAAGGCTACATGAACACGATTGTGCCATGTTTTGCTGTCGGCAAATTATGGATCAGCAAAACGCAGATTATTATTATTATTATTATTTATTATTAAAGCGCCATTCATTCCACAGCGCTGTACATGTTGAAAGGGGTTTACATACATAGTCTAGACAATTGCTCTAGGACAAACAAGTTACAGACCGGTACAGAAGGAGAGAGGGCCCTGCCCGTGAAGGCTTACAATCTATGCGGTATGTGAGGACACAGTAGGTGAGGGTAAAGCTGGTCATGGCAGTGTAGCAGCAGCAGGGTCACAGGTTGTAGGCTTGTCTGAAGAGGTGGGTTTTCAGATTTCTTTTGAAGGATTCCACTGTAGGTGAGAGTCTGATATGTTGGGGTACAGAGTTCCAGAGTATTGGGGCTGCGCGGGAGAAATCCTGGAGGCGATTGTGTGAAGAGTTGATAAGAGTGGAGGAGAGAAGGAGGTCTTGTGAGGATCGGAGATTACGTGTGGGGATGTATCGGGAGAGTAGTTCTGAGATGTAGGGAGGGGACAGGTTGTGGACGGCCTTGTATGTATTTGTTAGTATTTTAAACTGAATTCTCTGGGGAATGGGGAGCCAGTGAAGGGATTGGCAAAGGGGAGAGGCAGAGGAGTAACCGGGTGAGAGGTGGATTAGTCGGGCAGCAGAGTTGAGGATAGATTGGAGGGGGGCTAGGGTGCTAGATGGAAGGCCACAGAGGAGAATGTTGCAGTAGTCTAGGCGGGAGATGATGAGGGCATGTATTAGTACTTTGGCAGACTCATAGTTGAGGAACGCACGGATATGGGAGATATTTTTGAGTTGGAGGCGGCAGGTGGTGGAAAGGGCTTGGATGTGTGGTCTGAAGGAGAGTGCAGAATCCAAGGTCACTCCAAGGCAGCGGACCTGTTTAACGGGGGAGAGTGTGCAGTCGTTGATGGTGATAGATAGGTCTGTTGGGAGGGCTGTGCAAGATGGTGGAAAGATGATAAATTCTGTTTTATCCATGTTAAGTTTTAGAAAGCGTGAGGAAAAGAAAGAGGATATTGAAGATAGGCATTGTGGGACTCTGGATAGTAAGGTGGTGATGTCTGGACCAGAGAGGTAGATTTGTGTGTCATCAGCATAAAAGTGATACTGAAAGCCATGGGACTCTATGAGCTGTCCCAGGCCAAAGGTATAGATAGAGAAGAGCAGGGGACCTAGGACTGAGCCTTGTGGGACACCAACAGAGAGGGAATGGGAGGAGGAGGTGGCGTGAGAGTGGCAGACGCTAAATGTCCGGTCGGTGAGGTATGATGCAATCCATGAGAGGGCCAGGTCAGTGATGCCAAGAGACGAGAGAGTTTGTAGTAGAAGGGAGTGGTCGACGGTGTCAAAGGCAGAGGACAGGTCAAGGAGGAGGAGAACAGAGTAATGTTTTTTGGTTTTGGCTGCTAGCAGATCGTTGGTGACTTTAGTAAGGGCAGTTTCAGTCGAGTGGTGGGGTCGGAAGCCTGACTGTAGGTGGTCAAAGAGTGAGCAGGAGGAGAGGTGAGAGGACAGTTCTGAATGGACATGTTGCTCAAGTAGCTTTGAGGCATATGGCAGAAGTGATATGGGGCGATAGCTGGACAGAGAAGATGGGTCGAGTGAGGGTTTTTTAAGGATGGGTTTAATTGTAGCGTGTTTAAAACCAGAGGGGAAGACACCAGAGGTCAGTGATAGGTTGAAGAGATGAGTTAGGGCTGGGATGAACACTGAGGAGAGGTTGGGAATGAGGTGGGATGGGATTGGGTCAAGTGCGCAGGTGGTGAGATGTGATCTGGAGAGTAGGGTGGAAAGGTATTCTTCTGTAATTGTGGAGAAGCAGGTTTTGGTGGAAGAGTACTGAGCAGTTATGTAGAGGGGCTGAGGGGACTGTGCACTGAAGCCTTCTCTGATGTTTACAATCTTTTGTTTGAAATATGTGGCAAAGTCCACTGCTGAGATAAGAGGTGAAGGTGGGGGCGCCGGTGGACGGAGAAGAGAGTTAAAAGTGTTGAACAGTTGTTTGGGGTTGTGGGACAGAGAAGATATTAGAGATGAGAAGTAGGCCTGTTTTGCATCAGAGAGTGATGATTTGAAAATGAGGAGGGATTGCTTGTATGTGGTGAAGTGATCCTTAGAATGGGATTTCTTCCATTGCCGCTCAGCAGCTCTGGAAGCTTGTCTGAGTTTCTTGGTCAGGTCTGTGTGCCAGGGTTGTCTGTTGATTTTCCGGGATTTGTGGAGTGTGAGGGGGGCAACAGAGTCCAGGGCTGTAGCTATTGTGGTGTTATACAGAGTGGTGGCAGCATCGGGGTCTTTGAGGGAATGAATGTTGGAGAGAGGTGAAAGAGATTCCGAAAGTAGGTGAAAGTCGAGATGTTTAAGGTTCCTGCAGGGGTGTGCTAGTGTGTGGACCGGAGGAGCAGCAGAAGAGACCAGAGAAGAGAAGGTGAGTAAGTTGTGGTCAGATAGGGGGAGTGGCGAATTAGAAAGGTTAGATAAGGAGCAGAGGCGAGTAAAGATCAGATCTAGAGTATGACCATCTCTGTGGGTGGGAGCGGAAGACCACTGGGAGAGGCCGAAGGAGGAAGCGAGTGCCAGAAGTTTGGAGGCGGTCGAGTTGCAAGTGTCGATAGGGATGTTGAAGTCACCCATGATGATAGTGGGAATGTCGGCAGAAAGAAAATGTAGGAGCCAGGTATTAAAATGGTCAAGAAAGATGGTGGCTGGGCCTGGGGGGCGGTAGATAACAGCTACTTGCAGGTTGGAGGGAGAGTAGATGCGAACAGAGTGTACTTCAAATGAAGTGAGAGTTAAGGGTGGTGGTGGAATTGGGCTGTAGGAGCAGTTTCCAGACAGAAGCAGACCAACTCCTCCACCATGTTTGCAGCCAGGGCGTGGGGTGTGGGTGAAATGAAATCCGCTATAAGAGAGAGCAGCAGGGGAGGCAGTGTCAGAGGGTGTCAGCCATGTTTCTGTGATACCCAGAAGGGAAAGTTTGTGTGAGATGAAGAGGTCATGGATGAAAGACAGTTTGTTATTAACTGAGCGTGCGTTCCATAATGCTCCTGTCAGAGGAACCGAGGGAGCAGGGGTCAGGGGAATGTTTTTTAGGTTTAAGGGATTGCAGAAATTTGTAGAGGGGGATTTGTAGTGAGAGGAGGAAATAATGGTGGGGATTTGCTGTGGGGGGCCTGGATTTGGAGAGATGTCGCCAGCAATAAGGAGAAGCAGGGAAAGTGTCAGTAGGTGAGAGAAAGAGAGGGCATGAGGAGGCCTTGTGTGTTTGGGAAGGAAATGTTTTACCGTATTTTTCGCCCTATAAGACGCACCGGCCCATAAGACGCACCTAGGTTTTAGTGTAGGAAAATAAGAAAAAAATATTTTTCATCAGATCCTCTTATCAGACTGGCCATAAATTTAAGGACATCACATCAGACCCCCATATCAGCCCCCTGTGCCCCCATACCATCTCACTGTGCCCCCACCAGACCTCAGATCAGCAGAATGTGCCCCCATCAGACCTCAGATCAGCAGAATGTGCCCCCATCAGACCTCAGATCAGCAGAATGTGCCCCCATCAGACCTCAGATCAGCAGAATGTGCCCCCATCAGACCTCAGGTCAGCAGAATGTGCCCCATCAGACCTCAGATCAGCAGAATGTGCCCCCATCATAACTCAAATCAGCAGAATGTGCCCCCATAAGACCTCACATCAGCAGAATGTGCCCCCATCAGACCTCATATCATGCCCCCATCAGACCTCATATCATGCCCCCATCAGACCTCAGATCAGCAGAATGTGCCCCCATCAGACCTCAGATTAGCGTCTTGTGCCCCTATCAGACCTCAGATCAGCCCACCCAGCCACTGATAAAGACCATACTTACCGTACCTGTTCTGCGCTGCCGCTGCCGTCCGGTCCCACGCTCCGCGCTCCTCTCTCTTCCCTGCCGGCACGCACTATGACCTGACGCCGCAGCGTCAGGTCATAGTGCGTGCCGGCAGGGAACAGAGAAGAGCGCGGAGCGTGGGACCGGACGGCAGCGCAGAACAGGTAAGTATGGTCTTTATCAGTGGCTGGGTGGGCTGATCTGAGGTCTGATGGGGGTCCCTACGTACAAGTGAGCGCTTCCTTATGGAAGCGCTCACTTGTATTCGCCCTATAAGACGCACAGCATTTTTCCCCCTACTTTTGGGGGGAAAAAAGTGCGTCTTATAGGGCGAAAAATACGGTATGTCACTAAACAGGTTTGCACAGGAGGTTAGATGAGTGGGTAAAATGGAGGGAGAGATGAACAGTTCCTTGCTGGGTGATTGTATGTAAGAGCATTTTTGGAGGTTTAGGGAAAGTGGGAAGAGCAAGATGAAAAATTGAATCATTGTTTGCATTAACTATTTCATTAGTTACCTTTGGTCCCCTTCCGGTCCCATTCTGGTATAATTCTGTATGTGCACTTAAAGAGTTGCACTTGAAAGATGTTGTATGGAAAGACCTAGGTCTAAAGACCTAAGCACTTAGATTTATACCACTCTGTGCTCAATCAGGTGTGACCAAGTGGGGAGGAGGTTAGAGTTGGCCTAATCAAAGTAGGACCAGACACAGGGGTGAAATAGTCAATATAAACAAGTACTCAATAAATCCATCATCAGGGAATAAGACATTAATGTTCAGTAAAGACATACCAGGGATTGGGAAGGAAAGATGAGCTATGTGGATGTTATCAGGTTCTTGGAAAGTTGGGTGCAGTTGCATTCAGTAAAGACATACCAGGGATCAATTTGAAGAACGGAATGGGTCGCCCATTATAGAAATGCCTATTCTTGTCCGCAAAATGGACAAAAATAGGACAGGTTCTATTTTTTATTTTTTTTTTTTTTTGCAGGGCTATGGAACTGAGCAATGGATGCGGACAGCACACAAAGTGCTGTCCGCATCTTTTGTGGTCCCATTGAAGTGAATGGGTCCGTGTCCAAGCAGCAAAAAATGTGGCTCGGATGCGGACCCAAACAACGTTCATGTGTATGAGGCCTAAGACTGGAATAGAAAATGTCAATCTTAATAAATTCCGCTTGCTCTGCATATCAACAGGAATGTGCTTGAATTTGCAGTCTGAGAACAACTGTTTTATAAGGAACACACGCCACCTAGTGGAAGAAATATAAATCTGCCTGAATTCGAAAAAGTGAAGATCAGATAACCTAAATACTGTAGAACAACAGTAATTTGCATATTGCACACAGTACATCTTATTGTAAAGAAGTGATATTTTTTACTAGTACTGTACATACAATTAGAATAATAAGTACATTTGAATGTGCAGAATAATTTTAATTTTAATAATAATTTAATAATATTTTTTCTTTAAAAATGTAAATGATCTGACACTAGAAAAAAATGTTGCAATTATAATAAATCATCAATGTTATGCAATTCTTGATGTGTTGTATGCATGCCAATTCTGAGCAGGAGACCTAAACAATGCATTCTAGTTTGCTTCTTAATGACATGGGAATATTTTTAATTTTCCTCTAATATATAACATAAAAAAATAGGAGATGTAATGATAAAAAATTTTTGTGAGTTTTGTTTATATGCCTAAGAGAACCTGCATAACAAATACTGCAGTTTGTGTCTCCAGTGGCAGATGTAGGACATAATTTGTGAGACAAAAAAATGGGATAATAGTGGAAAATTAGCAGTTTTCACTCTGGACCATAAATTATGCATTAAATTTTGGGTAGCAAATGGATCAAAAACCTCATTACACCCCTAGATTAATTCCTTTAGTGGTTTAATTTAAATGGATTACTTTTAGAGGGATTCCCCTGTACTAGTAATTCAAGGCCTTTGTAAATGTGTCATGGCTTACCCCTTGTGAAAGTGAAAATAATCAATCTAAACATTAGTGGAAATTCTTTCACATTCCAATACATTTCACGAAATACCATTAGGTCAAAATGGGCATAACACTCCCTACATTATGTCCTTTCAAAAATGAAGTTTTTAAGTAGTGTTTTCTATGTTTTAACACCAGTGCTGTGAGGAGGATGGGAGTGTTAGCAGTATTGATAGAAGTAGTAGTGGTTCACGGTGGCTGTCCTCACTCTGGCACTTCCTTTCTGGCAGTGAATGCAGGGTGCATGTTTCTTCCATCAGGGCACTCCCTGACTCTCTGGGACTCCTGCCTGGTGGTATTTGGGTTGCATTTGATGGTGGATGTTTGGCATGGTGCAAGGCAGGAGGTCAGGAAGAGTGAGGGTTGGCAAAAGTGCTATGTGAGCTCATGCCTGCACGTGCTCACTCCGCTCTGATAAAGACTTCCATAGCACAAGGCTTTAGCAGAGCGGAGCAAGCAGGTGCAGGCACAAGCTTACATCAGGGGCGGACATACCACCTGTGCAGCATGTTCAGCTGCACAGGGGCCCAGAGAGGGAGGGGGGCCCTTTCCAGTGCCAGAAAGGGGGGTTCGGACCTGATTAGGACTTACAGAGAATCTGCTGCCTGTTCTGCCTTTACTCCAAAGCTGAAGGACCTTCCATGACATCATAGTCATGTGACCTTTTCAACAGTGGAGGTGGTGATAGGACCTGAGATGAGGTCACCATCATGTGACCAGTGCAGAGAAAGACAGCCCCTCAGCAGTGGAGACCTGTGAATCCTTGGAATGCATGTAAGTGCCAGAGACATGCTGGGAGATGTGGTTCTCCTCATTATACCTCCTCCCTGCTTAGTGGGGGGAAATATGTCATTTAACTGGGACTGTATGTTAGAGGGGCTGAAGGAAGGGGAAGGGTGTTAGTTACATGGGACTGTATGTTATAGAAGATTGGGGGGAGATGACTGGTGTTATTTACATGGGACTGGTTATTATAGAGGACTGGAGGGTAAGGGGAGCGATGGTATTTACTTGGGACTATGTGTTAGAGGGGCTGAAGGAGGGGATTTAAATTATTTACATGGGACTGTCTCATATAGAAGACTGGTGGGAGAGGTCTGGTGTTATTTACATGGGACTGCATGGTACAGAAGACTGAAGGGAGAGGAATGATGCTATTTACATGGGACTATATTGTATAGAAGACTGGTGGGAGAGGTCTGGTAATATTTACATGTGACTATATGGTATAAAAGACTGGAGGGAGTGGAGTGATGTTATTTACATGGGGCTGCATGGTATAGAAGACTGTAAGGAAGAGAGGTTATTTACATGGGATTGTGTCATATAGAAAACCTGTGGGAGAGGACTGGTGTTATTTACATGGGACTGCATGGTATAGAAGACTGGAGGGAGAGGACAAGCATTATAATTTATAGGGTCACTACAGAGAATATTATAAATCTAGGTTGTACGGCAGGAGGCATTATAATTACAAGGGGCACTGCATTATAAATACTGTGGTGGCGGGCATTACTACTGAGGGCTCCATAGGAGTGCCTTATAGATTGTCATTATTTCTATTAGGGGTGCCACTGGGGGTACTATGGGGGGACTTCCGCCTAGCAGTGAGCCAGGTGACGTCACCGACACTATTGGACAGGTTTTAGCGCCGCCCTAGTCTGTAAAGCCGCCCATTAGTGCCAGTGACGTCTCCGCTTAGCAGTGTAAAAATATAAACAAAACAGCCCTCCCTTGCCCTTCGCTTTACATTGCAGGGCAAGAGAGAGCATCAGAGCATGAACTGTCAAAGGAGCTGAGTAGGGGGGAAAAGGGGGGCCCAGGTACATTCCTTGCACAGGGGCCCTCTGCTGTCTGTGTCCGCCCCTGGCTTACATTGCACATCTCTGCCTGTGCTTGCTCTGTTAAAGCCTGGCATAGATGTGATACGCAAGGTTTCAGCAAAGCAGCACTCTTACAGGCCAGAGCAGCAATAATGTGTCCCCTGCAGTGCTCAGTGCAGCCGAAGAGGAATCCATACTGCCATACATTGTGCTGTATGGGAGTATGGATTCTAAAGCATAATAGATACCTGAACTTCAGGTGCCTATTTTACAAGGAAATAGCAAGTTACAAGTCATTTTATGGCAGTTAGATTAGATCTTAATAAAGTATATTCTAAGGTTTAGGTACACTTTAAGCCAAAAAAAGTACACAAATATTCTCAGAAGCTGCTAACACCAGTAAGACCACAACACCACAAGAGACCACTCACCACTTACTCGCTCATCGCCAGTAGAAGAAGTAGGAAGAAGAAGGGTGCTCACAGGACGGGGTAAGCTTACCCTTATTGGCTAACAGCAGGGGCATTGCTAGGGTAGCAAAAGATCCGGGGCCTGAGCTCCAATGCATATGGCCCAATTCTCTAAGTTGACCCTCCTTCGCACACCTCATTGTACTGTATTTGCTATACAGCAGCACTTACCTCTCACATCCAGGGCCTCCCAGGTGACATCTCCTCTGATATAGATCTTCTCTGTCATCATCTTCACCATTTGGTCCGGATAACTTCTCTTAGCCGCCTTGTCTCTGCAGAGTGTGACACACAGACATCTTAGCTTCCTCACTTTTGTTTCATCCCCCAACCTGGAGTCCTCCTGCTGCTCGCTGTGTTCCCCAATACCACCAAATACTGTCCTGAAGAAATATGAGTGCCCCCATAGTGCTTCTCAAAGTCCCACCAATAGTAATTCCCTTCTAGAATGCCATTCATTAGTAATACAGTGCCCTCAACAGTGATAACGCTCCCGAACAGTGCCTCCATCAGTAGAAGAGCCTCCAGTATTAATAATACCCTCTACAGACCCCTCAGTAGTAATAAGGCCCCCAATCGTGCACATAGTAAAAATAAGGTGGATTTAAAAGTCCATCCTATAGAGCCCCCAGTAGTAATAAGAATGCCTAATCTCCACTGGATTTAAAATGCCCCTGCAGTCCCCCGTGCAGTGCTGCCAGTATTTATATTGCCCCCCTCTGTTATAATGCTCCGCATAAAGTGCCCCCCTTATTTATATTCCTCTGTTTAGTGTCCTCAGAAATTATAATTCCTCAGCCCCTCCACCATACAGTCCCATGTAAATAATACTATTTCCCTCCCTCTGCTGTCCCATGTAAATGACATCACACCATCTCTCCAGCCTTATCCAAAATACAGTCCCATGTAAATAATATCAACATGCCCTAGCCACCTCCAACATACAGTCCCATGTCAATAACATCCCTCCCTTCAGTGCCTCCAACACATAGTCCTATGTAAAAAAGATCACCATGCCCTGGCCACCTCCAACATTTAGTCCCATTTAAATAACATCACCCCCTACCACTCCGACATACAGTCTCATGTAAATAGCACCCTTTCCTTCAGCCCTAATAAATATAACTCCCAGCATTGCTCTGCCTCTCACTTACCTCTACTCATGCTGCAGACCTCACCCCAGCTTCTTCCCCAAGTTAACTTCACGAACGCCACTGAACGCCATCCACTCCTCCACTGGTCACATGACAGTGACATCATCAAAGGTCCTTCTCAACAACAGCCTATTGCACTGTTGGGTCCTGAACCAGTTGGGAAAGGTAATTGTCTTTGAACCTGTTTCCTTTATGAGATGTACAGGTTTCAGTTTCCCAGTCTATATCTGGGTAGTTGAAATTGTCCCCCATAATAATCCGTCAGTTGCAAAACAAATCTGAAGGAGGAAAAAATGATCATAAAAAAACAAAAAATACATTTCCTAAAAGTGTAAAATTGGATGACAATGTAAAATGTATGTTCACAAATGCCAGAAGTCTAGCAAGCAAAATAGGAGAGCTTGAGGCCTTGGTACTGGAGAAACACGTGTACAGTGTTTTTTTGCCCTAAATAACACATTTTTTTCCCAAAAAGTGCGGGAAAAGTGTCTCTGCGTCTTATGGGGCTAATCCTAATGAGCTGTGCAGGGCTGCGCACAGCGTGAGGGCGCTCTGTGACCCCACGCTGTGCGTGCCAGTTCACAGCACAGCCAACAGCAGGAGGAAGCAGACATGGGCGGTGAGGAGCGGCGGCGTCCAGGAGCAGGGAAGGTAAGTGGCTTTTTCATTTTATGTGTTCTGAGGCTGCTGGCTGACAAAGGAGGCATGTGGGCTAGCACAGGAGGCATGGGGGCTGACAAAGGAGGCATGGGGGCTGACAAAAGAGGCATGGGGGCTAACAAAGGAAGCATGGGGGCTAACAAAGGAGGCATGTGGGCTGACAAAGGAGGCCCTGAGGGCTGACATAAGAGGCACTGAGGGCTGACATAAGAGGCACTGGGGGCTGAAATTGGAGGCACTGGGGGCTGATATTGGAGGTATGGGGCTTTTATCTGAGATCTGATTAGGGGTTTTCTTATTGGGGTCTAATCTGAGGTCTGATCTGAGGTCTTATTGGGGTCTTATTAACATTGGGGGCATGATTGGGGCTGTGAGCTGAGGTCTGATGAAAAATATTTTTTTCTTATTGTCCTCCTCTAAAACCTAGGTGCGTCTTATGGGCCGGTGCGTCTTATAGGGCAAAAAATACGGTAATTGGTGTTGCTGAGACTCTGGCTGGACTCTTCTCACTATTGGGCTGTAAATCTTCAGGGTTTTACACTCTTTAGAAACGATAGGGATAAACGCAAAGGTGGTGGTGTATGTCTGTATGCCAGGAGTGATATGAAAGTAAGTGTGAAAGAAACAATTGTGGATAAAGGTTGTAAGGATGTTGAAACCTTGTGGGTGGAAATTCAGAGGGAAAAAAATAATGAAAAAATAATTCTTGGTGTGATATATAGACCCCCCAATATCAGCGAGGAGATAGAAGATCAACTGTATGTGCAAATAGAGTGGGCTGCGCAGGCTGGCACAGTAGTGATAATGGGAGATTTTAATTATCCAAATATAGATTGGGAACATGGTTCTGCCACTGCTGAGCAGCCAAGAAAATTCCTCAGCTTTTTGCAGGATAATTTTATGGGCCAGTTTGTAGAAGATTCTACTAGAGGTGATGCTCTATTGGATCTTGTAATTTCTAACAATGCCAAGCTGGTGAGAAATGTCACTGTCCATGAAAACCTTGGTAACAGTGACCACAATATAATTATATTCCAACTTAACTGTAAAAAACAAACTTGGGTTGGTAGGGAAAAATCACTTACCGTATTTTTCGCTTTATAAGACGCACCCGAAGATAAGACGCACCCCAGATTTTAGAGTAGGAAAATAAGAAAAAAATATTTTTCATCAGACCACATATCTGACCCCCCATAAATTTCAGGACATCACATCAGGCCCCCTTCAGACCTCAGATCAGCCCAGCGTTCCCCCATCAGACCTCAGATCAGCCCAGCATTCCCCCATCAGACCTCAGATCAGCCCAGCGTTCCCCCATCAGACCTCAGATCAGCCAGCGTTCCCCCATCAGACCTCAGATCAGCCCAGCGTTCCCCCATCAGACCTCAAATCAGCCCAGCGTTCCCCCATCAGACCTCAGATCAGCCCAGCGTTCCCCCATCAGACCTCAGATCAGCCCAGCGTTCCCCCATCAGACCTCAGACCAGCCCAGCGTAACCATCAGACCTCAGACCAGCCCAGCGTAACCCATCAGACCTCAGACCAGCCCACAGTGCCCCCATGAGACCACTCTGTGCCCCATCAGACCTCAGACCAGCCCACAGTGCCCCCATTAGACCACTCTGTGCCCCCATCAGACCTCAGACCAGCTCACAGTGCCCCCATTAGACCACTCTGTGCCCCCATCAGACCTCAGACCAGCTCAGTGCTCCATTAGACCACTCTGTGCCCCCATCAGACCTCAGACCAGCTCACAGCGCCCCCATTAGACCAATCTGTGCCCCCATCAGACCTCAGACCAGCTCACAGTGCCCCCATTAGACCACTCTGTGCCCCATCAGACCTCAGAACAGCTCACAGTGCCCCCATTAGACCAATCTGTGCCCCCATCAGACCTCAGACCAGCTCACAGTGCCCCCATTAGACCACTCTGTGCCCCCATCAGACCTCAGACCAGCTCACAGTGCCCCCAGTAGACCACTCTGTGCCCCCATCAGACCTCAGATCAGCCCAGCGTGCCCATAACAATAAATAAAAAAA
>ONZH01018154.1:0-116431 GCA_900303285.1 Rhinella marina
AATCCATAGTTGCAGTACTTCTAGAGCCTGCTGTGCGCCCATACAGCGGGCTACGAGCACATATGGGGCGTTTCCTGAATGGGGAGAAAATGGGAGACACATACTGGGGTGCATTTTCTCCTTTAACCCCTTGTGAATATGAAAAATTGGGGTCTGCTAGTAATTTTCATTTTCACAAATGTGTGCTTTGAAATGCTTTTACAAGTGTTTCTGGCTACTGTGAGAC
Source organism: Rhinella marina (assembly GCA_900303285.1). NCBI lineage: Eukaryota > Metazoa > Chordata > Amphibia > Anura > Bufonidae > Rhinella > Rhinella marina. The sequence goes on from ONZH01018154.1 coordinate 227, forward strand.
ACCAGTTTGCTCAAAAGTACCCCTTTCTACCACTTAAAATGTTCGTACGGGGGTACTCTTTCCAAAATGGGGTCACTTTTGGGGGGTTTCCACTGTAGGGCCAGCTCACGGTGTCTTCATGTGCGACATAGCTCCCAATTATTGTTCCAGCTAATTCAGCTCTCCAAAAGCCATATGGTGCTCCTTCCACTCTGAAGCCTGCTGTGCGCCAGTACATTGGGCTACAAGCACATATGGGGTGTTGCTGTATTCGGGGGAAATGGTGACCAAAATGTGGGGTGCATTTTGTCCCCTTACCCTTTGTGAAAGTGAAAAATGTGGGTGTTAAGCAACTTTTTTGTCAAAAAATTGCAATTTTTCATTTTCACTGCCGTGTGTATCCTAATTCTAGGAAGCACCTTTGAGCTAAAAGTGCTCACCACACACCTTGAAAGATTCCTTGAGGGGTGCTCTTTCCAAAATGGGTCACACACCTTGAAAGATTCCTTATTAGCCATATGGTGCTCCTTCCACTCTGAAGCCTGCTGTGCGCCCATATATTAGTTTTTTGTGCACACATGGGATGTTTCTGTAAACTCCAGAATCGGGGTAATAGATTTTGAGTTTTGTTTTGCTGATAACCCTTGATGTGTTTAATGAAAAATGGATTAAAATTTAAAATCTGCTCAAAAAAGTGAAATTTTGAAATTTCAGTCCAATTTTCCATCAATTCTCATGGAACACATAAAGGGTTAACAAAGTTAGTAAAATCAGTTTTGAATAGCTTGTGTAATTTCTAAAATGGAGTGATTTATGGGGACTTTCCACAATATAAGCCCCACAAAGTGACTTCATAACTGAACTGGTCCTTAAAAAATGGGTTTTTGGAAATCTTCTTAAAATTTTAAGATTTGATTCTAAACTTCAAAGCCTTATAACGTCCCAAAAAACTAAAATGTAATTTTCAAAATGATGCCAACATAAAGTAGACATATGGGGAATGTAAAATAATAACTATTTTTGGAGGTATTACTATGTATTTGGAAAGTAGAGAAATTGAAATTTGAAAATTTGAAAATTTTTCCAAATTTTTGGTAAATTTGCTAAATTTTTATAAATAAAAATTAAATATTTTGCCCCAAATTTACTACTGTCGGTGAAGCACAATATGTGACGAAAAAACAATCTCAGAATGGCCTGGATAAGTAAAAGCGTTCCAAAGTTATTACTACATAAAGTGACATGTCAGATTAGCAAAAATCAGCCTAGGATTTAAGGTGAAAAGTGGCTGGGTACTGAAAGGGTTAAAGAGGCTCTGTCACCACTTTGCAACTTATGTATTTATATACATAGGCATGTAGGTGTTGTAATCCTCTCCCCAGACATACCTTCAAATTGCAGAGTCAAGCAGCGATTCTTCCAGAAAAATAACTTTTAGAAACATGTAAATGAGGCTTCGGAGCACCGGGAGGCGTGCTCTTTCAGTATGAGCACTGCTACATCAACGCCCTCCCCGGCTCCAAAACTCGCCCTGCAGCCTTTATCCCTGCCCCTCCTGTCTCTGATGGGCAGCGCTAGACCCTTCGGTCTAGCGCTGAAATGTTGCGCAGCGCATGTGTTGTACGCTTGCAGTGCCGAACACTGCAGGCGCGTTCAATGTATTGCGTACGTGCCGTCACTTCTCTGAACCCGGAAGTGACAGCGCGTTCAGAAGATCAGCTGAGCGGAGCGTAAGCAATACATTGAACGCGTATGCAATACATTGAACGCGCTTGCAGTGTTCGGCACTGCAAGCGTACAGCGCATGCTCCGGTGCGAGATTTTAGCGCTAGACCGAAGGGTCTAGCGCTGTCCATCAGAGACAGGAGGGGCAGGGATAAAGGCTGCAGGGCGGGTTTTGGAGCCGGGAGGGGAAAAAAGAAAGAGCACGCCCTCCCGATGCTCCGAAGCCTCATTTACATATTTATAAAAGTTCTTTTTCTGGAAGAATCGCTGCTTGGCTCTGCAATTTGAAGGTATGTCTGGGGAGAGGATTACAACACCTACATGCCTATGTATATAAATACATAGGTTGCAAAGTGGTGACAGAGCCTCTTTAATTCTCTTAGGATCCGGGGGGGGGGGGGGGGGGGGGTTTGGGGGTTGTGCCATATGATCCTGGCTATTTGTCTATTTTAATCTTTTTAAGACGCCGCTGTACTTCTTCCTGGGTCAGACAGGGCACTTTTAATGGGGTTTTTACTTTTATATTCTGCATTTCATCTGACAGTTTATTTTCCTCATTGAATACAGTCATTTATTGCTTTCTTTACAGTTCTATTTATCCACATTGTTTTTTTCTTGTTTCTTAACCTTTTATTCCCATAAGGTATGTACCTCTCACAATTAGATATTATAATGCTTATAATTGTGGCTATAGTTTTATTTTTGAGGACTTTGTCCCAGTTAGTTAGGCCTATGGCCTCTCTTAGTTGGTTAAATTTAGCTTTTTTGAAGTTTGGTATTTTTGTTCCTCCCTGAATAAACACTCTTTTGAATGACAACTGGAAGGTTATTATTTTATGGTCACTATGTCCCAGGTGTCCCCCAACCTGCACATCTGTTGTTCTGTCAGGTCTATTGGTTAATACTAAGCCCAGTATGGCCGTCCCTCTAGTCGGGTCCTGAACCAGTTGGGAAAGGTAATTGTCTTTGGTTATTGCCAAGAACCTGTTTCCTTTATGAGATATACAGGTTTCAGTTTCCCAGTCTATATCTGGGTAGTTGAAGTCCCCAATAATAACGACCTCATTATGATTTGCCGCCTTGTCTATTTCGTTTAGAAGTAGATTTTCTGTGGACTCTGGTATATTAGGTGGTTTATAATAAACTCCTATTAGTATTTTATTAATGTTTTTGCCTCCATGTATTTCTACGCACAGTGACTCCACATGTTTATGTCCCTCACTTATATCTTCCCAAAGTGTGGACTTTAGACAAGACTTTACATAAAGGAAGACCACTCCCCCTCTCCGGTTTTGGCGATCCTTTCTAAACAGACTGTAACCCTGTACGTTAACTGCCCAGTCATAACTATCATCCAGCCATGTCTCAGTTATTCCCACTATGTCATAGTCCTCCTCACACATCACTAATTCCAGTTCACCAGTTTTATTAGGCTTCTGGCATTAGTGTACATACAATTATGAGGTTTGTGTACCGTATTTTTCGCTTTATAAGACGCACCCGAAGATAAGACACACCCCAGATTTTAGAGTAGGAAAATGAGAAAAAAATATTTTTCATCAGACCCCCCATAAATTTCAGGACATCACATCAGACCACCATCAAACCTCAGATCAGACCAGTGTGCCCCCATCAGACCTCAGAACAGCCCAGTGTGCCCCTATCAGACCTTAGAACAGCCCAGTGTGCCCCCCATCAGACCTCAGAACAGCCCAGTGTGCCCCCATCAGACCTCAGAACAGTCCAGTGTGCCCCCATCAGACCTCAGAACAGCCCAGTGTGCCCCCATCAGACCTCAGAACAGCCCAGTGTGCCCCCATCAGACCTCAGAACAGCCCAGTGTGCCCCCATCAGATCTCAGATCAACCCATTGTGCCCTCATCAGACCTCAGATCAGCCCAGTGTGCCCCCATACGACCTCAGATCAGCCCAGTGTGCCCCCATCAGACCTCAGATCAGCCCATTGTGCCCCCATCAGACCTCAGATCAGCCCATTGTGCCCCCATCAGCCCACCCAGCCCCATAACAATAAATAAAAACCTCTCTTACCTGTCCTGCGCCGCGGCTCCGCTCCGGGATCGGCACTCCTCTGGCTTCTAAGGCAGGTTGTACGCAGTCAGGACAGTGCAGCGCCGGCCCGGGAAGCCAGAGGAGCTCCGGAGCGGAGCCGCGGCACAGGACAGGTAAGAGAGGTTTTTATTTTATTGTTATGGGGCTGGGTGGGCTGATCTGAGGTCTGATGGGGGTGCCGCAGCTAAAACATACAAGTGAGCGCTTCCAGAATGGAAGCGCTCACTTGTATTCGCTTTATAAGATGCACCAGTGTGCCCCCTACTTTTGGGGGGAAAAGTGCGTCTTATAAAGCGAAAAATACAGTATATTTTTTACCCTACACCTTTCCTTCTGAACTGTTCTAGTCCCTCCTTCCATTTCTCCCCCAGTTCCATTACCTCGTCCTTGGTCTCTATCTGCACTATCTTCCCTTCCTATAATGTAGGTTCCCCCCACCCCCCCAGTCCCTAGTTTTAAACACTCCTCCAGCCTTCTAGCCATCTTCTCCCCCTAAACAGCTGCCCCTTCCCCCATTGAGGTGCAGCCCATCCCTACGATAGAGCCTGTAGCTGACAGAGAAGTCGGCCCAGTTCTCCAGGAACCCAAACCCCTCCTTCCTACACCAGTTCTTGTGACACTTGTTTACCTCTCTAATCTCCCGCTGCCTTTCTTGTGTGGCTCGTGGTACAGGTAGTATTTCGGAAAACACTACCTTTTAGGTCCTTACCCTAAGCTTATTACCTAAATCCCTAAAATCATTTTTAAGGATGCTCTACATACCTCTAACTTTGTCATTGGTTCCAATATGGACCATGACTGCTGGATCTTCTCCAGCCCCTCCCAGTAATCTGTCAACCCGATCCGCAATGTGTTGAAGTTGAGCGCCAGGAAGACAACACACCATTCGACGATCCTGGTCTTTGTGACAGATCGCCCTCTCTGTACCCATCTCTCCTTAGCTTTCTTTGGCCCATGTTCACTGTGGCACACATCATGATGCCAAATAACACAGTGACTACTTTTCACCCTGTAAATAGGCAGACTGATTCCAAGATATAAAAAAAAACCATGATGCTAATTACAGGACACACCTTATTTTATGCTCCATTCACACGTCCTGTTTTTCTTTCCTGATTCGATCCTGATCTGGATCCATTCATTTCAATGGGTCCTGAAAAAATCAGGATCAAATCAGGAAAGAAAAACAGGACGTGTGAATGGAGCCTTAACTTGTCCCTATGCTCAAATTATTTCTAATCTTTTCTAGGGTTACTATCAATTGTGTCCAGGCCAGTTTAATTCGTTTTTTTTAATTATTCAGTTAAATCACAATTCAAAGCATTGCCTGATTTTGAATAGTTAATTTTCAGTAAATCTTTATTTATTACTACTTTTGTCAATTTCACGTTATTTCAGAGACCATTGTGTTTTTTTCTTTCTTTAACAGAAGGGTACCAACAATTTTATCCATGTGTGTACATGTTCATTTGAGCCGGACTTGTATGTGTATACACTAGATCAGTGATGACTAACCTCCGGCACTCCAGCTGAGGTGAAACTACTACTCCCAGCATGCTCCATTCATTTCTGTGGAGTTCTGTTAACAGCCAAGCAAGTGTGCATCTTGGGAGTGGTAGTTTTACCACAGCTGGAGCGCCGGAGGTTAGCCATCACAGACCTAGGGAGAAAGGAAGAAGCACCTGACAGACATTTTTGGTGATGGCTTCTCTTCTGGACAACAAAAGTATCAGGTGAAATGAATTATTTTTTGTCAGGGCAGAATTGGGGCTCCCCATATACAATAGGGCTGTTTCATATGAGCGAGTCCATTGCGGGAATCATGCTCTGTGTGAGAGCGTGATCCTCCATTCTGGATTGCAGGAATGCATGGCATGATACGGATTTATAATGCTGTGTGCCTCTGTTTGACCTTACTTCTACAGGATCATACTGACAGCTTTATGTCACTATAATCCTGTAGAAGTAAGGTCAGCCTCTGTGTGACCTTACTTCTACAGGATTATACAGTCATGGCCAAAAGTTTTGAGAATGATACAAATATTAATTTTTACAAAGTCTACTGCTTCAGTTTTTATAATGGCAATTTGCATATACTCCAGAATGTTATAAAGAGTGATCAGCTTAACAGCAATTACTTGCAAAGTCAATATTTGCCTAGAAAATGAACTTTATCCCCCAAAACACATTTCAACATCATTGCAGCCCTGCCTTAAAAGGACCAGCTAACATCGTTTCAGTGATTGCTCCATTAACACAGGTGTGGGTGTTGATGAGGACAGGGCTGGAGATCAATCTGTCATGATTAAGTAAGAATGACACCACTGGACACTTTAAAAGGAGGCTGGTGCTTGGCATCATTGTTTCTCTTCTGTTAACCATGGTTATCTCTAAAGAAACACGTGCAGTCATCATTGCACTGCACAAAAATGGCCTAACAGGGAAGAGTATCGCAGCTAGAAAGATTGCACCTCAGTCAACAATCTATCGCATCAAGAACTTCAAGGAGAGAGGTTCCATTGTTGCAAGCGCCAGGACCGTCTCTTAAAAGTGTTTCAGCTGCGGGATCGGGCTACCAGCAGTGCAGAGCTTGCTCAGGAATGGCAGCAGGCAGGTGTGAGTGCATCTGCACGCACTGTGAGGCGGAGACTCTTGGAGCAAGGCCTGGTCTCAAGGAGGGCAGCAAAGAAGCCACTTCTCTCCAGAAAAAACATCAGGGACAGACTGATATTCTGCAAAAGGTACAGGGAGTGGACTGCTGAGGACTGGGGTAAAGTCATTTTCTCTGATGAATCCCCTTTTCGATTGTTTGGGACATCTGGAAAACAGCTTATTCGGAGAAGACGAGGTGAGCGCTACCACCAGTCTTGTCTCATGCCAACTGTAAAGCATCCTGAAACCATTCATGTGTGGGGTTGCTTCTCAGCCAAGGGAATCGGCTCTCTCACAGTCTTGCCTAAAAACACAGCCATGAATAAAGAATGGTACCAGAATGTCCTCTGAGAGCAACTTCTCCCAACCGTCCAAGAGCAGTTTGGCGATCAACAATGCCTTTTCCAGCATGATGGAGCACCTTGCCATAAAGCAAAGGTGATAACTAAATGGCTCAGGGAACAAAACATAGAGATTTTGGGTCCATAGCCTGGAACCTCCCAAGATCTTAATCCCATTGAGAACTTGTGGTCAATCATCAAGAGACGGGTGGACAAACAAAAACCAACAAATTCTGACAAAATGCAAGCATTGATTGTGCAAGAATGGACTGCTATCAGTCAGGATTTGGTCCAGAAGTTGATTGAGAGCATGCCAGGAAGAATTGCAGAGGTCCTGAAGAAGAAGGGTCAACACTGCAAATATTGACTTGCTGCATTAACTCATTCTAACTGTCAATATAAGCTTTTGTTACTCATAATATGATTGCAATTATATTTCTGTATGTGATAAAAAACATCTGACAAACACACATAAAAAACAGAGGGCAGCAGATCATGTGAAAATATAATATTTGTGTCATTCTCAAAACTTTTGGCCATGACTGTAGTGACATAAAGCTGTCAGTATGATCTAGTAGAAGTAAGGTCAAACAGAGACACACGGCATTATAACATCATTATAATTCCGAATCATGCCATGCGCTCCTGCAAGTCCAGAATGGAGGATCACATATGGACTGTGATTCCTGTAATGGACTCGCTCCTGTGAAACAGTCCTTACAGGGGCGTAGCTAAAGGCTCATGGGCCCTGGTGCAAGAGTTCAGCTTGGGCTCCCCCCCCCTTCCCTCAGCGCTAGTGCACCTAGCTTTTCTGCCGGCCAAGTCAAAAATTGAACCCCCCCCCATGCCAAATTCTCACCCTAACCTTTTCCCTCCTAACATTACGTATATCACTACAGAACATACAGGGTAAGGCTACATTCACACGACAGTTGCGGCTCAGATGCGGACCCATTCACTTAAATGAGCACTGTGTGCTGTCCGCATCTGTATGTCCATTCCTATTTTTGTCCTTTTTGCGGACAAGGATAGGCATTATTACAGTGGATCTGCAAAAAAAACAGATGCCATACGGAACATCATCCTTTTTTTGCGGATCCGCAATTTGCAGACTGCAAAACACAATGTTGGTGTGAATGTAGCCTAATACAGCCCCATACCTCTTACATCCAGTATAATACAGAGCCTCATATCTCTTACATCTAGTATAATACAGCGCCCCATACCTCTTACATCCAGTATAATACAGCGCCTCATACCTCTTACATCCAGTATAATACAGCGCCTCATATCTCTTACATCCAGTATAATACAGTGCCCCATACCTCTTACATCCAGTATAATACAGCCCCATACCTCTTACATCCAGTATAATACAGCGCCCCATACCTCGTACATCCAGTATAATACAGCGCCTCATACCTCTTACATCCAGTATAATACAGCCCCATACCTCTTACATCCAGTATAATACAGCGCCCCATACCTCTTAGATCCAGTACAATACAGCCCCATACCTCTTATATCCAGTATAATACAGCCCCATACCTCTTACATTCAGTATAATACAGCGCCCCATACCTCTTACATCCAGTATAATACAGCCCCATACCTCTTACATTCAGTATAATACAGCCCCCATACCTCTTACATCCAGTATAATACAGCGCCCCATACCTCTTACATCCAGTACAATACAGCCCCATACCTCTTACATCCAGTATAATACAGCCCCATACCTCTTACATTCAGTATAATACAGCGCCCCATACCTCTTACATCCAGTATAATACAGCGCCCATACCTCTTACATCCAGTATAATACAGTGCCCCATACCTCTTACATCCAGTATAATACAGCGCCCCATACCTCTTACATCCAGTATAATACAGCCCCCATACCTCTTACATCCAGTATAATACAGCGCCCCATACCTCTTACATCCAGTATAATACAGCCCCCATACCTCTTACATCCAGTATAATACAGCCCCCATACCTCTTACATCCAGTATAATACAGCGCCCCATACCTCTTACATTCAGTATAATACAGCGTCCCATACCTCTTACATCCAGTATAATACAGCGCCCCATACCCCGTACATCCAGTGTAATACAGCGCCCCATACCTCTTACATCCAGTATAATACAGCGCCCCATACCTCATACATCCAGTGTAATACAGCGCCCCATGCCTCTTACATCCAGTATAATACAGCCCCATACCTCTTACATCCAGTATAATACAGCGCCCCATACCTCTTACATCCAGTATAATACAGCCCCATACCTCTTACATCCAGTATAATACAGCGCCCCATACCTCTTACATCCAGTGTAATACAGCCCCCATACCTCTTACATCCAGTATAATACAGCTCCCCATACCTCTTACATCCAGTATAATACAGCTCCCCATACCTCTTACATCCAGTATAATACAGCCCCATACCTCTTACATCCAGTATAATACAGCGCCCCATACCTCTTGCATCCAGTATAATACAGCGCCCCATACCTCTTACATCCAGTGATGTCTCCTCTGATGTAGATCTTCTCTTTCCTCATCTTTTCCTTTCAGACTAGACGCCATTTTTCAGCCATTTCTCATCTCTGCAGTTTGACAGAAAAAAATCTTCGTTTACTACTTTTCCATCATCCTCCCGTCTTTTGGACAAATCATCCTACCACCCCCAGTACTGTGCTACTAGTACCACACAGATAGTGCCCTTCAATAATTATTGGCACACAGTGTCCTAAAATAACTGCGCCCAGCAAATAGTGTCCCTGACAGTAATAGTGTAAACATAACATCCCCCAGAAATAACTGCGCTATGCTGACACTGTGCCAGGGTGCCCCCCCAGTAATAGTGCCCCCAAAGTCCCAACTAATAATTCTCTGCCAGAGTGCACTTGTTAGTAATAGTGCCCCCAACAGTACTAATGTCCCCACTGTGCCCCAGAAGTAATAATGCTTCCAATGTGCCAGTAAGAAGTGCCCCAATAATGTACCAGTATAAAGTGCCCCCAATAATGAGGCAGTAAGAAGTGCTCCACACCTATAGATGCCCCCCAAATTATGTGCTAGTAAGAAATGCCCCAATAATGCACCAGAAGTTCCCCCCATTGATTCCCCCACCAAAATCATGTGCCAGTAAAAAGTGTCCCACCCTCCTAGATGCCCCCCAAATTATGTGCCAGTAAGAAATGCCCCCAGTGCCCCCATGTGCCAGTAACAAATGCCCCCAGTGCCAGTAAAAATGCCCCCAGTGCTCCTGTGTCATTAAGAAATGCCCCCAGTGCTCCCATGTGCCAGTAACAAATGCCCCCAGTGCCCCCATGTGCCAGTAAAAAATGCCCCCAGTGCCAGTAAAAATGCCCCCAGTGCCCCCATGTGCCAGTAACAAATGCCCCCAGTGCCCCCATGTGCCAGTAACAAATGCCCCCAGTGCCAGTAAAAATGCCCCAGTGCCAGTAAAAATGCCCCCAGTGCTCCCATGCCATTAAGAAATGCCCTCAGTGCTCCCATGTGCCAGTAACAAATGCCCCCAGTGCCCCCATGTGCCAGTAAAAATGCCCAATGTGCCAGTAAAAAATGCCCCCAGTGGCAGTAAAAATGCCCCAAGTGCCCCCATGTGCCAGTAAGAAATGCCCCAGTGCCAGTAAGAAAATGCCCCCATGTGCCAGTAACAAATGCCCCCAGTGCCCCATGTGCCAGTAAAAATGCCCCCATGTGCCAGTAAGAAAATGCCCCCATGTGCCAGTAACAAATGCCCCCAGTGCCCCATGTGCCAGTAAAAATGCCCCCATGTGCCAGTAAGAAATGCCCCCAGTGCCAGTAAAAATGCCCCCAGTGCCCCCATGTGCCAGTAAGAAATGCCCCCAGTGCCAGTAAAAATGCCCCCAGTGCTCCCGTGCCATTAAGAAATGCCCCCAAGTGCCAGTAACAAATGCCCCCCAGTGCCAGTAAAAATGCCCCCAGTGCCCCCATGTGCCAGTAAAAATGCCCCCAGTGCCCCCATGTGCCAGTAAAAATGCCCCCAGTGCCCCATGTGCCAGTAAAAATGCCCCTAGTTCCCCCATGTGCCAGTAAAAATGCCCCCAGTGCCCCATGTGCCAGTAAAAATGCCCCCAGTGCCCCCATGTTCCAGTAAGAAATGATAACCCCAGTGCCAGTAAAAATGCCGCCAGTGCCAGTAAAATTCCTCCAGTGCTAGTAAAAATGCCCCCAGTGCCAGTAAAATGCCCCCAGTGCCTGTAAAAATGCCCCCAGTGCCAGTAGAAATGCCCCCAGTGCCTGTAAAAATGCCCCCAGTGCCAGTAAAAATGCCCCAGTGCCAGTGCCCCCAGTGCCTGTAAAAATGCCCCCAGTTCCTGTAAAAATGCCCCCAGTGCCAGTAAAAATGCCCCTAGTGCTCCCATGTGCCAGTAAGAAATGCCCCCCAGTGCCAGTAAAAATGCCCCCAGTGCCCCCATGTGCCAGTAAGAAATGCCCCCAGTGCCAATAAAAATGCTCCCAGTGCTCCTGTGCCATTAAGAAATGCCCCCAAGTGCCAGTAACAAATGCCCCCCCATTGCCAGTAAAAATGCCCCCAGTGCCCTCATGTGCCAGTAAAAATGCCCCTAGTGCCCCCATGTGCCAGTAAAAATGCCCCCAGTGCCCCATGTGCCAGTAAAAATGCCCCCAGTGCCCCCATGTTCCAGTAAGAAATGATAACCCCAGTGCCAGTAAAAATGCCCCCAGGGCCAGTAAAAATGCCACCAGTGCCAGTAAAATGCCTCCAGTGCTAGTAAAAATGCCCCCAGTGCCAGTAAAATGCCCCCAGTGCCTGTAAAAATGCCCCCAGTGCCTGTAAAAATGCCCCCAGTGCCAGTAGAAATGCCCCCAGTGCCTGTAAAAATGCCCCCCAGTGCCCTCAATAGAGCTCCGGTCGTGATTGCAACAATAAAAAAAATAAACACTAGTATTTACCTCCATGGAGCCGGCAGCGATGCAATGCAGGCCTCTTCCGGCCTGTGTCCCGCGCTGTACGGTTCAGACGGCGCCTGAGCCGACCTCTGATAGGCTGCAGGCCTAGTGCCTGCAGCCTATCAGGGGAACGGGCAAGGGAGACGCCTCTCCCTCCCCTGCCCTGCAGTACAGGCAGAGGACGGCGATACAGATGAGTATGGAGATGAGCGCTTCCACAATGGAAACGCTCATCTCCCTCCCTCTGCCCCACCGCCGACCCCAACTGTACGCAGGGCCGCGCTGCACCTTGCCTAATTGGCGGTGCGGCCCTGCAAATGGCAAGTGGGGCCCTCGGGGCCCCCCTGGCTTAGGGGCCCGGTCGCAACTGAGACCGATGCGACCCCTATAGCTACGCCACTGAGTCCTTAGGTTGTCTGCTGAACCTGTTGCTCTTGGCAGGTTTGGCTGACAATACACTGTGTATTGGGGCCTTTACAGATTTCTTGCATGACTTGAGCTACATGTAGGACAGCAGCCTTTATTGTGCTGATGTGTTTTCAGGGTTAGGGCTCATGTACATGACCGCAAATTGCAAAACATGGATGCTGCCTGTGAGCATTCCACAATGTATGAAACGGAAGCGGCCCATAATAGAAATGTCTAATCTTATCTGCAAAATGGGCAAGAATAGGACATGTAATATTATGGGGCAACGGATGCAGACAGCACACTGAGTGCTGTCCGCATCATTTTTGGCCCCATTGAAGTAAATGGGTCTGCACCTGAGCCGTATTTTTTGCATCTCAGTTGTAGACCCATTTACTTCAATGGGGCTGCAAATGATAACAACGTTCTAACAACAATCAGATTCTAACACTGAGAATCCGAGGGCCTCGTTGCCCTTTAAAAAGGGTTGACTGAGAAACGGTGGGAAATGCCACAATGTGATAAAAGTAGCATTAATTACCTATTAGAGTCAACATGCCACTCCAGTGTCTCCCCTTGTTTAGCTGGCTACAGTGGAGACTTTCTTTTAACATGTGTTACTACTGCAGTCATTGGCCTGAAATGGCGCCCCTCTTCCCAATGCCAGTTTCTTAACCACTTCCCATCCGGGCCATTTACCCCCTTCCTGACCAGGGCTAATTTTGCAAATCTGACATGTGTGACTTAATGTGGTAATAACTTTGGAACGCTTTTACGTATCCAAGCGATTCTGAGATTGTTTTCTCGTGACACATTGTACTTCAAGTTAATGGTAAATTTGAGTCGATAAGTTTTAATTTTATTTATAAAAAAATCCAAAAGTTAACGAAAATTTGAAAAAATTCACTGTTTTCTAAATTTGAATCTCTCTGCTTTTAAGGCCCCTTTCACACGACAGTATTTTTTGCGGGCTCCGATCCGCATTTTTCACATGAAAAATGCGGACCCATTCATTTCTATGGGCCCGCAAAAAATGCGGACAGCACACCGTGTGCTGTCCGCATCCGTTGCTCCGTTCCGTGGCCCGCAAAAAAAAATAGAGCATGTCCTATTCTTGTCCGTGTTACGGACAAGAATAGTACTGTTCTATTAGGGGCCAGCTGTTCCGTTCCGCCAAACTACGGAATGCACACGGATGCCATCCGTTGTTTTTGCGGCTCCGCAATTTGCGGACCGCAAAACACAACGTTCGTGTGAAAGAGGCCTAAGGCCTAAGGCCTCTTTCACACGAACGTTGTGTTTTGCGGTCCGCAAATTGCGGAGCCGCAAAAACAACGGATGGCATCCGTGTGCATTCCGTAGTTTGCGGAACGGAACAGCTGGCCCCTAATAGAACAGTACTATTCTTGTCCGTAACACGGACAAGAATAGGACATGCTCTATTTTTTTTTGCGGGCCACGGAACGGAGCAACGGATGCGGACAGCACACGGTGTGCTGTCCGCATTTTTTGCGGGCCCATAGAAATGAATGGGTCCGCATTTTTCATGTGAAAAATGCGGATCGGAGCCCGCAAAAAATACTGTCGTGTGAAAGGGGCCTAAGACAGATAGTGATACCCCATAAAATCCTTTTTAATTTACATTTCCCATATGTCTACTTTATGTTGGCATCATTTTGGTAGTGTCATTTTATTTTTTTAGGACAGTAGAAGGTTTAGAATTTTAGATGCAATTTTTGCAAATTTGCAAAATCAACTTTTTTAAGCACCTTTTCAGTTCTGAAGTCAGTTTGTGAGGCTTAAATAATAAAAACCACCCATAAATTACCCCATTTTAGAAAATACACCCCTCAAACTATTCAAAACTGGTTTTAGAAATGTTGTTAACCCTTTAAGTATTCCACAGGAATTAAAGCAAAATAGATGTGAAATTTCAAAATTTCACTTTTTTTGCAGATTTTCCATTTTAATCATTTTTTCCTGTAACACATCAAGGGTTAACAACAAAACAAAACTCAATATTTATTACCCCGATTCTGCAATTTGCAGAAACACCCCACATGTGGTCGTAAACTGTTATTTGGGGATACGCCAGGGCTCAGAAGGGAAGGAGCAGCATCTGCATTTTCTAACATGAATTTTTTGTCATGGTTTGTAAGAGTGATAACTTTTTAATTTTTTTGTGGACTGAGCTGCATGAGGTCTTATTTTTTGCGGGACAAGCTGTGCTTTTTATTGGCACCATTTTGGGGTACATCCGCCTTTCTGATCACTTTTTAATCTAATTTTTGGGAGGTTAACTAAAAAAAAAAGCAGTTTAGGGGCATTTTTCTATATTTTTTTTTACACCGTTCACTTGATGGGGTAGATCATGTGATATTTTTGTAGAGCCAGTTGTTATGGACGCAAAAATACCAAATATGTCTTTTTTTTATTTTTTTTTTACGTTTTACACAATAAGAGCATTTTTAGAAAAAAAATCATGTTTTTGTGTTGCAATTATTTAAGAGCCATTTTTTTTTTCATTTTTCGGGCTATGATCTTGTGTGGGGGCTCATTTTTTGCGGGATGAGGTGACGTTTTTATTGCTATCATTTTGGGATGCATACGACCTTTTAAATGTTAGATATTATGTTTTTTGGTAGGTGAGGTGACAAAAAAAGCTGTTTTGGCATAATTTTTATTAGATTTTTTTTTACGCAGTTCACTTGATGGGTTAGATCATGTGATATTTTTCTAGAGCCGGTCGTTTCGGACGTGGTGATACCAAATATGTCTATTTTATTTATTTATTTTTATTTGTAACATTTTTTTAATGACATATTTGGGGGAAAATTATTTTTTTTTATATGTGATTTTTTTAATATAATACTCTATTTTTTATTATTTTTTAATTTTTTATTTTACACTTATACAAGACCTCAGGTGGACATTTAACTTCACTTATTTTTTTTTTTTTTTTTTACACTTGATTTCTCCTGTAACTGGGGCTGACATAGTAGTTACAGGGGAAATACATCCCCAGTGCAGGGCTGATCAGGTCTATGAGAGACCCGGCAGCTCCTGCACTCTCCCGGCCCCGCGTTCATGTGACCGCAGGGCCGGAACAGGAAGCGCAATAGCCTAGGTCCCAGGGGACCCCTGGGAACGGTCCCTGCCTTCTCTTTGGGGTACCTTGCTGTCACTGACAGCAGGTACCCCACTGTGCAGCTGCACGATTAGCGTGCAGCTGCTATCTCTAAATGGACGTTCAGAAACGTCCATTCAGAAATAAACAACCACTTCACGGACGTTTATAGTCAATGGGCGGTCGTGAAGTGGTTAACCTAACCCCTTCCCTTCAGCTGCCCCCCTCTTGCCCCTACCTGGTGCTGCCTGAGGCAATCGCCTAACTTGGCCTCATTGGCGGTGCACCCCTGCATGCAAAGATCTGTTTTTTCATGCATAATAATCATCTATTTGAAGATAAGGACAGAAATTTACAAGTATGATAATAGAAAAAGACACCCTGGAACCAACAACCAGTGTGCTCTTGTAGGTAGCAGATCAGGAATGCTCTACAATTCCCACCTAGGAAAGAGATTCCAGTGCCAAAAAAATAAGGGCTCTTTCGTAATAATTCAGTAAATTGCAGACATGTTCAGTCAGTGTTCTCCACAGACAGGACATATATCCATTGATTGTAGTGTATATATTCACACATCCTTATTTTTTCATGGACTGTAGGTCAGTGGAAAAACAATGGAGATTTGTCACTCCGTGATGCTGACCAAACATGCCAACTGAAATTTATAGCATCCATGTTCAGGCACTGGTCTTCCCTGACCATTGGTAGGAAATTATCTGGAAGTCTCTTTTTCAGCCTAGCAGTGCACGTGGAATATTAATGTCAGACAGAGGACAACAAACGAACACACAGACCAACAGACCTTCACAGATGAAACACTGACCATCTTGTCACGGACATTGACACATGGTGGCCTAAGGCCCCATTCACACGACCGTATGTACATTTCCTCATCTTATCCGCAATTTTGCGGATAAGATGCGCAACATATGGACCCATTCATTTTTTTCATAGGAGAAAAAAAATGAGGAATGCACACCGTGTGCATTCCGCATCCGTATATCACGGAAGATCTCCCACAAAAAATATAAAGCATGTCCTATACTTGTCTGCACGCACGAACAAATATAGGCATACGGTCATGTGAATGGGGCCTAACAGTATATGCACACAGAAAGTATTACACATGGATTTTCAAGATCTCGTGCACAGTGAGGGATAGCTGATGGCCTAGGGAATGTTTGTCTGTCAGCTAGCTCAATGGTATGGACATCAATGGGGAGGGATGACACTAAAGTGCCTAGAGCATCATGAACTGTACAGTAAATATGACCTGGCAGGAGGTGTTATACTATATACTGTGTGGGGCTGCGGGTGTTATACTATATACTGTGTGGGGCTGCGGGTGTTATACTATATACTGTGAGGGGATGTAAAACTATTACATGATTATATTTGTTTTAATTTAAGAAATTGACAGAATTTGACTGTTGGTACAATACTTCAGAATGTGGGGACCCCTAATTTTGCACAGGGCCATATTTTGTGTAAAAGTGACCCTGTTTCTAATGGTGGACTCCTGAACATTAGTTAATGTGAGAAAGACCTTTAGTTGCTTAAAGATTATATGGGTTCCTTTGTGACCTCACATACTATCACGCACCTTGATAAGCATGATCTTTGCTGATTGAACACTCCTGTGGAGGGTAATAATGGTCTTTATATGTGATCTATCTGACTGTGGATCGGTGAGTCCAAGCTCTTTAGAGATGGTTTTGTAACCTTTTTCAGCCTGCTGAGCATCAACAACTCTCCTTCTGAGGTCTTCAGAAGTCTCCTTTGTTCTTGCCATGAAAACACCTGATCATAATTTTACCTTCAAATTATCTGCTAATCCTAAGGGTTCACATATTTTTACCACTCATATAACGTGATATAATTTTGCTCAATAAATAAATGACAAAGTCAAATATTTGTCACTCGTTTGTTTGATTTAGTTATCTGTATCTGCTTTTAGGACTTGTGTGAAAATCTGATCTTATTTTGATTTGTGCAGAAATATAGAAAATTCTGAAAGGTTCACAAACTGTCAGGCGCCACTGTATATGGTCCCAAGTCCTTTAATTTTAAATTAGTATCACATTCTAGTGATTTAAAGGGGCTTTCTGGTAAAATTAAACAAAAGTGTACCCTTACTAGCTTCTGTGCTTGGATAAGCAATGAAGAGGCCCCTTCTTTTGGCTTATCAGTGCAGTAACAACCAACCACACTGGGATTTTCGGAAATATGGGCGCATTTATGAAAAAAATATTCACGCTTGATACTTTTGATAAAAAATTTCCTCCAGTTTTATGCATATAGCACCTGCACATCTGTCACCATGGTAACAGACAACATACAAGCCTTGTGTAGTCAGATCCCAATGCTCCTTTCTATCTTCTCCCTGTCCACACTAGCATACATTCAGTAGGGGTAGGCATTCTACACCAAAAGCTTCAGAAGAATGTATCTCCAACATACAGCATCCTATGGAGCACCATGCAGTGGCGCATAGAACAGGAGGTGGCTTTGCGTTATGCATGAGGCATTAGGCTTTAGCAATCTACTGTTGGCAAGATGGTATAGAAATGAAGAACATACATCATTTTACTTATCTGGAAATTGCTGGCCAGTGGAAATGACTCCATGATCCCATAAAGATTGGGTGGGACTCATTACTAGAAGATCCTCTGGTGGGCCCAAGCTCTAATGCCATTGTGGGCTTCAAAGGTCCAGAAGAAAGAATCCCTTTGGAGCCAATCACTTGCCACTAGGACCTGTTTTTTTCATTCAAAGCCTATTAGACTTTATTGATGATATAGGGATTGGGTGTAATTTCCTCTGTATCAGTAGTTACTGATTTTAACAGTAGCATTAGTTATGTATCATTATAATATTAAAGGGGTATTCTCATCTTAGACAATGGGGGCATATCGCTAGGATATGCCCCCATTGTCTTATAGGTGTGGGTCCCACTGCTGGGACCCGCACCTATACCCAGAATGGAGCGGGGAGCGCTGCGCCTGGAGGACCCTGGGTTTCTGGCCACCACCAGGCACAGCTCCCCGCTGCGCTCATAGAAATGAATGGTAGCGCAGCGCGCGGCCACCGCTCCCATTCATTTCTATGGAGCCGACGGAAGTAGCCAAGCCAGCGCTCGGCTATTTTCGGCGGCCCCATAGAAATGAATAGAGGGCGGCTGCGCATGCGCAGTGCGCCCTCATTCAGTTCGGGGGCTCCGTTCTGGATATAGGTGCGGGTCCCAGCGGTGGGACTCGCACCTATAAGACAATGGGGGCATATCCTAGCGATATGCCCCCATTGTCTAAAATGAGAATAACCCTTTAAGGGTCGGATTTTTTAAGGCATTTACACCACAAAAAAGTCGTACATTTGTTGCACACCATATATGCACCAAAATTTGTGATTTTGCACTTCTCTTCAGTATTGTAAAATGGGGGGGGAAAGTCTCCAGCTGATGTAGATCTGGATTTCTGGTGCACGGAGGGCTAGAGATGCATCTCATTTAGTAAGAGCCATCTGCTTCTTAATAAATTAGGTGCATCTCACTATGTGGTGCTTAGGGGATAAACACTAACATAGTAACATAGTTTATAAGGCTGTCCATCCAGTTCAGCCTCATTCACATGTCAGTGTTTTCCATCAGTGATTGTGAACCAAGACCAGGATTGGAGCTTCCACGAACATAAAGTATAATGGAAAGACCTGCACCTGTTCTGTGTTTACAGCCACACCTGGTTTAGGTTGAAAATCACTAACCCAAACACTAACATGTGAATGAGGCCTTATCCTGCAAGTTGATCCAAAGGCAAAAAGAAACCCTGTGAGGTAGAAGCCAATTTTCCTCACTTTAGGAGAAAAAAATTCCTTCCCGACTCCTATCAGGCAATCAGAATAACTCCCTGGATCAACGACTCATCTCTAGTAACTATAACCTGTAATACCCTCCAGAAATACATCCAGGCCCTTCTTGAACTATTTTAGTGAACTTACCATCACCACCTCCTCAGGCAGAGAGTTCCATAGTCTCACTGCTCTTACCATAAAGAATCCTCTTCTATGTTTGTGTACAAATCTTCTTTCCTCCAGACGCAGAGGATGTCCTCTCGTCACAGTCCTGGGGATAAATAGTTCATGGGAGAGATCTCTGTACTGACCTATGATATATTTATACATAGTTATTAGATCTCCCCTCAGTCAGCGTAGTAAGAGAGAAATCTCTTATTCATATATTCATTTTGGGATGTGCTGATTCATATTGCATGGATTGGTAGCATATTGTATACCAATGGGGCTCAGAATTAATGTTTTGTGGTACACACTGGGCGTTTTGTTTCCACCTTATATTTCCCTGATGTCCCTTCTGAAGTTGGCAGGAACCTTCTATAATCACAGTAAAGGAATTTTTCAGATAGGCTCTTCCAGAAGCAGCAATCTACTGGACTGATCCAGTATCCAACTCACAGGACGGCTAGTGTGAATTACAGACATTACCATAGCCTAATCACATAGGTACACAATGACTGGTTCTAATGACTGCACTACAGCTGTAGAGAGAAGCACACGTAGAGAACAAACACTGCAGGAGACGCACATCACTTCTGGATAGTGCGCTGTAGTTGCTGTTCTCTCAGCGACCACACGGTGGCAGCACGGACGTATATTGACTGTGGAGTCAGGAAGAAAACCTTCTGAGATCACACATTCGCCAACCAAAATATGGCGTCTCAGCGTCTGACACTTACCGGAAGTTAGCCAGCTGTCACCGGGTAATGATGGCGGCCGACGGGGACTTTCTACTGCGTTACAGAGCCGTTTCTAATAAGCTGAAGAAGTGAGACACGTTATATATTTTACATGCTTATGTCAGTCATTGGCGCGCTGCGGATGTTATTACTGGTGTGCACTGGGCTCTATTTTATTTGTGGCGTTTTATTTTTCATTTGGTATGCTCGGATTTTTACATGCTAATATTGATTGCATGTCTTTTGATGTCACTATATTCTATGTGTTATGATAGGAGAAGTGGTCTTATACTGGGACCAGTGAAGTATGTTCTGTCACCTCATCTGAGCGCGTTCTGGTAATGACGGGCTATAAGTGTAAGGCCTCATGCACACGAACGTGTCCGGCCGTGCCCATGCTGCGGGCCGCATACGGCGGGTCCGCAATAAACGGGCACCGGCCGCATGCAGCCCGCATCACGGACCCGTTCACTTCAATGGGTCCGCGATCCGGGAGATGCGGAGGCACGGATCGGAACACCACGGAAGCACTACGGTGTGCTTCCGTGGTGTTTCTGGCCGTGCCTCCGCACCGCAAAAAAGTAGCGCAAGCACTACTTTTTTGCGGTGCGGACCCTAGGATGCGGATCGCGGACCCCATTCAAGTGAATGGGTCCGCGATCTGCATGCGGTGGCCTCACGGTCAGTGCCCGTGGATTGCGGACCGCAGTTTGCGGCCCGCAGCACGGGCACGGCCGGCACACGTTCGTGTGCATGAGGCCTTAGGCTCTTTTCACATCTCACATTGCCATCCCGTATGTTTATATCCTGGTGAACGCTCCTGGCCATAGCCACGTGCGCCATTTGCAATCCGTATAGGGCGCGTATTTTGTGTACCAGAATGCTAATGAATATTGCTATTCACACAGGTGTATATTCTCTGCAGTTTACCTTAGTTTTGTGTGGATTTGCTTCTGAATACTCCTAGTCTATGGGGGTGCAGCAAGAATACAGGAATGAAGGAAGGAATACACATAGAAATGTGGATGACTAACTGAAGTAAGGTTACCTTCACATCTGCGTTGTACTGTTTGGTTTTGAAATCCGGCAGGGGATCTGAAAACCAGAGGAAACATTTCAGTTTTGTCCGCCATTCATTGTTAATGAAGACAAAACCGAACAAGCCGGCACAGAGTGCGCCAGAATACATTCCATTATGGTTTGTTGCGTTCTGTGACCAGACACAAAATCACTGCAAGCAGTGGTTTTCTGTCCGGCATGGGAAACTGAACAAGGTGGATCCGGCACCAAAAACCATGTATGTCAATGGTGCTGGATGCGTTTTTTTTTTTTCAGACCCGGTTCCGTTCTGAACAGATGCAGCCAGTTCTATTATTCAATCGGATGGGTTGTTCCACAGTTTAGAGATTCCATGCTGGCTCTCAAAACCGGACAGCAAAAACGCAGGTGTGACAGTAACCCAGTACTGATGACAGTATGAATGGGATCCTAAAGGAAGGGCAGGACAGCACACCAGGAATAACTGGATCCGGGTGTACGTCTCCTGGGGGGTTGGTGAGTTCCCCCATAAAGATCAGATGATCAAATTGGGATATTACATCAGAGCCACAGTACAGATGGATTTCAATATGCTTGTGTGAAAGAGAGCTTATAAGGTTAGGTTCACACATAGTATTTTGGGCAAGGATTTTGTTGCGGATTTAGTGCCACAAATCTGCACCAAAAATGCACGCAAAACATCTCCATTGCTTTCAGTAGGAAATTATCTGAATGCATGCTAATCTATACAGCACTTTTTTTTCCCGCATTCAGTTTTAGAAACTGCACAGAGGAAGAAAGAAGTCTGGGGCGGATTTCACCTTTTGCAGTTCAGAGGGTGACATCTGCTGCAGATGCACGGCTGTCTGATGGGGATTTTGTACAGCAGACTAGGGCTGCAGCTATCGACTATTTTTGTAATCGATTATTGATATCGATTAATCCAACAATGAATCGAGTATTCTAATAACAAAAAACTAATTATAAGAACGTTTTTCTTTATAAAAACTAATCAGCCATCGCCCCCCCCCCCCCCCGCCCCCCGTGTCATCAGCTTCCCCCCATGACATCAGGCTGCCCCCCCTCCCCGTGTCATCAGCTTCCCCCCAGTGCCATCAGGCTGCCCTCCCTAGTGCCATCAGGCTGCCCTCCCTAGTGCCATCAGGCTGCCCCCCTAGTGCCATCAGGCTGCCCCCCCCTAGTGCCATCAGGCTGCCCCCCCCTAGTGCCATCAGGCTGCCCCCCCCTATGCCATCAGGCTGCCCCCCCTAGTGCCATCAGGCTGCCCCCCCCTAGTGCCATCAGGCTGCCCCCCCCTAGTGCCATCAGGCTGCCCCCCCTAGTTCCATCAGGCTGCCCCCCCCTAGTTCCATCAGGCTGCCCCCCCCCTAGTGCCATCAGGCTGCCCCCCCCTAGCATCGCCCTAGTGCCATCAGGCTGCCCCCCCCTAGTGCCATCAGGCTGCCCCCCCTTAGTGCCATCAGGCTGCCCCCCCTTAGTGCCATCAGGCTGCACCCCCTTAGTGCCATCAGGCTGCCCCCCCTTAGTGCCATCAGGCTGCCCCCCTTAGTGCCATCAGGCTACCCTCCCTAGTGCCATCAGGCTGCCCCCCCCTATGCCATCAGGTTGCTCCCCCCCCCCCCTCTTAAGCCATCAGGCTGCCCCCCCTAGTACCATCAGGCTGCCCCCCCCCCAGTGCTATCAGGCTGCCCCTCCCCTAGTATCATCAGGCTTCCCCTCCCCCTAGTACCATCAGGCTGCCCCTCCCCCTAGTACCAAAAGGCCCCCCTCCCCCTAGTACGCATCAGGCCGCCCCTCCCCCTAGTACCATCAGGCCGCCCCTCCCCCTAGTACCATCAGGCCGCCCCTCCCCTAGTACCATCAGGCCGCCCCTCCCCCTAGTACCATCAGGCCGCCCCTCCCCTAAGTACCATCAGGCCGCCCCTCCCCCTAACCATCAGGCCTAGTACCATCAGGCCGCCCCTCCCCCTAGTACCATCAGGCCGCCCCTCCCCCTAGTACCATCAGGCCGCCCCTCCCCCTAGTGCCATCAGGCCGCCCCTCCCCTAGTGCCATCAGGCCGCCCCTCCCCCTAGTGCCATCAGGCCGCCCCTCCCCCTAGTGCCATCAGGCCGCCCCTCCCCCTAGTGCCATCAGGCCGCCCCTCCCCCTAGTGCCATCAGGCCGCCCCTCCCCCTAGTGCCATCAGGCCGCCCCTCCCCCTAGTGCCATCAGGCCGCCCCTCCCCTAGTGCCATCAGGCCCGCCCCTCCCCCTAGTACAGGCTACAGGCTACCATCAGGCCCCCCCTCCCCCTAGTACCATCAGGCCGCCCCTCCCCCTAGTACCATCAGGCCGCCCCTCCCCCTAGTACCATCAGGCCGCCCTCCCCCTAGTACCATCAGGCCGCCCCTCCCCTAGTACCATCAGGCCGCCCCTCCCCTAGTACCATCAGGCCGCCCCTCCCCCTAGTACCATCAGGCCGCCCCTCCCCTAGTACCATCAGGCCGCCCCTCCCCCTAGTACCATCAGGCCGCCCCTCCCCCTAGTACCATCAGGCCCCCCGCTTCCCTAGTGCCATCAGAGCCCCCCCCTTCCCTAGTGCATCAGGCCCCCCTTCCCTAGTGCCATCAAGGCTGCCTCCCCCAGTGCCATCAGGCTGCCTCCCCAGTGCCATCAGGCTGCCTCCCCCAGTGCCATCAGGCTGCCTCCCCCCAGTGCCATTCAGGCTGCCTCCCCCAGTGCCATCAGGCTGTCACCCTGTGCCACGATTTCCCCCTCCTAGCCATGTCCCCAGCGCCAGTGAAATAATATACTTACCTCTCCTGTAGGGGTGGTGCTCCACAGCTCGTGCATCTTCTTCTCTCCGCCCTGCACTGTCGTCCAGATGTCACACAGCATCAGGTCATAGAGCGTGCTTATATGGACTATGTCCCGAGGGTGTTTCAGGGTCCTGTGCGGGGAGTAATAGCAAGCGCTTCACTCTCGCTCTCGTGTTCAGCATGTCCGCAAAAAAAACGGATTGCATTCTGCATTTTTGCTGACCCAAAGACTTCAGAAGAGCCACGTCCTGATTTTCACTGACAAGTGTAGGATAGCGGTTTTGCTTTTCATGTATGTGCGCTCCACAGTGCGCTATTGCTTTTATTTTTTTATATTAATGTCAGTGGCTTGTAAATTTTCTCTTGTAGACGATTTCTGCGGAAACCCAATGTTGCAGAAGCCAGTGAACAGTTTGGTAAGTCATTTCTGGGCTTATTGGGTTTTATTGTATAGAAGGCGATTCTTTACAGTAAGAGCAGTGAGACTATGGAACTCTCTGCCTGAGGAGGTGATGATGGTAAGTTCAGTAAAAGAGTTCAAGAGGGGCCTGGATGTATTTCTGGAGGGTAATAATATTACAGGCTAATAAGTTGTGACCTTATATTTTGTGTTGCCTGAGCTCTCGTGTCCGGCATCCGCCATTAAAAACTGTTTTAGCACATTTAGGATAGGATTTAATAATGTTTAGGTACACTTCAAATATCCAGAGCAATCTCCATAATTAGTGTTTTCCAAAAGAAAAGTGAAACCTTTTTTAGACCAGCACCCAAAATTGTAATGAAAAGTGGTCTTGTGAAGTAGTGGGAAACAGAAAATCTGGTCTTCTCAAAGAAGGGCTGTGCAGTTCCTAACATTCCTTACATTTCACTGTTTTTGTAGTAACTTGTAGAATGTACAATTCTCCAATTTAGAAGGTGATGTCCCACCATAACAACTTATCATCCATCCGCAGATCACTGGGATCACAAGAATGGGGGCATGAGTCGCCCTCTTGTGCGGAGCGTGCTGCCACTCCAGCCACTCTTTGGGACTGCTGGGGATAGCCGAGTACAGCTCTATCAGTACCATAGAGATAGAATGGACTGATGGACCATAGTGGGATTTGGGACTGTCGGGGGTCCGAAACCTGTAACCTATCCCATGAGTTGTTCTAGTGGATCAACCTCTTTAAGGCCCATGTGGATGTATTTATTTGTCATCCTGCTCATATTACTGTAGAGTCTACATTATACGCTCACTGTTACTTTGCATTTATCCTTCTCTCTTAGGTCAGTTAGCGAAAGAGCTGAAACAGCAGGACTGCCTTCAGTATGCGGGCTTCTGTAACCTGGCCATGGCCCGGTAAGATTTAAGTCTGTTAAAAGTTTTTTGGGCTAGTCTTCTTCTCGTGAGCTACTTTGTGTTAGTGCTTACATTAGCTGCAAGTGCAGGAAAACCTCTTCCCATTTCACCTATTACGGCATCCCCAGAAGAAGCCTGGTGGCGAAACGGCGTTGGGAGGGGGAGCCTTGACACCCATCATCATTACTCTCTCTTTTTGTACAGGGCTTTTTGCCTGTTATGCTTTATTTAAATGACGTGGGGTGTTTTTGGACGCTTGTGATAAGTGTATATCTTGGGGCAGACTCCGCTTCGTCCTCCATTTATCTCATCGGGACATACTTACCGCTGCTTTTCTTATTTTATTAATTGCTGCTATATATTATGTGAATGTTATATTAATAAAATTTACAATTTTTGTTACATCTTTGTGGAAGTAAATTTCTTATATTGGTACTATTACGGCATAGGTCGTAGAATGGCCACGTTCGGGAGCTCCCCTCTTTTATTCAGAGAGCCATTAGAGTGAGTGGCCCTTCATCTGGATTGCATGCTCACTGCATTGCATTTGAACTGGCTCCACCTATAGCCTTCCCCATTAGTAACCACTGATGGCCAACATTTCAGCAGACTTTTCTTCCAAGCCTTGTCTGAATCTCCAAAAGCCCCTTTAATTTCCAGTTAAAAGTAGGAAACAAGGTTTTTGTACTTTAGGGAAGAAAATCAGAAAACATATAAAGTAGAGGTGTTTCTTCAGCCCATCCTTAGCCTGTATTACAGCTTCCAGTATTTTTGGAAGACCTGCTTTGCTTGCTTCAGTAGGGTTCAGGGAGTTCACTTTCAGTAATCTGATTATTCCAGTAGAACGGTTGTAAATCCAGTTTACCGTTGTTCTGTAGGTGTGAACAGACGCTATTCAATGCCCCCGGAGAGGCCATGGCGCTGACTGAGGCTGCCCGCCTCTTTTTACAGGAAGAGAAAGAGACCCAGCGTTTGAAGTGCCCAGGATTTGAGGAACACTTGCAGGCTGCCATCAACTGCTACAGCTTTGCCATCAAGGTTAGCTATACTGGCCTTTTACCGGAGCTCACATGGCGCATGCATGCTGAGCCTGTTTGAAAGTAAAAGGGGGTTTCTAATGTTTTTGTTTTAAATTTGTAAGTTTTCCTTTGATTTGATGGTTTAGGAAACATCACTGTGTGGAGATACTGCCTACTTATACATGTAGGATGTCCGCAGAGTTTGCCTTAAAGCTCCAAGACTGGGAGAGCCATTCATCAAGACAGGAGCTTATCTTCCTCACAAGGAACAGAACTACTCTTGTGGATTGTTTTTATAGTTTTTTTTCCCCCATGATTGTTTTTGTATGATTATTTTACAGTACACAATACTATGGTTTTATCACATTTTGTACTAAGTCGAGTTGTCTTGATACCAGAGTTTTGATTTGATTTTGATACAAAAAAGTATTGCGATACCATTCGCTACCACACAAAAGAAAAATACAAAAAATACAAACACATTAGCCTCATGTTGAGGACCCTTGCCGCACACCTGCATGTCACAGTCACTTTTATGAGCACAGTGACATGTAGATGTATGGGACGTGACGGAGCTCATCACTGTCCTGTAGTATACTGCTCAGGACAATAATTGGCTGCAGTGGTCATCTGCTGTATACTTGCACATCACCTCATCAAGCTGTAAAGCAGCGGCAATGCAGAGAACAGCGCAGGAGAGAGAGGTAAGTATAGCATCATTTTTTTATTTTACAGCATTTGGGGGCATCTCAGGCAGCTGAAACTCCACACACGCCTTAAATCAGTTTAGCATCTAGGTTGGACCTAAGAATCAATGACCCATCTGCTGAAATCTAGCTCCTATAACTTATGATATTAATAATTTCAGGAAAGGCATTGAGGTCCCTCTTAAACTTGTCAAATGAATCAATGTGCACAACCTCCCCTGGGAGAAATCTCCATAGTCTCACTGCTCTTACAGTAAAGAATCCCCATCTATGATGATGGTAAACCGTCTTTCCTCTAGATATAGAGGATGCCCCCTTGTCTGTGTTACAGACCTAGGTTTAGATCTGTAGATAGATCAACGTACCGTCCATTTATATATTGTACATTTTAATTACATTGCCCCCAAGCCATCTTTTTACATCCTGAATAGCCCCAGGTTATACACGTGTGGCCAGGATTTTACACAATATCCCATGTGTGGTCTGACCTGTGATTTGGCCGTTTTCTCAGTACCAGTCATGTAAAACAGATCCTGCCATTGTCCAGCTTTTTTTTTAGTTTTTTTACACCCAGCATGCTGCACCTATTGAAAAACTCATCTGTTCCCGCCAACCCGTTCTGGGTTCTGTAAACTTCCGTGTGGACTGGGTCACATGCGCAATATTAAAATCCTGGAATATCCCTTTAAAGGGGACCTGTCAACATGAAAACGCCGAATAATCATCTTATAGAGCAGGAGAAGTTGAGCAGATTAATGCAGAGGTTTATGAGAAAAGATTCAGCCAAACATTAGGTTTATTCATTTAAATCTCTGCTTTTTCTTTTTTCTTTTCATGACTCCTTTTATTGTATTATAAAGAGGGAACAATGAATTAACTACAACCCCATAGAAATGTCCAAGGATACAGACATATGGTGGTACAGAGATAATGTACAGTGCGACAAAGGAAGAAAATGTAGCAATACGTATTCATATGGTATAAAAGGATGTTCACCGTACATATGCTTATGGATGTTTAATAGGGCACTATGATAGGACCATGGAATACAAAGGATGTAATAGGCAGGAGAGAGGGGTAGGGAACAGGAGGAGGTCAGGGAGAATGTATGTGTGGTAATGAGGAAAGTCGTGTCTCTCTCGAGAAAATGATGAATAACCTGGTAAAAGCCTATGAAAGTTGGAAGTAAGAGGATTAAAGGATCATAGTCAGCAAGGATTGTATAATTGGTGGGTGGGGGGTTTGTCGTACAACAACATCACAGGGGAGGAGAGACCTGAAATGTTAAGGACATGTGGTTAAATAGTGAAGTGCCCAGGGAAACCATATTGTTTAAAAAAGTTTATGGCTGCTGGTTTCCAACTTTGACAATTCTTCCAGTCTAAAACCTTGTCTATCCATTGATTACTTGTTGGAGGGGATTTGGACCTTCAATATGTGGGAGTAAGAATTCTTGCTGCTGCCATGAGGTGCCTGATCAACATCAATCTATATTTTGGAGTTTTGTCTGGAGGTATACAGTACAGACCAAACGTTTGGACACACCTTCTCATTGAAAGAGTTTTCTGTATTTTCATGACTATGAAAATTGTAGATTCAAACTAAAGGCATCAAAACTATTAATTAACACATGTGGAATTATATACTTAACAAAAAAGTGTGAGACAACTGAAAATTTGTCTTATATTCTAGGTTCTTCAAAGTAGCCACCTTTTGCTATGATTACTGCTTTGCACACTCTTGACATTCTCTTGATGAGCTTCAAGAGGTAGTCACCTGAAATGGTATTCCAACAGTCTTGAAGGAGTTCCCAGAGATGCTTAGCACTTGTTGGCCCTTTTGCCTTCACTCTGCGGTCCATTTCACCCCAAACCATCTCGATTGGGTTCAGGTCTGGTGACTGTGGAGGCCAGGTAATCTGGCGTAGCACCCCGTCACTCTCCTTCTTGGTCAAATAGCCCTTACACAGCCTGGAGGTGTGTTTGGGGTCATTGTCCTGTTGATAAATAAATGATGGTCCAACTAAACACAAACCGGATGGAATAGCATGCCGCTGCAAGATGCTGTGGTAGCCATGCTGGTTCAGTATGCCTTCAATTTTGAATAAATCCCCAACAGTGTCACCAGCAAAGCACCCCCACACCATCACACCTCCTCCTCCATGCTTCACGGTGGGAACCAGGCATGTAGAGTCCATCCGTTCACCTTTTCTGTGTCGCACAAAGACACGGTGGTTGGATCTCAAATTTGGACTCTTCAGACCAGAGCACAGATTTCCACTGGTCTAATGTCCATTCCTTGTGTTCTTTAGCCCAAACAAGTCTCTTCTTCTTGTTGCCTGTCCTTAGCAGTGGTTTCCTAGCAGCTATTTTACCATGAAGGCCTGCTGCACACAGTCTCCTCTTAACAGTTGTTGTAGAGATGTGTCTGCTGCTAGAACTCTGTGTGGCATTGACCTGGTCTCTAATCTGAGCTGCTGTTAACCTGCGATTTCTGAGGCTGGTGACTCGGATGAACTTATCCTCCGCAGCAGAGGTGACTCTTGGTCTTCCTTTCCTGGGGCGGTCCTCATGTGAGCCAGTTTCTTTGTAGCGCTTGATGGTTTTTGCGACTGCACTTGGGGACACTTTCAAAGTTTTCCCAATTTTTTGGACTGACTGACCTTCATTTCTTAAAGTAATGATGGCCACTCGTTTTTCTTTACTTAGCTGCTTTTTTCTTGCCATAATACAAATTCTAACAGTCTATTCAGTAGGACTATCATCTGTGTATCCACCTGACTTCTGCCCAACACAACTCATGGTCCCAACCCCATTTATAAGGCAAGAAATCCCACTTAATAAACCTGACAGGGCACACCTGTGAAGTGAAAACCATTTCAGGTGACTACCTCTTGAAGCTCATCAAGAGAATGCCAAGAGTGTGCAAAGCAGTAATCAAAGCAAAAGGTGGCTACTTTGAAGAACCTAGAATATAAGACATATTTACAGTTGTTTCATACTTTTTTGTTAAGTATATAATTCCACATGTGTTAATTCATAGTTTTGATGCCTTCAGTGTGAATCTACAATTTTCATAGTCATGAAAATACAGAAAACTCTTTGAATGGGAAGGTGTGTCCAAACTTTTGGTCTGTACTGTATATATGCAGCAAGCATAACTTAGGTGTGGAGGGGAGCGGTATTCCAGATATTTGAGCAACCTTTTATATCATAGAGGACCAGTATGGTTTAATCAATGGACATGTCCACCACTAGTAAGAGTAAGTACATACCATGGCACCACATCGCCAATAGTTTGGATTTATTTTTTTGGAGTGTCTCAGGACTGAGGTGCCATCTAGTTAGCACTTTGTTAGAACTTTTTTCGGTGTGTTTGTCTGAGAGAGGAAGTTTCAAACTACGTCAGTGACTTAGGAGTCTCTCGGCTTCGTAGGGCATGTGGGAATTGCAGAATAAACCTATTATATAGAAGGGGGAAGAGGGTTGCAATGCATTGACTCTAGTAAAGTGCTAACCGTCAAGGATTTGGTTTTAATATCTGACGGTATTGTACTGTTAGAAGACTCAAAAATACATTTTGCAGCTGATGTCAGACATCACTTTGATTCCCCATGTTTCAGATCTTAATGGGTACGTTTCTGAGATGTTGTGGGGCTAATGTCAGAGAACACTAATTGTCGTAAAGGGGAATCGAAAATGTTTTCTACGGATATCCAAAGCTGGTGTGTTTATTTCCAAACCCTGTCAGCTTTTCTAGACAGATGAACAGATGATTGGACTTGTTCTGGATCTGGGAGATCAATGCCCACACTCTTCTGAGGGAGCTGCTTGTAGCAGGTACGTTAATGTAGGCCAGATGAGGCATTTTGCAATATTTCTCAGTCATCCCATGAAACATATGGTAGGGTCCAGGATGATAAAATTGATTAATATTATTTAATAATGGTGGAAGGCTATTTTTATGAATCGTCAACAAGGACTTCTGCAGTAGGTCTACTGTACTTATTGACAATTACATTGAGGGAATATAAAAGGCTTGTAAGGTCTCCCTAAATAAAAGCCAGTTGATCTGGTCAATTAATTGGATGATTAATTGAAGGACTCTATAGATATTGTTTTTCCCTTTTCTGTGGGGTTCAAAACCTACTTGATCAGGGTCCTTAATGGATGGTAAGATTGTAGAGAGTCATCTTGCAAGAAGTTTTGTGAAAATGTTAGGTCATGTCTAAGAAAGGATATACAGTAGGTTAATAGTTATTGCATAACATGAGGTCTTTATCTTCTGTGAGAAGTATGGAGATTTGTGCAGTGAGGGTTTGTTCATGAAAAGGGATACCGGTGAGGGCTTTGTTATATAATTTAAGCATATAGTAGTATGGAGTAGGGTTGTCACAATACCAAAATTTTTTCTTCGATTTTAATACTATAAAAAGTTAAGGAAGTATAATTTTATTAGGCACGTCTGCTACCTTGGGGCAGATTGTAAAGATGGCTGTAGAATTTTTGGAATTCTTTTGCGGTATCTTCTGTTTTACGTAATACAGATCTGTTGCTGTCACATAGTTTGGTAATGTAGGAAGTTGTTTTCCTGTGTTTAATCTGTGCGGGCATAAATGTAGTTGGTTTGTCTCCTTGTGTATAGTATTTGTATTTGGCAGGAAGCTAGGCCTTAGCAGAGTGGAGGTTTAAGATGGTTTTCACTGCTAAACAGAGGGATGTCAGGTGACAAAGGCGATGCGCAGCTAAAGACTTTTAATGTAAACCCTCCAGATGTAAGTCTGAGATTGTTTTATTCCTTTCTCTATCGATATAAGCAGAGAAGAAAAAAACATTTCCTCTGATTTGGGCTTTATGTGCTCCTCCCCCCCCCCCCATAATGTCTGTAGAGAAACTTTGTTATGATCATTTATATGAAAGTATTCAAAGTTTTTCTCATTTATTGTTTTGACATGTTGAGGGGCGTGCAATAACACTTCATTCTCCACATATATAACTGTATAGTATGAATGACTTCCATTGGTGAATGGTCTGATATCACAGGATGTGCAATCTATGTGGAGCTGAGAAATGAAAATAATCATTCTCAGAGGGATTCAGTGATTACCATCTATCCACTAGGCAAGCTTTAAAAAGTAACTAAACCTTTGTGTAACGTTTTAATAAGATGTCCCTAATGCCCTAATAAAAGTTTTTTCTAATATACTTTATTAATTAATTTGGTATTTTTTGTTAGCCTTTTTTTCTCCCTAAAGAGCACCATTCCCTGTGCCCTTAAAACTCAGTTCTCTGTACACTGCTGACAGCTCAGTGTTGTGTACGGAGCACAGACTGTGAAGTTTATGAATGGGGCCACATAAGCAGGGAGTGTGGGCAGGAGTGCATATTGCTGCTCCTGCCTGTTCCCCCTGAAGGTTATCTAACTCCTGGTATAGAAAATGGGTACTCTCTACCCATGTACTATGCCAGGAATAGCTGAGTAGAGCTCTGTACACCACTGAGCTGTCAGCAGGTGTACAAAGAACTGAATTGTAAGCCCACAGGGAATGGTGCACTTTGGGAGGAAAAAGTCTAATAAAAAGACAAAATTAAAGGAATTTAGGAATAGGAAGTCCTAATCAGTGGTTGACAGCCTTCCTTGTATGCATTTGGCTATGGAGCTCAGAAAGAGCAGAAATGTAAATGAATATATTTTTTGAGATTTTTTTTCTAATTTCAAATGAATTATATATCAATCTGCTCTATAGCATGTCCCCTGCAGGTTCCATTTTCTAAGGGAAAATCTGGCACATATTTACAAGATATGTGCTAGAAATTGAGGCTGACACATGGAAGTGCAGTTTAATATGCCACAGGTCCACATTCAGTGGGGCTGACACTGAGCGGTTTATTTTCCAGAGCAAGTAAAGGGGTCACTATAACCCCATTCCCATGCATCGGGGGTGGCTTGTAATAGGATTTTGATGTGGAATCTGCTGAAACCTGTTTTAAATACACATCATGTAAACAGGCCCTAATTGTGTTGAACACTGTAAGTTGCCTGAACTCCTCATTCATGTCCCTTACATTCTAAACCAAAAGAGTCATTCAGCAAATCAAAAATACCTGCGCCCTATTCCAGCCCACATCCAAACATAGAACAAGTCATGAATCCCTAAACTAATCCCTCTTCGTGCAGCCATGTTTTTCTGACCTATAAACCTCATTAATGCTAGCTTCACCGGTACATATGTATATATATATATATATATATATATATAGGTATATATGTCCTAGCACTTTCACATAGAACATATTGAAGACGCTAGAGAGCACATTACATAATGTACAGTCCCCAGTGGAACTATTCACTATGCTGACATTTATGTCACTGGAAATAGTTCTTTTCTTTCATTTTTAAACATTTGCTCCTCTTATCTGTACAGTGTGTACATTTTAGGGAACCTTTTTTGGCTTGAACCTTTCTTGAACCCGAACCGATGTTTACTTCACATTTTCCTCTGCTGATTTCTTGATTGACTCTTGTTCGTTCAGGTAATCTTGAAAGTGACAGGGGAGTCCTTGAATATCCTGGTGCTGGAAGTGTTTGCACTTCTTGTGTAATTTTAGTATGAAATATGAATAATAGCATTTAGCCAATCATCAGAAGCATTGATTTACCATCCAAAGGAACCCATCCCTCATGTACTATAATAGGACCAACCCATGGAAATAAATAGTGCTTTGTCTTGTGCCTTGTAGGCTGCACAGTCATTCTTTGTGCATTGGGAAATGAATACAATGAATTCATTGGTTCCTCCTGTTTTCTAGGTTTACATTGAACTAAATCAGCCTGTCATGGCGGCCAGTTTATGCTTGGAACTGGGGAATTCGCTTAAGGTATTTCATGATGGAGTATATTATTTTTCTAACATTGATGGACTGTTTTGTCTTTCATTTATGAATTTCAGTTTTTCTTATTTTAAGGATGTGTGGGTTTTGTTTGCTGGGGTTGTCTCTTTTGATGGTTATTGCTGTCACAATGACAGAAACCTCAGCAGACCCATGTAGTATATCGGTGGGTTATGTTGGGCACTGTTTGGATCCACATGACAGGTTCTTCACAATGTCATGACTAAACAGAGCCGTAACTATATTTTGAAGAAATTATTTAATTGCTTAAATAAAATTTAATAATATAACTATTTGCCTTCTTGGGGGAGGAGGACACCTAATATATGTAAGCCATTAATAATTTCTGTCATCTGGGTCCCAGACTACAGTAAACTGAATCTGTAGTGTGCTGCTGGATAGGTTTTAAAACCAGGGGGTCATGAGGATGTCCCAAAGAAGCCAATAAATCTATTAAGAACACCCCCAAAGTTAACGGGTGCCATTTACACAAAATGTTATTTCATATTTGTGATCCATGCAGTTTAATAATCTCTCCAAAGTATAATATCTGGTAGACAATGGCTACATTCACATGGGTACAGCTGATGCCGCCCTCTCATGGTGTCTCCTAAAGCTATATCACATGTTGTATCAAAACTAATTCAGTTCCTTTTCTTGTAAGTGAAATGTGGTTGACATAGCAAATAAACAGTGCATATTGTGTTCATACTGATTTTTAAACATTGCGGGAGATTTTTATTTTATTTTTTTAAACTGGTGTACGGGGAAAAATGAAAGAGCCGTCCATAGAAAACTTTGCAGAATAAGGCCCCAATCACATGACCGTATTTTTGGTCTGCATCCGATCCTCATTTTTTGCGGATAAGATGCAGACCCATTCATTTCAATGGGCCCGCAAAATATGCGGACAGCACACTGTGTACTGTCCGTTCCGTAGCCCTGCAAAAATATAGATCATGTCCTATTCTTGTCCGTTTTGCGGACAAGGATAGGCATTGGTACAAAGGATCCGCAATCCATATATTTTTTATATTTTTCAGGCTGCAAAATACATACGGTCATGTGAGTGTACCCTTTAGCTGCAAAATGACTGTGGTATGGACAAATGCTATGCTTTTCTTATGCTTCAGCACAAAATACTGATCAAATGTAGTAAAAATATGGACTTAAAGGGGTTATCCAGGAAATGATAACGGCCTATCATTAGGATAGACCGTCATTATCACATCAGAAGAGTTCAAGTCCCAGCACCTCCGATGATTAGCTGTTTCAGGAGCCGCCGCACTCGCCAGAGCTGTGGTGAGCGATGCAGACTCATGGCAGCTTTCTAAGGACCGTGCCGTACATTATATAGTGCAGTGATTGGTATTGCAGCTCAGCCCCTTTGACTTGAATGGGACTGAGATGCAACTAGGCCACATGACCAATGTACAGTGATGTCACTGACTTCAGAAAAAGGTTTCAGCACTCAAGGCCTCTTCTAAGAGCTGATCGGCAGTGGTCCCAGGTGTTGTGTCCCTGTAGATCTGATGCTGATGACCTATCCTGAGGATAAGCCATAAATATCTTTTCTTGGATATCCCCTTTAAAAAGGTTCTGTTTTCCAGTTGTACATGGGGGATGTCTTTATCAGTGATAGTATTCTCTGTGTACGTGTGTATACAGACATACAAGTGCATCTCAATAAATTAGAATATCATCAAAAAGTTCTTTTTTTTCAGTAATTAAGTTCATAAAGTGAAACACATATATTATATAGTCATTACAAACAGAGTGAACTTTTTCAAGTGCTTATTTCTGTTAATGTTGATGATTATGGCTTACAGCCAAGGAAAACCCAAAATTCATTATCTCAAAAAATTTGAATAATTAACCCAAAACATCTGCAAAGTATTCCTAAGCCTTTAAAAAGGTCCCTTAGTCTGGTTCAGTAGGCGACACAATTATGGGGAAGACTGCTGACTTGACAGATGTCCAGAAGGCTGTCACTGACACACTCCACCAGGAGGGTAAACCACAAAAGGTCATTGCTAAAGAAGCTGACTGTTCACAGAGTGCTGTATTAAAGCATATTAATGGAAAGTTGAGTGGAAGGAAAAAGGGTGGTCGAAAAGGGTGCACAAGCAACAGGGAGAACCGCAGCCTTGATAGGATTGTTAAGAAAAGGCCTTTCCTAAACTTGGGGGAGATTAACAAGGAGTGGACTGCTGCTGGAGTCAGTGTTTCAAGAGCCACCACACACAGACGTATCCTGGACATGGGCTACAAGTATCACATTCCATGTGTCAAGCCACTCATGACCAATAGACAACGCCAGAAGCGTCTTACCTGTGCCAAGGAGAAAAAGAACTGGACTGTTGCTCAGTGGTAAATGGTGTTGTTCTCAGATGAAAGTAAATTTTGCATTTCATTTGGAAATCAAGGTCCCAGAGTCTAAAGGAAGAGTGGAGAGGCACCTAATCCAAGTTGCTTGAGGTCTAGTGTGAAGTTTCCACAATCAGTGATGGTTTGGGGAGCCAAGTCATCTGCTGGTGTAGGTCCACCGGGTTTTATCAAGACCAAAGTCAGTGCAGCCGTCTACCAGAAAATTTTAGAGCACTTCATGCTTCCCTCGGCCAACAAGCTTTTTGGAGATGGAATTTTTATTTTCCTGCAGGACTTGGCACCTGTCCACACAGCCAAAAGTACCAATACCTGGTTTAATAACCACAGTATCACTGTGCTTGATTGGCCAGCAAACTTGCCTGACCTAAACCATGGGGTATTGTCAAGAGGAAGATGAGCGACACCAAACCCAACAATGCAGATGACCATAACACCTCTGCAGTGCCACAGGCTGATCGCCTCCATGCCACACCACATTGATGCAGTCATTCATGCAAAAGGAGCCCCAAGTATTGAGTGCATTTACTGGACATACTTTTCATTTGGCCAACATTTCTGTGTTTAAATTTTTTTTACAGTTGGTCTAATATAATATTCTAATTTTCTGAGATAATGAATTTTGGGTTTTCCTTGGCTGTAAGCCATAATCATCAACATTAACAGAAATAAACACTTGAAAAAGTTCACTCTGTTTGTATTGACTCTATATAATATATGCGTTTCACTTTTTGAATTGAATTACTGAAAAAAAAGAACTTTTTGATGATATTCTAATTTATTGAGATGCACTTGTAGTTGTACACAGGGATGGTCTTAAGTTCAGAAAGAGCAGAGATATAAATTTTTAAAATTACAAGTTTTGTGAATATTTTCCCACAAGACTATAAATCAATCTCCTTAGCTCCTCTTGCTCTATAACATGCTGCCCGCAGATTGCCCTGCATTTTGTGGTGACAGTTTTTTTTTTTGTTTGTTTTTTTTTAAATGTAATAGTTGTGGTTATGGGTTTGGCTATCCTCAGAACAATACAGTCGCTGTCATTACACAAATTCCTTAATTCTAGCAACTGGGTCTCCTTTTTTATTAACCATTAGGGCTGGCTGATTTTGCAAAGAAAAAATAATCTTGATTAGGCTACTTTCACAGTAGCATTAATATTTTCCGGTATTGAGATCCATCATAGGGTCTCAATTCCGGAAAAAAACGCTTCCATTTTGTCCCCACTCATTGTCAATGCGAACAAAACGTAACTGAACGGAATGCTCCAAAATGTATTCTGTTCTCATACCAGAGAGCAAACCGCAGCATGTTGTGGTTTGCTTTCCATCCTGGGATGCGGAGCAAGACGGATCCGTCATGACTCACAATGCAAGTCAATGGGGACGGATCCATTTTCGCTGACACAGTAGAAAATGGATCCGTCCCCCATTGACTTTCAATGGAGTTCATGACAGATCCGTCATTGCTATGTTAAAGGGGTTGTCTCACTTCAGCAAGTAGCATTTATCATGTAGAGAAAGTTAATACATGCCACTTACTAATGTATTGTTATTATCCATATTGCTTCCTTTGCTGGCTGGATTCATTTTTCCATCACATTATACACTGCTCTTTTCCATGGTTACGACCACCCTGCAATCCATCAGTGGTGGTCGTGCTTGCACCCTACAGGAAAAAGTGCAGGCCTCTCTGGTGGATGAGACCATGGGAGCTCACATAGGCTAGTGCCTTTTCCTATAGTGTGCAAGCACAACCACCACTGATGGATTGCAGGGTGGTTGTAACCATGGAAAAGAGCAGTGTATTATGTGATGGAAAAATGAATCCAGCCAGCAAAGGAAGCAATATGGATAATAACAATACATTAGTAAGTGGCTTGTATTACCTTTCTCTACATGATAAATGTCATTTGCTGAAGTGAGACAACCCCCTCAAAGAAAATACAACCGGATACGTTCATGATGGATGAAGGTGGTTGTATTATTGGTAACCCTGCCGGATCCAGCAAAAAGGCTAGTGTGAAAGTAGCCTTAGGGCTCATGCACACGACAGTGAATAATGGCCGTGTGACGGCCGTTTAAGTAGCGGCCGTCACACGGCCAATTTTAGCACCAATGAAAGTCTATGGGGCTATTCACATGGCTGTTCTTTTAACGGCCAGTGAATAGTGTTCGTCCAAAAATAGGACATGTCCTATTTTTTGTCCGTTTTCACGGCCAGACGGAGCCATTGAAATCAATGGAACCATTTTTAATGGCCGATTGACAGGAGTGCTCCCGTCTAACGGCCGTTAAAAACGGGTACACTTTACCTATATGGCCATTTTAGGGGTTAAAAAAATCCCCCAAAAAACTCACCTCAACCACTTGCTTGCGCTGCGGCAGTCTCTTCTCTCTTCATTGAGCAGGCCCTGCCGATGGACCTGCGATATGCGCGGTGATGTAACCACGTGGGAGCGCGCAGTGACGTCACCGAAGAGAGAAGAGACTGCTGCAGCGCAAGCAATTGGATAAGGTGAGGGTTTTTTTTTTTTTTAAATCATCAAAAAGCAGCTGTGGGGGCATTTATTGAAACCATGGGGGAAATTATTTAAGATGGGGGCCTACACAGGACATTATTAAACCTGGGGACATTAAAACAAAATAAATACTACACTATGG
The DNA here is from genome assembly GCA_900303285.1 of Rhinella marina. Lineage (NCBI taxonomy): Eukaryota > Metazoa > Chordata > Amphibia > Anura > Bufonidae > Rhinella > Rhinella marina. Next base: position 39,110 of record ONZH01018154.1, read on the forward strand.
GGGACATTATTTAAGATGGGGGCCTACACTGGGGGCATTATTGAAGATGGGGACATTAAAAAAAATTCCTACACTGTGGGGGACATTATTTTACCAGGGACCCTACATCGGGGACCTTATTTTACCTGGGGCCCTATAAAAAAATGATTTACACCATGGGGGACATTATTTTAGTTAGGGGCACTATGGAGGACATTATGGGCATCATGGGGGGTCATGATTATAGTTGGGGGCAAGAAATAACTGCCAATCCAATTAATCAAAACTGATGCAAAACGGACATTAAAAATGGACATACGGCCAGAAAATGGATGCACACACTGATGCAAAAAGGCCATGAAAAACTGACAGTGTGTCCGTTTTTAACTGACTTTTTTTTTCACTGTCGTGTGCATGTAGCCTTATTTTTAATTTGAGAATGATTATCGATTTTTCTTAATTGTATTTTCCTGACGGTAACTTTATATTTCTGCTAATGTAGCAATACAAGAGTTAATTTTTCACGGGATGAATGGTATTTTTTAGTGAAACCATTTGGGGGTAAATATACTGTAATGTATTGATTATTTTTTACTATTTTTTGGGTGTGGTTATGGGAAAAAAGTCCCACTATTGTTTTATGCACTTTAAATTGACGATGTTCACGATGTGGCATAACTAGCATATTACAGTTACTTTATATTTTTTGCACAATAATAGCAAATACAGGTGCATCTGAATAAATTAGAATATAATAGAAAAGTTAATTTACATCAATAATTTAATTCAAAAAGTGAAACTCATATTTTATAGATTCATTACACAGAGTGATCTATTTAAGCGTTTATTTCTTTTAATGTCGATGATTATGGCTTACAGCTAATGAAACCCCAAACTTAGGCGACTATCACACTAGTGTTTTTGCTGGATCCGGCAGGGTTCAGCAAAAACGCTTCCGTTACTGATAATACAACCATCTGCATCTGTATGAACGGATGCAGTTGTATTATCGTTAACATAGCCCAGACAGATCCGTCATGAACTCCATTGAAACTCAATGGGGGACTGATCCGTTTTCTATCATGTCAAAGAAAACTGATCCGTCCCCATTGACTTGCATTGTGGGTCATGCCGGATCAGTCATGCTCCACATCCCATGATGGAAAGAAAACCGCAGCTTGCTATGGTTTGCTCTCCGGTATGAGAACGGAATGCATTTTGGAGCACTCCGTTCTGTTCAGTTACGTTTTGTCCCTATTGACAATTAATGGGGACAAAACGGAAGAGTTTTTCCCGGTATTGAGCCCCTATGACGGATCTCAATACCAGAAAATATTAACGCTAGTGTGAAAGTAGCCTTAGTATCTCAAAAATTTTAATATTGTATAAGGCCAATAAAAAAAAATATATATTTTTAACACAGAACTTTTGGCCTAATGAAAAGTATGTCCAGTATATGCATTCAATACTGCTGAGTTGTTATGGAAGCCCAGGTTGCTTTGATAGCAGCCTTCAGCTCGTCTGTATTGTTGGGTCTGGTGTCTCTCATCTTCCTCTTGACAATACCCCATAGATTCTCTATGGGGTTAAGGTCAGACGAGTTTGCTGGTCAATCAAGCACAGTGATACTGTGGTTATTACACCAGGTATTGGTACTTTTGGGAGTGTGGACAGGTGCCAAGTCCTGCTGGAAGATGAAATTTGCATCTCCATATAACTTGTCAGGAGAGGGAAGAATTAATTTCCTGGTAGACGGCTGCACTGACTTTGGTCTTGATAAAACACAGTGGACCTACACCAGCAGATGACATGGCTCCCCAAACCATCACTGATTGTGGAAACCTCACACTAGACCTCAAGCAGCTTGGATTGAGTGCCTCTCCACTCTTCCTCCAGACTCTGGGACCTTGATTTCCAAATGAAATGCAAAATTTACTTTCATCTGAGAACAACACCTTTTGACCACTGAGCAACAGTCCAGTTCTTTTTCTCCTTGGCCCAGGTAAGACGCTTCTGATGTTGTCCCTGGGTCATGAGTGGCTTGACACAAGGAAGCTTTCCTACATTTAGAAGTGGCAGTGAATATGCCAAAGTTATGTAGAGTTTGGCGCCTCTACATAACTCCGGCAGATACACTGCCAACTATAGGAGAGAACGGCGTCTAAAATGTCTTAATAAATGACCTCCAAAGTTTTTATTGGTACCATGGGGTACATGATACTTATTGATTAACATGTATTTATTCTATGGGGAATCAGAGAAGACAATTACGTTCTTTTGTGTTGTTCATGGAGTGGTTTAAATAATGTTTTCTTTATAAGGCCCCTTTCACACGGGTGAGATTTTCCGCGCGGGTGCAATGCGTGCATTGAATCCGGACCCATTCATTTCAATGGGGCTTTTCACAAGGGGCAAATTTTTTCACGCATCAGTTCGCCGTTGCGTGAAAATCGCAGCATGTTCTATATTCTGCGTTTTTCACGCAGCCTTGGCCCCATTGAAGTGAATGGGGCTGCGTGAATAACGGATTGCATCCGCACGCAAGTGCAGATGCAATGCGTGATTCACTGATGGTTGCTAAGAGATGTTGTTTGTAAACATAGTTTTTTTATCACGCGCGTGAAAAACACATTAAAACGCTTCGCACCCGCGCGGAAAAAACTGAACGAACATATGCAATCGCAGTCAAAACTGACTGCGATTGCATGCGGATTGGTGCGGATGCGTGCGGATTTTCCGGAACGCATCCGGACTGAATCTGTGACGCCCGTGTGAAAGAGGCATAATAAGGGTTGTGGAGAGCACACAGATACCATAGATGTGTGTATGTTTTTTGTTTTTTTTTCTTTCACAAAGTAAACCATTTTTTATAGAATAAAACCATTTTTTTAAATAAACTTTATTAACAATTATTATTTTTCCAGTCCCACTAGGGGACTGGCTTTCATAATGCACTGGCATACATGCATTATCACTGTAAAAGTGACAGGCTGTGTCACTGTGGCACAGTCTAATAGGCATACAGTTCTGGCAGGCCTGGAAGCCTTTATTAGGCCTTCAGCTTATCATGACAACGCAGCAGCATCTCTCGATTGCATACATGGATGGGGGGGGGCGCGATGGTGACAAGGAGACCCATAGCTCTGTGTAACTGTGTAGATGCTGCAATCACTATTGACCACGGCATCAAGGGAGTTAAAATGCCGGCATCAGAGTTCTGACCCTTGCGGCTGTTACAATGGGAACGTGGCTACAGTAAGTGCCAGGCTCCTGTGGGTGCGGGTTCTCTTCAGTCCCTGCTGCCTGCGCCAGAATTATTGGTGCGGGCGGTAGGGACTGAATAGACAGCAGAGGCTACGCTGATACAGTCCGCCGGTTCAAAAAAAGTCTGTATGACAATTAAAAAATATATATATATTTTCAGCCACTAAAAGGGCAAATTAATCAAATGTATTTTTTGAATCAGATCATTTTTATTGATACATATAGAAATAAAACATACAATAACAGAGGTAACATGAGCAGTAATAATAATACAGTTATGATTACAATCATACAATACTTGCATAATCATATGTATAATCAATAAACAGCAGTTAAACAAATGTAGCGCTTCCCCTGTTAACTTTTTATTATATGTAAGGATTACCAAAATGAAACCCCATACCCCTCCCCAACCTACCCCCCCTCCCCCCCATCCTCTGACCCATTTAACATCCCCCCCTGCTCACTCTGGCTAGGAACTTTACACTTAGATTATATCCCGATATTTCTCTGTGAAATCCACCTACTCCAGTATTTGTAAAACTTTTGAGGACACCCCCTATGGAGGAATATTGCTTTTTCATAAATCAATAAGGTATCAACTTTTAAAAAGAACTCCCCTAACGTAGGAGGGTTCGTCTGAATCCAGTGTAATGCAATCAGTTTGCGTGCTACATAGAGTAGTCTACCTAACGCCACCTTTGTGAAATCGTCTGTTGCAATAGAGGATACCAGACCCAACAGACATATCCTAGGGTCCTTTTCCAAATATATAGAAAAAGTTTGACGCAATACTTTCACGACTCCCCCCCAGAACTCCTCCAATCTTGGACAGGTCCATAACATATGAAACAGGTCCGCAGGTTCTGTCAAACATCTAGGACATCTAGCATCTAATCTAACTCCCACTCTATGCAAAAACACTGGTGTTTTATAGATTCTATGTAAGATATATAGTTGGGACAGCCTTCCTTGTTCGCTTAAAGACACCAACGGAACTGCCTCTAAAACCTCCCTCCATTGCTCCTGCGACATACCTCCTACATCCTGTTCCCATTTCTTCATCCTTGTTAGTGGGTATGCCTCAAGAAATTTACCTAACAGTAATGAATATATCATAGAAATGAAACCTCTATTTTGACCTCTAGATAGAACTAGCTTCATAATCGCTTCAAATTTAACTACTACACTGCCCTTCTTAAGCATAGTATCATACGCATGTCTCAGCTGTAGAAATTGGAAGAAGCAGGAACGTGGAATCTGAAAAGAATCCTGCAGGGCACTAAATGTTTTAAAGACACCATTTTCCAATAAATCACATAGTCTCCGCACCCCCTTAGACTTCCATTCTTTGAAATCTGACAGGGTAATAAATTCCGGGAGCAAGGAATTATTCCAGAGTGGTGCCAATTCACAAACACCTGAAACACCCCAAAGTTGTTTGATTTTACCCCATAACTTCTTGAAGAGACAAATTAAAGGCAAATCTGCATCTAAGAATGATATCCCCATCCCCTCCAGTATCCACATCAAGTCCGTACTGCCCAATCCGTATTGAAGAATCTGATTGGACATATCCGATAAAGAGTAATCCGACCATCCCTTTAAATGTTGACACTGCGCCGCCAGTATTGCAGTGTCTCCAATTTTATCCTGGGATGCCCACTTTTCCAGATCAGATCTCTGAAAATAGAGTTAATTTTGTGAAATCTGTCTAGAGGTAACCATAACGGGGCATTATGAAGCACGTACAGCAGCTGAGGCATCATGACCATTTTTAGAAGATTTACCCTTCCCACCACAGACAGGAACAGTTTACTCCAGGCTTTGATCTTAACTCTGAACAATCAAATGTATTTGATTAGTCGCCCAGTCCTACGTGCTACGTGTTTTATGTTTGACAAAACTTTTTTTTGTCATCTCTTTGCAACTGGACATTCGAGGTCTAGAGGTAGCTAACACAGCTGTATGAATAGCTGCTTTATTGAACACCTGTACGAGTGAGGCCTAATGTTACTGTTAGTATCTTTGAGGGTCTGTGCACTTATATTTATATTGTATGTGAGCATGTCTTTAGAAGTAATACATTATCTTATTCTGGTTTTCTAAAAGTGAAGTTCTTTGTGTTTCTTATGAACCAGGACATGAACAAGCTTGGTGAAGCTTTGGTTTACTTCCAGCGTGCAGCAGAGTTACAAACACAAGTTCCAATCGAATGTCTCCTGTCTCTTGGATACGTCGCGTCTTGTAAGATCATGACACGTGAGTACCCTTCTTAGCTGTATGAAATCAACGACCACAGTCCAATTTATAACATTTGTCTATGATCCATAATAATTAGTATAATGTGACATCCTTGCTCTTCAGGTTGGGAGAATGGTTGTTTGTGTAGCTTTACATCTTTCCTTTTTATTAACTCTGCATTATTTATATTACATATCTAGTGCCTTAGCCTTCTTGTCAAAGGTGAACATGAGATCATAGTAGCTGATCCACATGTATGTGCAGGAATTATTTTTACCATTTTTTTCTTTTAAAAGCCACATCTAAGTGTATGCCATCACCCCCAATTACCTGTTAGACATTTATGAACTGGGTGTTACCATTCCACTTATGAATGAGGTGTGTCCTTGCACAGTCTGCCACTACCAGCACTGATTGGACAGTGTCAGTCATTGCAAGGACACCCCCCTAACTGGTAACCCTCAGTCATCAATTTCTTTTTACACTTCTAATAAGAATAACAGAAGAATGACACAACATAGTCAAAAGAGTAGATGCCTCAGAATTGTCCTAAAACAGACCTGACAGAAGTGGTGACAGGTCCTCTGAGGGAAGACATACTTTAAAAACAAGACTTTAATGGAGTGGGTGGTTCCCCCTCCTGCCTAGATCAGCTAGATTGTATATAATGAGGGAGCCGTCAGTGGTCCAGTTTTCCATTCCGGGCTTGTTTGTAATCAATGTTTTCTCTTGCTTGTAACCTTTGAGCCTTTGAGCCTGTGTGTGGGTCAGGCAGCATGAAGTTCCGGACCGGTTTCTTTTAACACCTCAAAATTGCCATCTAGTCAGATCCATCAGTCATGGCCTTTAATCCCTAGATATTTTCAATATTTAGATTCGTAAAATCAAAGCTAACACCACTATTCCCCTTACTTGCATCTGTCTGTTCTGTGCTGCAGCAAGCCGGCTGTACCTGTTTAAAGGGGTATTCCCATCACTGACAATGGGGGCATATCACTAGGATATGCCCCCATTGTCTTATAGGTGTGGGTCCCACTGCTGGGAACCGCACCTATATCGAGAATGCAGCCGCCCTCCATTCATTTCTATTGGGCCGCGGAAAATAGCCGAACCCAGGGTCCTCCAGGCACAGAGCTCCCCGCTTTGTTCTCGATATATGTGCGGGTCCCAGCGGTGGGACCCGTACCTATAAGACAATGGGGGCATATCCTAGCGATATGATGGGATTACCCCTTTAACCGCTCTAAAAGCAACAAACTGAAAACAACACAAGGCTTATGCCCTACTGGATCCTTAGATAAGAGATCCTCCACGTAGCCTACAGGAAGTCATGGGTATTAAAGGGGTTCTCCAGGAATTAAGAAAATGAAAATACATAAATATTACTTTATTATAAATATATTCCTAAATACCTTTCATTACTTATAATGACTCCTTTTGTCTGGAGAACAATCATTAGGGAAATAAAATGTCCGCTGTCCTATTAGTACACACAAAATCTGTCCTAATCACACAACAGGACAAATTACTTCACAACAAGGTAAAGAGCTTCCTCATCCTCATCTCTGCTCTACTTGTCAGGGATTATGAATACAGTTTAATATGATCTTCAGCTGAATCTCTGTAGGAATAAAGTTCATGTGGAGTAGTAATGAGCAGAAGCACTTGTATGCAGTGTCCATTACCACAATCTGTCCTGTCCGTCCTCTCTGTACTTCATGTCTCCTCATGAACTCCCACAGAGATTCAGCTGAAGATCATATTAAACTGTATTCGGGATCATAATACTTGACAAGTAGAGAGGAGGATGAGGCAGCTTTTTACCTCAGTGCTGTGAAGTAACTTGTCCTCCTGTGTAATTAGGACAGGTTTTGTGTGTACTAATAGGACGGCGGCCATTTTATTTCTCCTAATGATTGCCCCCCAGACAAAACGAACCATTATAACAAATGGAAGGTATTTGGGGATATATTTATAATAAAGTAATATTTAAATATTCTCATTTTCTTAATTCTCGGAGAACCCCTTTAATGTACCTCACAAAAACCAACCAATAATGCCCCATGCAATAACCAGATACAGATTGGTATTTTTGTCATCAGTGTAACACAAGGAGGAAAAGCTAAATTAAAGGTGTTGTCTCATCTTGCTGTTACTAAGGTGAAACGGCATAGCTTGCTGTGCTACGCTGTTTCTGTAGTTCTCATGCACCGCAATGGAAGCTACTGAAACAGCAAGCACCGGAGCGCTCTGCTATTGCCCGGCCGACTGGTAGTTGGGACTGTGTCTCATCTAACCTTAGTGGCGAGATGAGACAACCCCTTTAAGCCACCTGCTGCTGGGCTTGTCTGATATCATCACACCCTGGTTGTCTTGGCATGACTAGGTATAGCATGCGTCTGTCTGAAACATGTATGCCGTGGTGTACTACGTGGATGTTGTACTTTTGATGTGATCTGATAAAGGGGAAGATTTTATGGATGTGTTGCTAGATTTCCACTGTTGGGTATCTTGTCATCAGTGTACAAATAGGTGGGGTTGTGATGAGCACACTCAACATCCAGTTCCTTTTGAATTTAAGAGTTTATTATAAGACACGTAAAATAAAATAAAAAGACAGCTAGGTAGATATACAGGGATAAACAAGTAGTAAAAAGATAAAAAACTATATAACCAGCGCTGGTAAGGAGCTTATACAGTTACAAAGGAAAGCTCAATTGGATGTCATAATTATACGTTCCATTAAGTGCATAGCTGAATAAATGGATACAAATCGATAAGTCAAAAGGTAATATGTATACAATTGGAAAGTCTGTCAATAACTGGATCTTCCAAGAGGCTTAAACCTATGATGGTGTTCAGGGTCCAAAAGTAGATATATCAATTTTTGGAATATAGATATTGTCAAATAGGTGATATGCAGGGTGTCCACACAATATATAGTATATGAACCGCTTTCTTTCCAAAATAAATTTTCTCTATGGTGTAGACTTATATCAGTTCATTAATCCTTTTTATCGCACAATATGTTATTGATGTTAGATAGTACGTTACCAATCCTGACGTTGACACTTGTCCCACTACGGATGAAGTGGAGCGTAGTAGACCCGGCGTTGCTGTGCTGTTCCCGAAGCTCGAGAGAGCGGCGTCCCACGTGGGTTCCTGCGCGCTTTTTCAAAGCGTTCTGTACAGAGTCTCTTCCTGTCGGGTAATGTAGGGAAAAGCCGGGTATCCTTATAGCAGGTGTATACAACTAATAGCCGGATATTCTTGCCGCTTGTATCTGCGGTTTGGGGATAAATGTTGCCTGTATTTTCTTAGATTTCTTCTGTAATAAAGAAGATTATGTTTTTGTCTTTTAGATGATTCTTCCAGGGATAACACCTCTAATGGTCCACAAAGATATTCAGGATATAAACCAAACGCGTTTCGGGACTATTTGTATCTCCTGTCCCTTCTTCAGTGGTATGTGGATCCATATCTTTTTTTGGCACATATATATAGGGTCCATTATCAATTCCCTCCCACTTTCAAAGTGGATTGGGAAAGGTAGACTGGTTATGTTTATCCTGTGGATCTGGGGCTGAGGTGTATAAACTGGTATTTAAAGGGAACCTGTCACCTCCTAGACCGAAATTAAACTGTTAGCAGTACCTTATAGTACGTTGTAGTGTGATGCAGATAGATATCTTCATAGGGGCAAGCGATGCATCTAAGTATGTAAAATCCATCTTTTATTCCACCAGCGCGCGCTTTCCTGAGTCACTCCTGAAGTCAAGGGGGCAGCGGCCTAGCTTCTTCAAGTCAAGCTAGCCACTCCCCTCTTGTAAGTGAGTGACACCTCCGGCAGTTCACATCAGCGGCGCTTTCCTCATTACTGCGCAAGCGCGCATCGGCAAGCGCGCGATCCCGGCTCCGGCTGTTCACATCGCCGGCGCTTTCCTCTTTACTGCGCATGCGCGCATCGGCAAGCGAGCGCGCTTGACGATGCGTGCATGCGCAGTAATGAGGAAAGCGCCGCTGATGTGAACTGCCGGAGCCGGGATCGCGCGCTTGCCGATGCGCGCATGCGCAGTAATGAGGAAAGCGCCGCTGATGTGAACTGCCGGAGGTGTCACTCACTTACAAGAGGGGAGTGGCTAGCTTGACTTGAAGAAGCTAGGCCGCTGCCCCCTTGACTTCAGGAGTGACTCAGGAAAGCGCGCGCTGGTGGAATAAAAGATGGATTTTACATACTTAGATGCATCGCTTGCCCCTATGAAGATATCTATCTGCATCACACTACAACGTACTATAAGGTACTGCTAACAGTTTAATTTCGGTCTAGGAGGTGACAGGTTCCCTTTAACTGTGGATTCTCATCTGTTTGTGACATATCATGACTTTGCTAGTTGTTATGATAAAATATATAAATAATGATATTGAAAAAATGGGTAATAGTACAATGTAAGATGTATATAAAATTTAACATATAAAAGTAAATAATCGTAAAAAATACTCATAAAACATTCAAAGAAAATATCATTGTATATGGAATCATTATAAAGATAAACATAAGCATAAAAATAGAGATAAAAATAGAAATAAAAATAAAAACAAGAGAATCTTCACTATACGGAACACATGTATAGCATTGTTTCGCGTTGTATAGCGAAATAATAATATATTATAATCTATATCCATTTTATTTATTTTGTTCCCTATTTTTTATATTTCTTATTCATTTTAAATGTATTTCTATATTTCTTACTTCTTCTTATTCTCTTCTTTTTTCTATTTTCTATTTCAGATTGTGGTGTGTGTCTAAGGGGAGTGGGGATGGGGGCCTCCCTGGGGAGAGGAGATCGAGGTGCTGGGAAAATACAGCCGGACCTCGATGTCCCGTCCCCAATGGGCACCCATCCCATTTCTACAGGAATCCGAAAATTTCCATTTCAGCATTTAGTCCATAAGGTATCATTGTTTCAAATTGTTTCAAATTAAAAAGTAGTAAAACAATGGAGGGGTGGAAATCATATAAACAACATGTCCAGAATGGAATCAAGGAGAATTTTTGAATTTGAAACAATGATACCTTATGGACTAAATGCTGAAATGGAAATTTTCGGATTCCTGTAGAAATGGGATGGGTGCCCTTTGGGGATGGGACATCGACACACTCCACAACCTGAAATAGAAAAAAAAAAAAAAAGAAGAGAATAAGAAGAAGTAAGAAATATAGAAATAAATTAAGAATGAATAAGAAATATAAAAAATAGGAAACAAAATAAATAAAATGGATATAGATTATAATATATTATAATAATAAGGCTATACAACGCGAAACAATGCTATACATGTCTTCCGTATAGTGAAGATTCTCGTTTTTATTTTTATTTCTATTTTTATCTCTATTTTTATGCTTATGTTTATCTTTATAATGATTCCATATACAATGATATTTTCTCTGAATGTTTTATGAGTATTTTTTACGATTATTTACTTTTATATGTTAAATTTTATATACATTATGCGTATCTTACATTTTACTATCTATTACCCATTTTTTCAATATCATTATTTATATATTTTATCATAACAACTAGCAAAGTCATGATATGTCACAAACAGATGAGAATCCACAGATAAATACCAGTTTATACACCTCAGCCCCAGATCCACAGGATAAACATAACCAGTCTACCTTTCCCAATCCACTTTGAAAGTGGGAGGGAATTGATAATGGACCCTATATATATGTGCCAAAAAAAGATATGGATCCACATACCACTGAAGAAGGGACAGGAGATACAAATAGTCCCGAAATGCGTTTGGTTTATATCCTGAATATCTTTGTGGACCATTAGAGGTGTTATCCCTGGAAGAATCATCTAAAAGACAAAAACATAATCTTCTTTATTACAGAAGAAATCTAAGAAAATACAGGCAACATTTATCCCCGAACCACAGATACAAGCGGCAAGAATATCCGGCTATTAGTTGTATACACCTGCTATAAGGATATTTTTTTGCGGACCTCCTGCGGAACCATTCATTTCAACGGGTCCAAAAACAGAAGGTTCTGCAAAAGAATAGAACATGACCTATTATTGTCCGCATTATGGACAAGGATAGGACTGTTCTACTAGGGGCCATCTGTTATGTTCCGCAAAATACTGAATTTACTCACGGATGTCATCTGTATTTTTTGCAGATCTGTTTTTTTGCGGACCGCAAATTACATACGGTCGTGTGCATGAGCCCTTATGTGGTGATTTTAACGGGGCAATATTGGTTAATTTTTTGTAAGGTTTGTCAAGGTCCATCTGTGCCTGTGAAAAATACAACTTCTTCCACAAAAAAACAAGCCCTTGTACAGCAAAAGTGACAGAAAATGTAAAGATAAGTTATGGCTTTTCGCATACAATGAGGAATAAAGACAAAAATAAGGGGATGTCTCTTCGCGCCCCAGCAAACGGCTTATTCGCTAGAGGAACCTGTGGCCTGGCATTTTTCCAACACTGGTCTTCAGAAGAATGACCCAATACAAGGGCTCCTTACATCCACCAGACGACCCGTTTAATCCTAGTACTGTATAATGTGAGTAACGCAACTTTCTGATATATAGTACGTCGTCTTATCTTCTCAATATTTTCAAGATCGCCGCATGAAACCACTTGTATTTCAATCAGAGACTAAATATTAATCACACAGATAATTGCTTAGTGTGAATGCAGGTCATGTTAGTCATCGACTTTGATGGTTCTGCCATAAAAACGGTTGTCACTGGTGGAATGATCGATAAATGTTTCTTGTAGCTATTTCTGTCCAGTGCATCCGTCTCTTGAGAACCACCACTGCTCATCTCCATAGTCATCTGTATCGCCGTCCTCAGGACGGCGATACAGATGCCTGTATTGTACTGCGGCAGGGGAGGGAGAGGCGTCTCCCCTGCCCGTTCCTCTGATAGGCTGCAGGCACTAGGCCTGCAGCCTATCAGAGGCCGGCTCAGGCGGCGCGATGACGTCATCGCGCCATGAGCATCTGATCCAGCAGTAAGGATCATGATGTCTTTTAAACCAGTGATTGTTGACTCTCAATGATTCTTCAAGCCATTGGTGAACAATCCTGACTCAAAAAAGCATCAGTCCCTCGCTCTATAACTGTATGTACAGACGTTTCTTTACAGTTATTTGACAGTGTAATTCCCTGTACTAAATTGTGCTGTATGTCACCCATCTTTTGTGCAGGAGATTATGATGGCGCTCTGACTGTGTTTACAGAGATGCAACTTCTGGCTCAAGAGAAGGGTCTTCACACACCAGGAAACAATGTACCAGTAGGTAAGAATATCACAAGAACCCTGCTAGATGCACAGCGAAGAATACTGAGAACCGACAAGTTAGGCTGACTTTACAGAATGCTTTATGGGGCATCCCGGGGCATCTGGCAATTAAACCTTTATCTAGACCTTTAAGTGTGCATATAGATATAGTTGTCACATAGCAGGGCTGTTCACTGGATTTCTAAGCCCAGAATAAGAAAATATTTCTTGTGCCTATCATTGGGGGACACAACACCAGTGGGATATAGGCAGCTGCCACTAGGAGGCGACACTAGACCATCAAAGAAGTAGCTCCGCCTGGTAGCCTATATCCCTCCTACGGACACCAGGCTAGCTCAGTTTTTAGTCTAGTGTCCGTAGGAGGTAGACACTGGTGCTTTGCACCTCTGAATTTATTATTTTAGTTTTATTTTCTTTCTTTTCTCTTTCAGGTTATCAGGGGGGCCGTCGGCGTGGGAAGCCACATCAGACGTAGACCCCCCTGAGGGTGCCTGGAGAATGTTTTCACATTCTCCCTGCGCCGGTCACCCGTCCCCCATGGTAGCTGCCCCTGCAGCTGGATGCCAGTGCCCCACTCCGGTGCGAGGTCACTGAGGGGGTGACCCTGCGCGCACCTGAAGCCGTCGGAGAGGTGAGTAGGGACCTCCCACACCAAGTCCCCGCCCCCCCGCCCCCCCCCACCCCAGCACCTGATATGCCGCCCCCTCTGGGGATGTTTCGGTTAGGTTCAGCCAGGTCTCTCTCCGGGGGATATCCATGCCGACGCCGCTCCGGCAGACGCCCGGGGGCCTCCTGACTCCCTCCTCTGCGGCCTCCGGCTCCTTGCCTGTGGGGGGGGGCGGGGGGGGGGGGACGGCCCGCGTGTTCGCTTCTGGGCTGCCCCCTGGTTTCCGGGGCCCCTCCGGCTCCTCCTTGGCGGGCGTACGGGCTTCTCGGCCAGCGCGCGCCGCACCGGCACTTCCGGCCGGGCGGCGCTCTAATTTAGGCCGCGGCTTCTGGACAGGCTAGGCCGCATGTGGGCGGGCGCCTCCCACCTCCCAGTGACGTCACGCTGGGCAGCGCGCCCGCCCGCTGTTCTGCCGGCTCCCTCCTGTTCCGGCCGGCGGGGTTCTATTTCATTGGCCTGCTCATTGCCCCCTCCTTGCGGTGGGCGGTCCATCCTGCTTCAGAGGCTTATTAGTGCCGGTCTGCTCTGCTTCCAGTGGCCTGTATAGCTCCTTCAGGTCTGCACAGCACCAGTGGGGTTTTTCCAGTACCGTGTTCTGCTGCTCCAGGGTCCGGTAGGCACCCAGTGGGTGATATTCCTCTCTCCCCAAGCTAGTGCCGGTCCGCTGAGCCCTTCACCATGTCGGGTCCCCGGGACGACCCTCCAAGGCAGCATGCTCCGGTGGCTGTGGCGACGCACTTTGCGTGCGCTCGCTGTAGCCAAAAATTCCCCAGCGGTCAGTCTGGCTCCCTATGTGTGCCTTGCCTTACTGTTGGTACCCTTCCCACTGAGGCTCCCGCTCCCTCTGGCTTGGTTGCGGCCTCGCCCGAGTGGGCCAGGTCCCTGACCCAGGCGATTGGCGACCTCTCTAAGCTGTCTCAGGTCATGATCCACGCCATTGACCGGTTGCCGTCCCAGGTGCCCCCCTCTGCGACCCCTCCTCAGGTGTCTCCTGACTCCCCTTCTAGGGGACGGTCCTCCAAGAGGCGTAGGCGTTCCCCTTCTCGGTCACCCTCCCGGTGTTCCTCTGACCCTTCCCCGGAAAGGTCCACTGCGGGCGGTTCTCAGCAACACCTCTCTGACGCCTCGGGGGACTCCTGTGACTCTGCCTCAGAGTCTGACAGGGAGGACCATTTGGCCTCTGCGGTGCAAGCCTTGGTCCGTGCAGTACGGGACACACTCCATATCCGGGACGAATCTCCCTCTGCGGCCAGAGGCGAAGTTTCGTTTAGTCGCCATAAGCGGCAACCGCTGGTATTCCCTAGTCATAAGGACTTTGAGAATCTCCTGGACAAGGAATGGAAGCACCCCGACCGGCGCATTCCATCCTCTAAACGGACAGAGGCGCTCTTTCCGTTTGCTGCGGATTTAGTCTCCGCCTGGACGGTTCCACCTACCGTGGACCCCCCTGTCTCCCGGCTGTCTAAATCTACCACCCTCCCGTTAGCGGACGGGGCGTCTCTGACGGATCCTGTGGACAAGAAGATGGACACGTTCTCCAAATCCGTCTTTATTGCTGCGGGTTCTGCCCTTCGCCCTACTTTTGCGGCGTCTTGGGTCAGTAAGGCCTGCTCCGCTTGGGCCAAGCAACTGGTCCGTGACATCTCCTCGGAGGCCCCTCGCGAGGATCTCCTTCCCCTAGCCTCACAGATCCTTCAGGCCTCTAAGTATCTGTGTGATGCTTCCCAGGAAGCGGCTCGCCTGTCGGCTCGGGCTGTGGCCAACTCCGTGGCCATTCGTCGCTCTCTTTGGCTGAAATCGTGGTCGGCTGACGCCGCCTCCAAGAAGGCTCTCACTGGTCTTCCCTTTTCAGGGAGCAGGCTTTTTGGGGAGCGGTTGGACAGGATTATCTCTGACGCCACCGGTGGCAAGAGTTCCTTGTTGCCGCAAAACCGGCCCGGGCGCTCCCAGTCTCCGAAGCGTTCTGGTCGCTTTCGCTCCTTCCAAGCCCCTGCCCGTCAGCAGTCCTCAAGGGGTGCTCCCTCAGCCTCCTCTTCCAGGAAGCCCTCCTTTAAACCCCGGCCGTCCTGGCAGCCGCGCTCCCGCCCTTCCAAGGGCCCTGCCCCCAAGCCTTCTTCCTGATGGCTTTCCCCCACTCGGGTCTTCCCCCCGAGTGGGGGGTCGTCTGCTCTCCTTCAAGGAGGTATGGCTCGCCCACGTCACCGACGCGTGGGAACGGGAGGTGGTGTCTTCCGGATACAGAATCGAGTTTGCGTCCTTTCCGCCTCCTCGGTTTTTCCTGTCTCGGATCCCCCGCTCTTCTGCAGGGCTTTTGGCTCTTTCCCGCGCTGTTCATCACCTCCTTGCTCAAGGGGTCGTAGTCCCAGTCCCCCCTCCGAGCGGTTTCAGGGTTTCTACTCGAACCTGTTCACCATTCCCAAGAAGGACGGCTCTGTTCGACCCATCCTGGATCTGAGGCACCTCAACCGCTATGTCCGCCTCCGCCACTTCCGCATGGAATCGCTGCGGTCGGTGGTCGCGTCCCTGGACCAGGGCGAGTTTCTCGCTTCCATAGATATACGCGACGCATATCTCCATGTGCCAATCGCGCTAAGTCATCAGCGCTTTCTTCGTTTCGCCATCGGTTCTCTTCATTTCCAATTTGTCGCTCTGCCCTTCGGTCTTTCAACAGCGCCCCGGGTTTTTACCAAGACCCTTGCCCCCCTCATGGCTCTCCTTCATGCCAGAGGAGTGGCGGTCATCCCGTACCTGGACGACCTTTTGGTAAAGGGCCGCACCTTGCAGGATGCTCAGTCCAGCCTTCAGATCACACTCGATCTGCTTTCCAGGTTCGGCTGGGTGATCAACTTCCAGAAGTCGTCTCTGCGCCCCTCTCGCTCGATGGAGTTTTCTGGGGATGTTGTTCAACACCGATATGGCTCGGGTTTTTCTACCTTGCGACAAGGTCTCCTCCCTGCGCTCGGCTGTCTCCAATCTCCGCTCGGGCTCCCCCTGTTCGCTCCGCTTCTGCATGCGGGTGCTGGGCAAGATGGTCTCCTCGTTCGAGGCCATCACATTTGCTCAGTTCCACTCTCGGCCCCTCCAGGGAGCGATTCTGGCCCAGTGGGACAAGTCTCCTCTCTCCCTGGACAGGAAGGTCGTCCTCTCCCCGGCAGTCCGCAGAGAGTTGCTTTGGTGGCTGACGTCCCCAGCTCTTCTTCAGGGCCGCTCCTTCCTCCCCCTTCAGTGGCTGGTCGTCACCTCCGATGCCAGCCTGACAGGGTGGGGTGCGGTTTTCGGTGTCCTGACGGTCCAGGGCACGTGGACTTTGCCGGAGTCGCGCCTTCCCATCAATATATTGGAGCTTCGGGCGATATTCCTTGCCTTGACTCATTGGACCGATTTTCTCTGGGGTCACCCTGTTCGGGTTCAGACGGACAACGCCACCGCCGTTGCCTATGTGAATTGCCAGGGGGGCACCAGGAGCCGCTCCGTGACGGCGGAGGCCGCCCGGATTCTCGGCTGGGCGGAACGGTTTGTCCCGGCTCTCTCAGCCATCCATATTCCGGGCGTAGGCAACTGGGCGGCGGATTATCTCAGTCGCGGGTCCCTGGACCAGGGAGAGTGGTCTCTCCATCCCCAGGTGTTTCTACAGGTTTGCCGTCGGTGGGGCTTCCCCGACGTGGATCTGTTCGCGTCCAGGCTCAATCACAGGCTTCCCACTTACGTGGCTCGGGCTCGGGATCCCCGCGCGTTCGCGGTGGACGCCCTGGTGACCCCTTGGGATCAGTTCTCCCTGATTTACCTATTTCCCCCGCTCCCTCTCCTTCCGCGGGTCCTCAAACGTCTGAAGGTTCTCGGCGTTCCCGCCATCCTTATCGCTCCGGACTGGCCCCGCCGGTCCTGGTACGCCGACGTGATCCACCTCCTGGCCGACGCCCCTTGGCGTCTTCCCCTGCGGCCCGACCTCCTTTTTCAAGGGCCGATCTTCCACCCCACTTTACCTCAGCTCAATTTGACGGCTTGGCTGTTGAAGCCGCGGTGCTGAGATTTCGGGGCCTGTCTGAGTCTGTCATCCAGACTATGCTTAGAGCCCGTAAGCCGCAGTCGGCTCGCATTTACCATCGGGTCTGGAAATCCTTTTTTTCTTGGTGCGAGCAACGTCGTGCGCATCCTCTCGTTTGCTCCACGCCTAAGATCCTTTCTTTTTTACAGTCCGGCCTTGACCAGGGTCTCAGCCATTCTACCCTTCGGTCTCAGGTCTCCGCCTTGTCCGTGCTTTTTCAGAGGACTTTGGCTCTGCGCTCCCAGGTGAAGACCTTTTTACAGGGTGTTCTTCGTCTGAATCCCCCCTTCCGCTCCCCCGTCGAGCCCTGGGATCTTAACTTGGTGCTCGATGTGCTCCAGGGTCCTCCCTTTGAGCCTTTGAGAGAGATTTCCCTGCGTCTTCTCTCTTGGAAGGTCGCTTTTCTGGTGGCGGTTACGTCCATCCGCCGAGTATCTGAATTAGCCGCTCTCTCCTGTCGCTCCCCCTATCTTATCTTGCACAGGGATAAGGTGGTTTTGCGCCCTCTCCCTTCCTTCCTTCCGAAGGTTGTCTCGGCATTCCACATCAATGAGGATATTGTTCTTCCTTCTCTTTGTCCCGCTCCTGCCCATCCTAGGGAGCGCTCCCTTCACTGTTTGGACCTTGTCCGAGCCATCCGGGTCTATTTGTCCCTCACAGCTCCCTTCCGTCAATCGGATTCCTTGTTTGTCATTCCTGAGGGTCCCCGCAAGGGTCTTGCCGCCTCTAAAGTGACCATTGCGCGTTGGATTACGGCCGCCGTCTCTGAGGCCTATTGCTCTCGGGACAGGTCCCCCCCCTTCCGGGTCACGGCCCATTCCACCAGGGCCGTGGGAGCTTCCTGGGCGGTTCGCCATCATGCATCGGTGTCCCAGGTCTGCAAGGCCGCTACCTGGGCCTCGGTGCATACCTTTACCAAGTTTTACCAGGTCCACATTCTGGCTTCAGCTGATGCCAGTCTGGGCCGCAGGATTCTGCAGGCCGCCGTACGTTAGGCTGGCCGACTGGGAATTTTTCTTTTTCCCCACCCTTTGGGACTGCTTTTGTACGTCCCACTGGTGCTGTGTCCCCAATGATAGGCACAAGAAAACAGGATTTTTGTATAACTTACCGTAAAATCCCTTTCTTGTGGCTTCATTGGGGGACACAGCTCCCACCCTGGTTTTTTTCTGGGTTGTTCTTTTTCCCGGGCTTGTTTGCTGTTCCTTGAGTTCTCGTTCCCGGGTTCAGACTGGTTTGTATCATTCTGTTTGGCTCCTACTGCTTTTTAACTAAACTGAGCTAGCCTGGTGTCCGTAGGAGGGATATAGGCTACCAGGCGGGGCTACTTCTTTGATGGTCTAGTGTCGCCTCCTAGTGGCAGCTGCCTATATCCCACTGGTGCTGTGTCCCCCAATGAAGCCACAAGAAAGGGATTTTACGGTAAGTTATACAAAAATCCTGTTTTACAGTAGATTAATAAATTACAAATTAAACTGAAAACTATAGTCTATATCCTAAGGATGGAACATCAGTATTGGGACCCTGGAAAACCCGTTTAAAGAGGTTCTCCGAGAATTAAGAAAATGAAAATATTTAAATATTATTTTATCTCTTAATCTTATAAAAATGAGTGTCTGTATGTCCGTCTGTCTGTTCTCTATGCGCAACCAAACTACTGGACTGATTTTCACCAAATTCGGCACACAGTACATCAGGTGTCCGGGAAGGTTTTAGACCAGGTCTCAGCTCTCTACCGTTACCGAGATATTGCCAAAATATGATCTCCATTAGCCAATATTAGTCTGAGAGCATTTCACTTCAAATTCCAACTGCCATTTTCTCCAGATGCACACAGGTTTCCATAACAACCTAGCCAGGTAATTAGCAGCCAGCTGAGGAGCTCAGTGATTTCTATTTGCTGCTTTAAAGAGGCAGAGCGCTGTGGATGACACTGTTAAAGGGTATTCCGGTTACCATAAATATAACTTATGTTATATATATAAAATTATGACTAATTTTAGACTAAGACCGTTCAGTAGTAATAAAAGATGTTTTCTTCTACTGCTACCCATTGCGTGTCATCATAAATTACCATGGCATCGACCTGTAATTCAAGCTGCCCCCTAAATAAGGACTTAAAAGCAACCCCCCAAGGTCCTGCTAAGCCACGCCCCAGACCCGGTCAGGTCACGCCCCCTCCCACTCCGCAGCCAATGGGGATTGAAAAAATGAAGGTAAAAATCTACTTCTGTCAGCTGCATTGACTTTCTCTCTGCAACGACACAACATTAAATGAAATAGATGAAATACACTAATTTTAGACTACGACTGTTCAGTAGTAATAAAAGATGTTTTCTTCCACTGCTACCCATGGCGTGTCCTCATAAATTACCATGGCATCGACCTGTAATTCAGGCCACCCTCAAAAGAAGGACTTAAAACCCCCGCCCCAGGTCTTGCTAAGCCGCGCCGCGACTCAGTCAGGCCACACCCCTCCCACTCCGCAGCCAATGGGGATTGAAAAAATGAAGCTAAAATTC
The DNA here is from genome assembly GCA_900303285.1 of Rhinella marina. Taxonomy (NCBI): domain Eukaryota; kingdom Metazoa; phylum Chordata; class Amphibia; order Anura; family Bufonidae; genus Rhinella; species Rhinella marina. The sequence goes on from ONZH01018154.1 coordinate 59,155, forward strand.
AACTTCTGTCAGCTGCAGGGGTGGGTGGGATGTTGACTTTTTTCTGCAACAACAACCAGAAACACTAAATGAAATAGATTAAATATACCCGTGCAAAGCGATGTTTTCTTCCTCTGCTACCCATTGCGTGTCCTCATAAATTACCATGGTATTGACCTTTAATTCAGGCCACCCTCAAAAGAAGGACTTAAAAGCAACCCCCTCCAAAGTCCAGCTAAACCACGCCCCCTACCCAGTCAGGTCACGCCCCCTCCTACTCCGCAGCCAATGGGGATTGAAAAAATGAAGGTAAAAATCAACTTCTGTCAGCTGCATTGACTTTCTCTCTGCAACGACACACAGAAACACTAAATGAAATAGACGAAATATACCCAGGCGAAGCTGGGTCCTTCTGCTAGTTATAAATATATTCCCAAAAACCTTCCATTTGTTATAATGGTTCGTTTTGTCTGGGGGGCAATCATTAGGAGAAATAAAATGGCCGCCGTCCTATTAGTACACACAAAACCTGTCCTAATTACACAGGAGGACAAGTTACTTCACAGCACTGAGGTAAAGTGCTGCCTCATCCTCCTCTCTACTTGTCAGGGATTATGATCCTGAATACAGTTTAATATGATTTTCAGCTGAATCTCTGTGGGAGTTCATGAGGAGACATTGTGTACAGAGAGGACGGACAGGACAGATTGTGGTAATGGACACTGCATACAAGTGCTTCTGCTCATTACTACTCCACATGAACTTTATTCCTACAGAGATTCAGCTGAAGATCATATTAAACTGTATTCATAATCCCTGACAAGTAGAGCAGAGAGGAGGATGAGGAAGCTCTTTACCTTGTTGTGAAGTAATTTGTCCTGTTGTGTGATTAGGACAGATTTTGTGTGTACTAATAGGACAGCGGACATTTTATTTCCCCTAATGATTGTTCTCCAGACAAAAGGATTCATTATAAGTAATGAAAGGTATTTAGGAATATATTTATAATAAAGTAATATTTATGTATTTTCATTTTCTTAATTCCTGGAGAACCCCTTTAATTCTATTTTTCTACCATGACAACTTATCCACCTTTGTGGCATTATCCCTGCAGCATCCAGGTTTGGCCTATATTGACTCTGTGTTGTGAGCTACAGTTCCTTTACCTCAGGCCCCGTTCAGACGGCCGTAATGGGGCCACAGCGCTCGGAACACACGCGGGGGCGGCCCCATTGAAAATGCCTATACTTGTCCGTGCATACGGACAAGTATAGGACATGTTCTATCTTTTCTGCGGCTCAGCAAGATAGCATGCTGCCCATAGAGGTGAACGGGCCCGCCCCTATTCCGCAAATTTACGGAATAGGTGCGGACCCGTTCACACGGTCGTGTGAACTGGCCCTAAAGGTGGGTTTACATGGCACAATACTCTGTCACATTATTGGGAACAGATTATCGTTCCACATAAGCGGAAAGTGTAAAGGTGCTGCGGATCAACTGACCGAGCAAAATGCTCATTCATCAGGTGAAATGTTCTTTTGTGATCAGCACTCTGCTGCCCAGAAACAATGAATTTGTATGAGGAAGAGCAACAGCAGTAGCCACCGCTGGTCCTCACACTGTGGAGGCGATCGATGCATGTGAATGCAGCTCTTAACTTCCACTGATGAGCAGGCTGAATGCTTCCATCCTGATAATTGAGTGCTCGCCAGCGCAGTGTAAATGTGCCTTAAAGATCATTAAAGGGCATCTGTCAGCAGATTTGTACCTATGAAACTGTCTGGATCTCAGATTTTCCAATTTAATGATAAAAGCGGTTTTTGTGTTTGTTCCAGGAGCATTTTTGGACATAATTGTAAAGTGTGAAGTCTCACGGGTGCTTCTCCTCATGCTGCTTCAGGTAAGCTACCTCAAGTCAAATATCTGAAGATTGTTGAATCTGTCAGCATCCTGTACATAATAAGAAAGACGTTTTACGGGTCCATTTCTCTTTATGCATGGTTTTGTGTTTTTTCTTTGTCTTTTTTCTTTGTCTGAGATCTGTAAATCCAAAAACTCTTGCACTTCTCTTCATGATGATCTTGAACTTCACAAGATCAGAACTGGAAGACTCAATAAAGAAAAATTATTGATACTCCCCTAATGACCCATTTCTCAAACCCTTTCATCTAAGTAAATTATATATTATTTTCTATGACCAATAATAACATATATTCTCTGGGCTATAGATATTGATGTCTTATTCTCCAGATATTGCATCAATATCAGATTGGTGGGGACCCGATCCCTAGGACCCCCACAATCCAGCTGTTTTGGGCAGCTGCAGCACCAGAAACCAGTTTACGGAGCTGGAGCCAGACAGTTTGGCCTGTTATAATGTTTGTCCATTGTTACCACAAGACTCTGTTGGCTTAAAAAGCAACTCTAGAAGAGCTAATAAGGCTCCTTCTGGAGTAGACATGGCAGAGCTTATAATGTGCACATTATTAGGATTCAGAACATCAGAGTCAGGGGCAGAGCAGAGCTTTGATTATTGGTTTGAATGATAATTTGGGTGCCCTTTGGAAATGGCCTCCTGGTTCTGGCAATCAAACAAGTGTAGCATTGAACTTTGCTCATGAAGAGTAACCAATAAGCCCATGTATGATGGTAGGTTGACCAGTCTGAATAGCAGTATGTGCTGATATATTGCCTTATCTTGTTTCAGCCTCCCCCTCAAAAGCTATTGCCTGAACATGCACAGACTCTAGAGAAGTATGACTGGGAAGCTTTTGACAGCCACAGCCACGGTATGAAATCTTGCATGCAGCTTTTCACTTGCAAATACCAATATGATGATTGATTCACTGATTCACATGGTAAAAATGAGACATCATATTAATGATGTGTTCCAATGGCCCATTGTACTCTTAATAGTTATATATCTACTCAGTGGTTGAGCTCATATGGTATTATTGATGTCTGGGAGTTTAAGAAATTAAAAAGAAAACGGCTATTACTCACCTGTTCAATCCCCCGCCAGTCTTTGGTTATTATCTTTGATAATCCTCCACTCAACTGCTGCAGCCAATCACTATTCTGCTTAATGATAGACATGCTGTACATCCACTTCACTGCTGCAGCCAATCACTATTCTGCTTAATGATAGACATGCTGTACATCCACTTTACTGCTGCAGCCAATCACTATTCTGCTTAATGATAGACATGCTGTACATCCACTTTACTGCTGCAGCCAATCACTATTCTGTTTAATGATAGACATGCTGTACATCCACTTGACTGCTACAGCCAATAACTATTCTGCTTAATGATAGACATGCTGTACATCCACTTTACTGCTGCAGCCAATCACTATTCTGTTTAATGATAGACATGCTGTACATCCACTTGACTGCTACAGCCAATAACTATTCTGCTTAATGATAGACATGCTGTACATCCACTTTACTGCTGCAGCCAATCACTATTCTGTTTAATGATAGACATGCTGTACATCCACTTGACTGCTACAGCTAATCACTGCTCTTCTTGATGGTAGACATGCCGTACATGAACTTGACTTCTTTAGCCAATCACTATTCTGCTTAATGATAGACATGCTGTACATCCACTTGACTGCTGCAGCCAATCAATATTCTGCTTAATGATAGACATGCCGTACATCCACTTGACTGCTGCAGCCAACCACATCCCATACATGATAGAATCACTATTGAGGCCAGTGATTGGCTGCAGAGGTCTTACTTTGGGAAAACATTGGTGGAGGCTACCATCACAGAGAGAATCTGCTAAGAACAAATAAAGACATCATGGTGAAGCCGTTGTCCACACAGTTATCAGCACACCACAACATCATCATTGGTGTGACAGAATTCTCCAAGTAGAAACACATCATCAAGAGTCATTAGTCACAGACAAAGATATGGCAGCATAGGCTCATTACAGCAAGAATGCAGCAGCATTAGAGGATACTGGGAGCTAACCGGTCACTTTACTGGTATGCCCCGTGAGATTTTATCAACATAATTTACTGGTTATAATGACAGTAATGTGAGGAAATACATGTGAAATCCTCTGGAATGAACGGAGCCACACTCTGCTGTGCCTGCGGTATTGTGTGGCCCTTTTCTTTGAGATCTCCGGTGGTGTGTTATTGCATATTGAGAATTAGGAGACGTTGGGAGTCCATAAAATAGCTGAATCTTTAGTCATTTGTTTTGGAGTTTTAGCTTGTGGGGAATTACTTCTGTAAGACAAGTCATATAGTGGCTTCCTCCTTAGCTGTCAGCGCTCTTGTCATTATGGGGTTGGCACTAGCAGCTATTATGTCATCAGTAAGATATGGAAGGACAGAACATTTTAGTACAGTAGTTCTTGTGGCTTTTGGGATGTAGTTTGCATATTGGTTTATCATGCTAAATACTTATGGACTTTATTGCACTAGTGAATCGTCATAATGTATAACTAATTCTCTGCACTGGCAGAACGGGATATCACTTGTGTTTTTTCTTCTTCCCTTTGTTTCCCACAGTGAATTATTTGACAGAGGAGGTGTTCTTACTATTGCAGTCTGTTGTGGCAAGTATTACCATATACACTACCTCCAAGTTATATTTTCTATATCATTAAAGACATGGTAGAGCTTGAGGCGGGCAACAAAAGTAACTTATAATACGAGGGGAGATCCACACTGTATTCAGAGAATGATGTGAATAGTAGTACCTTTATTCTGCTGATTGTACCTGAATTTCTTGCCGTTTTCCCGCACTGTTCAGGTGGATTCATTCATTGCTTAACCCCTTAGTGACTGATGACGTACTATGTACGTCATGATGTGGTGTTAGTTACCGCATCATGACGTGCACAGTACGTCATGAGCTCCAAGTGTCACCACAAGTACACTTGCGGTGACACTTGCTTGTAAACGGGTGTCACGGACAGCAGAGCTGTCCAGACACCCGGCAGGGGACCAATCACAGTGGTCCCTGCCTTAGAACCCCTGCGATTGGTCAGTCAGATTTGACTGACCAGTCGCAGAGTTCAGCAGCGCAGCACCGATGTCCTTGAGGACATCGGGGCTGCGCTGCTATGTTTTAATATTTCAGGATGGCCGAGCAGACCCCCAAGCTACCGCCCACCAGCCACCCGCCGTCCTCTGCTGCCGCTGGTAAGTATTAGCCCCCCCTTCCCCAGTTTATTCCCCCCAAGTTTCAGGATGGCGAGCGGTATTAGATTGTCAGCTGTAACATACAGCTGACAATCTAATGTAACGGCCGACATCGCTGCTGGTGATGGCAGCGTCCCGATGGTTACCATGGCAACCGGACGCCATCCGGCTTGCCATGGTATATCAAGCCTGACTAGGCTCCACTGGATCCACTGGATCTTAAAGAACCAAGTGGGTCTGAGTCCAAAAAGTGTAAAAAAAAAAAAAATGAAAAACGTAAAAAAAAAATCATTTTTTTCCATATATGCACATTTATAACTGAGTAAAAATAAATAAAATAAAATAATAAAATACCCTAGACATGTTAGGTATTGCCGCGTCCGTAACAACTTACTCTACAAAAATCTCACATGGCCTAACCCCTCAGATGAACACAGTAAAAAAATTAAAATAAAAACTATGTCAAATAAGCCATTTTTTGTCACCTTACATCACAAAAACCGTAATACCAAGCGATCAAAAAGGCGTATTCCTCCCAAAATAGTACCAATCTAACCGTCATCTCATCCCGCAAAAAATTAGCCCCTACCTGAGACAATCGCCCAAAAAATAAAAAGACTACAGCTCTCAGACTATGGAGACACTAAAACATGATTTTTTTTCTTTCAAAAATGATATTATTGTGTAAACCTTAAATAAATTTAAAAAAAAGTACACGTTAGGTATCGCCACGTCCGTAATAACCTGCTCTACAAAAATATCACATGACCTAATCCCTCAGATAAACACAGTAAAAAAAAAACAAATAACTGTCAAATAAGCCATTTTTTGTCACCTTACATCACAAAAAGCGTAATACCAAGCGATCAAAAAGGCATATTCCCCCCAAAATAGTACCAATCTAACCGTCATCTCATCCCGCAAAAAATTAGCCCCTACCTGAGACAATCGCCCAAAAAATAAAAAAAACTACAGCTCTCACACTATGAAGACACTAAAACATGATTTTTTTCTGTTTCAAAAATGATATTATTGTGTAAACGTTAAATAAATAAAAAAAGTACACATGTTCGGTATTGCCACGTCCGTAACAACCTGCTCTACAAAAATCTCACATGACCTAACCCCTCAGGTGAACGCAGTAAAAATGAATAAATTAAAGCTGTGCCAAAATTACCAATTTTTGGGTCACCTTGCCCCAAAAAGTGTAATAATGAATAATCAAAACATCATATTTACCCAAAAATGGTACCAATAAAAATTTCAACTCTTCCTGCAAAAACATGAGCCCCTACACAAGACGATCGGAAGAAAAATAAAAAAAGATATGGCATTCAGAAAATGGAGACACAAAAACATATTTTTTCTCAAAAATGCTTTATTATGTAAAACTGAAACAAACAAACAAAGAAAGTAGACATATTTGATATCATCGCGTCCGTAACAACCTGCTCTATAAAAATACCACATGATCTAACCTGTCAGATGAACATTATAAAAAACAAAAAAATACAGTACCAAAACATCCATTCTTCGGTTACCTTGCCTCCCCCAAAAAATAATATAGAGCGATTAAAAATCATATGTACCCCAAAATAGTACCAATAAAACTGTCATCTTATCCCGTAGTTATCAAAATGGGGTCAGTTTTTGATTGTTTGTACTATAGGGTGCATCTGGGGGGCTTCAAATGGGACATGGTGTCTAAAAACCAGTCCAGCAAAATCTGCCTTCCAAAAACCATACGGCGCTCCTTTCCTTCTGCGCCCTGCCATCCGCCCATACAGCAGTTTACCACCACATGTGGGGTGTTTCTGTAAACCGCAGAATCAGGGTAATAAATATTTGAGTTTTGTTTGGCTGTTAACTTTAGATGTGTTAATGAAAAAATTGACTAAAATGGTAAATCTGCCAAAAAAGTGAAATTTCATCTCCATTTTTCTTTAATTCTTGTGGAATACCTAAAGGGTTAACAAAGTTTATAAAATTAGTGTTAAGTAACTTGAGGGGTGTAGTTTCCAAAATGGGATCATTTATGGGGGGTTCTACTATGTAAGCCCCACAAAGTGACTTCAGACCTGAACTGGTCCTTAAAAAGTGGGTTTTGGAAATTGAAAGAATTGCCTCTAAAATTCTAAGCCTTCTAACGTCCCAAAAAAATAAAATGACATTTACAAAATGATGCAAACATAAAGTGGACATATGGGGAATGTTAAATAATAAATATTTTATGAGGTATCACTTTCAATTTTAAAAGCAGAGAAATTGAAATTTTGAAAATTGTGAATTTTTCACAAATTTTGGTAAAGTTGGGATTTTTTCATAAATAAAGGTGACATATATTGACTCAAATTTATGACTGTCATGAAGTACAGAATGGCTTGGATAAGTAAAAGTGTTCCAAAGTTATTACCACATAGAGTGATACATGTCAGATTTTCAAAAATAAGTCTGGTCACGAAGGTGCAAAATGGCCTGGTCATTAAGGGGTTAAAGGGATGTGGTCTTTTTAAATAAAAATGTGGTTGGTGAGGGCAAAAATAACACATGGTGAGTACTCACTTTGATTCCTATTCCTTTCTACTTCCTCTTCTCAGACTCAACATGCCTTAAGCAACTTGGATTGCCTGCCCAAGCAATCACTGGCTGAGGCAGTTTATCGCTGCGTCCAGCCGTTGGCCACCAAGCTGCTTTTGGCATGTCAAGCTTGAGAAGAGGAAGTACAGAGAAGTGGGAACTGAAGCCTCTGCTGTACTGCACCTGCAGGGGATCAGCGAGGTGAATCCTCACCGTTTGTTATTTTTTTTCCCTCTACCCCATTGTTATTTAAAATGATTACACCAGAAAACCCCTTTAATGGTTGTTCCACTGAGGAATCTGCATAGAAATTGCACAACAAAACTGTATTATCCCATCCAATCACAGCATGAAAAATCGGCAGAGGATTCAAGGCTTGGTGTGGGTTTTCAGGTCAGCAGCATGTCCTGTCTTGCAGGGGTGAAATCTGCAGCTTAAAGGGGATCTCCGTGAAGGATTTAAAATGGCCCCAAGCAATCTGTCCTAGAATGTTAGTAGAACTGGTTGCCTCCACTTGCAGGGCTGCTTCAGGGGATGAGGGGACGGGGCATCACTACACACTGCACTGCTCTACAATAGATGGTAATGATGTAATCCTGCCACCGATATGCCATCATGGCTGAGCAGCCTGACAGGAAAACTCATCAATATGTAGTATATACAAGTGACAGAATGTAATGTGTAGGGAGGCCCTGCCTCTCACCGCCCTAGGCAACTCTGCAAGTGGAGGCAAGCAGTCCTGCTCACATTCTAGGACAGGTTGCTGGTGGCGACTTCAAATTGTTCCCAGAGAAAATAAGCAGCAGAATCTACTTGTAAAACATGGATTTCATTTTAGATTTTGTTATGCTGTGTGTGCACATAATCTTAGGGCCCATCTACACTGAGTTATTTGCAGGCTGAATTTGGCGCTGATCCCACCCTAAAAAGCCCCCGGTAGGCTGTGTGGAAACCATCTCCCATTGTTTTCATTGGGAGGCCACAGTTCATGAGCTGTCGGCTCTCCTCCTTGCCAGCTAATTGCTATAGGAGGGCAGCTGTCAATCGCCTGTAGTGGGCAGGGAGTTCATAGAGCTTATGGATATGAGAATTGCCAAGCGCATGCAGTGTACTGATTGGGGGGTTGAGCGCTCAGCTTGTAATAAGACAGCATAAAACTGGTTCCCTTTAATCGTCACATACTGTTTTCTCAACTATGGAAACCAAAGCCTCTGCTCACACTGCAGCTGCACTTTGTTTTATGCCTGTGTTGTGAATCCCTTCATCACCTATTGGAGTCTGTAAAAGTAGTCATCTTACCCTGCAGAATGCATTGTGTGGGGAATGCATTTATTAGACGCTGCCTTACTGGGAAACCCAAAAGAGTGAATCCAGCACTTTAAATCTTCAAATGCGCTTTATTTTTTTACATAGCAATAACTTACAGATACTGACCCTCCACCAGCTGTTTGACGCGTTTTGAACAAAAATGTTCTTAATCGTAACTCAGTTACGATTAAGAAAATTTTTGTTTGAAACACGCCAAATGGCTGGTGGAGGGTCAGTATCTGTAAGTTATTGTTATGTAAAAAAAAAAAAATAAAATAAAACGCATTTGAAGATTTTAAGCGCTGGATTCACTCTTTTGGATTTTCATGAATGGGCTTATTGGCCCCATGCTTGAGTTCTTATGAGGAGGTGAGCTGGACAATTTTCATTTATGCTTACTGGGAAACATTTTCATTGACCGGTTATGTTTTATCTACAGATGGCGTGCCAGGAAAACGATGTGGAATCACTAAAGATCTTGCAGGTGGAACTTTGGTATGTTCTGCAGCACTGTATTCTGTAACTGATGTTTTTTTCTATTCACCTTTTGACTTTTGGTGGAAAAACACAGCATGACAACCGTATACAGTATTGTGTGGTGTATTGTACCCAGTTCTCCTGGACAAGGCTTAGTGCCTCATAGGGCTCAGCTCAGTAGGTACATGTACATCCAGAATACAGATTGTATGGCCATCTTAATTAGGACATGCACTGCAGTTTCCGTAGAAGCAGCTCTAAGAACATTTCCTTGCAATGTGGCTGCTTGTTACCGTTTTGCATGTTTTAGTGGTGCAGCACTTTGCCACACCTCTACAACACAGTCTGAATAATGCCTTACTAGTCAGCATCTCCTGGTCAGGTGTCATAAAGTGTGGTCAATATGGCCCTGCAGCATCACAGAGTCAACTATTCTCTTCATTTTGTTAGTTGACTTTTGTGTTTGCTGTACTTATTTGTTACGTAATAAAGATACACTGTAGGACTTCTGTTCTTTCTAGACAGTATCTAATCCTCATTTAATCTTTCTTTAATCCTTGAAGGAATCCCGATACACCATGTTTTCCATTATTAATGTTACGCAATTGTCAGTCTCTTCCTCAGCATGAAGGATATATTTGTTCCCATGTTTCGGTGGAGCTGTTGGTAGTTTGTCAGATTGCTGTGATATCAGTTATTATTGGGGTGTTAATATGACATTTGTTGCTGGGTCTTTCATTCACAGATTTGAGCAGATTTTAGTTTCTTGAAGTGCACTGTTAAAATGCAGTTTTTTGTAAACTGCATATCTTAAAGGGAACCTATCACCTTGAAAATGCATTGAAACCTGCAGGCACCATGTTCTAGAGCAGGAGGGGCTAAGCAGATTGATGTATGGTTTTGTGGGAAAGAATTCAGTAAAACTTTAAATCCCTACTATTATTGGAGTTAGGGTGCTATTCCACTGATCTTCACAGTGTGAGCACCTATGGAAAATAACACATCCATCGGTGTTCGTTTGTATCGGCCTGATTATACAGGCCAAATTCATACTGATGTAGGAGAAACGTTCCTCCCTCATTCCGTTTTATTCATTATCACCAGCACATACCTGATTACTCAGGTAGATGTGCTGCGGATACTCGATCATCTTTCATCAGGAACGAATGACCATTTGCTTGTTAGTCAGCTGATCAGTTGCTCACTTATACGTGCCGATTATCTGGAACGATTATTCGTATTTCTGATGATTGGCCCGAAATCATCCAGTGTAATAGGGCTTTTCGGGGTCAGTGAGTGATAGATATTAGGTATCACCTTAACTACACTTTTTAAAATGAGACCCCCTACGAACACTAGAACGAGGGGTTAGAAGCCCTCCGTGAGGCGCAGCTTCTCCTCGCTGCTGAGCGTGAGGGTACTGAAGAACTCAATAGAAAGTCTATTGAGTTAGTCTACAGTCTCGCGCTCCTCAGCGAGGCGAAGCTGCGCTTGGCTGAGCACTTCTGACCCTTCGTTCTAGCGATTGTGGAGATCTCAGAGCTGGGACCCCTACCGGTCAACACTTCTGTTATGTCCCTATGTCATATCAAAAGTTTAAAAAAAAAAACATACGTAGTTACTCTTTACAATCATTACAACTTGTAAATTACATTTAACATGTAATTTAGATTGTTTGTAGAGAAACTATACAAAAAACAAAATACACCATGAACTGCAAAACTGTGTGTGTGTATGCTTCTGAAATGGGAGTATATAGTCTTTGCAGATGCCTGATGAATGACCACATGTATGCACTAACATACAACCTTAATTTTTACAGGCCACTTTTGACTGCAGAACAGAACCACTTATTACATCTGGTCCTTCAAGAAATGATTTCTCCTTCAGGTCAAGGCGTATGAACCATGACATATATAAGAATTACTGGAACCATAGACCCGAGGTTATCCAAAACATATGTAAAGAAGCTATCCATTATGCTGGTGACTGCAGATTTGTATTTTTTATGCAGCTTCTATTAGTGTACACTTTTAATGGCTGTTGTGTATGTTGTGTGATGCATTTTGTGGTTTCTGTGATGGGTCCCCTTTACAATTGTGCACTCATTTCTACACCTATGGATTGTTGGTCGAGAGGCCTATCCTGGTGACATGTTATTTTTAAAATGTCTCAGTATAATACGATCTTTTTAAGGCCCTATTCACACGACCGTATGAATGGGGCCGTATCTATTCCGCAATATTGCGGAATAGATGCGGCCCCATTCCTCTCTATGGGAGCAGGGAGCCGCCACATAGAGCTAGCTCCGTGCAGCGGCTCGGCTGAAAAATATGAAGCATGTCCTATACTTGTCCGCATGCACGGATAAGTATAGGCATTTTGAATGTGGCCACCCGGCGTGTGTTCCGAGCGGTGCGGTACACACGCCGGGTGGCCCCCGTATTATTGCGAGTCCGCAATAATACAGTCGTGTGAATGGGGCCTAAAGGACACATTCCATTTTGTTTTCAGTTCTAAAATGTTATAATTTATTTCTGACAATAGTAAGTGCTATGAAGGTAAATTCAACTTTTCAATAAAATGGTCTTTTTTCAGTAGTATCCAATTTGATGTTTTTTAAAGAAATAAAAACTGTCATTTTCAAGAGTGTGTACACAGCCTTCCACATTTTTAATAAAAGTTTTAAAAATCAAGCAAATATTCCGGGCACAGAGTACTTGAGGTATTGGTGAATGGGCCAGTTACAGTGCCTTGTGAAAGTATTCGGCCCCTGGAACTTTTCAACATTTTGCCACATTTCAGGCTTCAAACAAAAAGATATAACATTTAAAATTTTTGGTGAAGAATCAACAACAAGTGGGTTCACAATTGTGAAGTGGAACAAAATTTATTGGATCATTTAAACTTTTTTTGTAATAATAAAACTGAAAAGTGGGGCGTGCAAAATTATTCGGCCCATTTACTTTCGGTTCAGAAAACTAACTCCAGAAGTTCATTGAGGATCTCTGAATGATCCAATGTTGTCCTAAATGACTGATGAAGATAAATAGAATCCACCTGTGTGTAATCAAGTCTCCATATAAATGCACCTGCTCTGTGATAGTCTCAGGGTTCTGCATCATGAAGACCAAGGAACACACCAGGCAGGTCCGTGATACTGTTGTGGAGAAGTTTAAAGCCGGATTTGGATACCAAAGATTTCCCAAGCTTTAACCCTTTCACTCCCGGAGGTTTTTTCAGTCATGCATTTTCGTTTTACGCTCCTTGCCTTCAAACAGCCATAACTCTTTTATTTTTCTGTTCACATAGCTGTATGAGGGCTTGTTTTTTGCGGGACAAGTTGTACTTTCCAACGCCACCATTTAATATTGCATATGTTGTAGTGGGAAGCGGGAAAAAAATTCCAAACCGGGTGAAATTGCAAAGAAAACGCTATTCCGCTACAGTTCTACGGGTTTCTTATTTACAGCGTTCGATGTGCATTAAAACTGATCCGTTACTTTCATTCTACTGGTCAGTACGAATCCGGCAATACCTAATATGTATAGTTTTTCCTGCGTTTTCATAGTGATAAAATAATTAGAAAGTTGCCCTTTTTTTTTTTTTTTCTCCTTGTCACATCTTGACCCCTATAACTTTTTGGTATTTATGTGTACAGAGCTGTATGGGGGCTCATTTTTTGCAGGACGATCTGAAGTTTTTATTGATACCATTCTGGGGTGTGTATGACTGTTTGATCACTTTTTGTTTAATTTTTTTTAGAAAAAAAAGCGACAAAAAACGGCAAATCGCCATTTGGACGCTTTTTTCCGCCACACAATTCGCCGTATTGGAATTTTTTTTTATATTTTAAAAGTACGGGCGTTTTCGGTCACGGTGATACCCATGATGTCTATATTTATTGTTATTTAGGTATTTATTTTTTAATTATACGGAAAGGGGGGTGATTTGAACTTTTTTATTTTTTATATATTTTTTAACATTTTTTTTAATTTTTTTTTTACTATTTGAAAGCTCAAATATGGGCTTATATATTGTGGCTTTTTTTTTTTCTTTATGAGCAATCAGGGATTTTCTAGACTCAGAAATCCAAGAATTGCTCATTTCTTATCCTGGCCTGCCATCTAGTGGCCCGAATAAGAATTGCACTTTGAAAACTGTAATCCTCAACAGCGAGGATTACAGTTTTCATATGGTGTACAGACACCCCGATTGGCCACACGGAACGCTTCCGGGTTCAGACGCAACTAGATGCCGTGATCACGTGTGATCACGGCATCTAAACGCCCAGGAAGACGCCGCCGATGGCGGTAAGTAGCGGCAAGACTCTGCTGTTAGAAACAGCAGAGACTTGCCGGCCATGACACCTGCCGCACTTGCATGTACGGCGCTGGGCGTGAAGGGGTTAAACATCCCAAGGAGCACTGTGCAAGCGATCATATTGAAATGGAAGGAGTATCAGACCACTGCAAATCTACCAAGACCCGGCTGTCCCTCTAAACTTTCATCTCAAACAAGGAGAAGACTGATCAGAGATGCAGCCAAGAGGCCCATGATCACTCTGGATGAACTGCAGAGATCTACAGCCAAGGTGGGAGAGTCTGTCCATAGGACAACAATCGGTCAAACACTTCACAAATCTGGCCATTATGGAAGAGTGGCAAGAAGAAAGCCATTTCTCAAAGATAACCATAAAAAGTCTTGTTTACAGTTTGCCACAAGCCACCTGGGAGACACACCAAACATGTGGAAGAAGGTGCTCTGGTCAGATGAAACCAAAATCAAACTTTTTGGAAACAATGCAAAACGATATGTTTGGCGTAAAAGCAACACAGCTCATCACCCTGAACACACCATCCCCACTGTCAAACATGGTTGTGGCAGCATCATGGTTGGGCCTGCTTTTCATCAGCAGGGACAGGGAAGATGGTTAAAATTGATGGGAAGATGGATGGAGCCAAATACAGGACCATTCTGGATGAAAACCTGTTGGAGTCTGCAAAAGACCTGAGACTAGGACGGAGATTTATCTTCCAACAAGACAATGATCCCAAACATAAAGCAAAATCTACAATGGAATGGTTCAAAAATAAACGTATCCAGGTCTTAGAATGGCCAAGTCAAAGTCCAGACCTGAATCCAATTGAGAATACGTGGAAAAAGCTGAAAACTGCTGTTCACAAACGCTCTCCATCCAACCTCAAAGAGCTCGAGCTGTTTTGCAAGGGAGAATGGGCAAGAATTTCAGTTTCTACATGTGCAAAACTGATAGAGACATACCCCAAGTGACTTGCAGCTGTAATCGCAGCAAAAGGTGGCGCAACAAAGTATTAATGCAAGAGGGCCGAATAATTTTGCACGCCCCACTTTTCAGTTTTATTATTACAAAAAAAGTTTAAATGATCCAATAAATTTCGTTCCACTTCACAATTGTGACCCACTTGTTGTTGATTCTTCACCAAAATTTTAAAACGTTATATCTTTTTGTTTGAAGCCTGAAATGTGACAAAAGGTTGAAAAGTTCCAGGGGGGCGAATACTTTCGCAAGGCACTGTATATGGCTTCCAGGCTATGCCCATGATGGCAGCACAGGTATATCGCATAATAGCAGCCTCAATATTTGCTTGTAAACTGAACACATACGCCTCTTTTATGGTGGGGAAAAAAGCCGCAAACCTCATGTATTCGACTTATTAAATGTATGCAACTTATTAAATGAGTTTCTGTGCCACCTTTGACACTTTCTGAAAAGGGAGCATGGCGAGGGCCGGACTGGTGGGTCTCCCACATTTCTCTTCATTTGCGCCAGTTTTCTGGCACAGATGAAGATGAAATCTACGGCAGCTCTGATCTGCAGTAGATTTCATTCTGGTGCCTGGACAGCCAGAGGACGTGCCCATTTATGACGAGGCCTGCACCACATCAGAAATTGGTTGCATCCTCCAGAAATGGAGGAGATTTTAAAGACCGGAGTCAAATGACGGTCTTTGATTAATCTCCCCGTAGGTGATGTCTTACTGTCCAAAGTACAGTATCAAAGTGCAGCACAGGAGAAGTCTTATAAATACAATTTGAGATGTGGTGATGAGTGATAAAGTATGGGTAAATGGGTCTTTTTATTTGTAGCTTACAGGCTGATAAGCTTCTCTCAATGGTTAAAGAATGTGTCAAATGATATAATAAGATAACGAATATATTCTGCACTTTTACATATAGCGATCTTCCTAAATTTTAATCTACATGGCTGCTCAGGAATATTAGGAGATTCCATCCTTGTAGTGTATCTGCCCTTAAAAGGGTTGTCTAACTTCAGCAAATGGCATGTATCATGTAGAGAAAGTTAATGCAAAGCACGTACGAATGTATTGTGATTGTCCATATTGCCCCCTTTGCAAGCTGGAGTCATTTTTCCATCATATTAGACACTGCTCTTTTCCATGGTTATGACCATCCTGGAATCCAGTAGTGGTCCTGCTTGCACACTATAGGAAAAAGTGCCAGCCTCTTTGGTGCCCAGGACCGTGGGATCTGACATAGACTAGTGCTTATTTTCTAGTTTGCAAGCACGGCCACTGCTGTAGCATGCTCTGTCTGTGGTGTTTTTCCCTGGTGTTTTTATCTCATTGTCATCCATTGTTTTTTTGTGTGTCGGGGATCAGCAGTGGAGAAGTGGTGGTGAAGGTTGCTCAGATCCTTTGACCTGACTATGTTACAGATTTTTAGTTGTTCCCCCTACGCTGCAGTAGTATACAGCTAATTTATGAGGAGGCACACGCATTAGGCTACTTTCACACCAGCGTTTTCAATTTTCGCTATTAAGATCCGTCATAGGATCTCAATACGCTTCAGTTTTGCCCCTATTCATTGTCAATGGGGACAAAGCTGCACGAAATGGAGTGCACCAGAATGCTCTCTGTACCGTTTGGTTGCGTTCCCATGATGCACACAAAAGCGCAGCAAGCAGCGTTTTTGAGTGCGTCCTGGGATGCGGAACAAGACGGATTTCAATAGAAAACGAATCCGTCCCCCATTGACTTACAATGGAGTTAATGACGGATCCGTCCTGGCAATGTTAAAGATAATACAATCGGATCCGTTCATACAGATGCAGATGGTTGTATTATCAGTAACGGAAGCGTTTTTGCTGATCCATGATAGATCCAGTAAAAACGCTTGTGTGAAAGTAGCCTTACAAGCGTATGTGACAGTCCGTATGTCTGTCTGAAAAGCTACACCAGGTGATATTTTGTAGCAATTTGCCGGGGCCGGAATTCTCTGCCCCTACCCCGTCTATCTGTTGTACTTATCTTAAAAACACTCATGAGACAAATTATTGTCACAAGGGCATTAACATAATCACAAAAATTCCCTTTGTGACTATTTTTACGCAAGACGAGCTTTAATAAATGCCAACCACTATGTACGTGTTTTATGACTTCAGATATTTGTTATATATGTTAAACTCTGTGTTAGCTGTAATGACAATTTCACACACTCAGGTTTTGTTTTTTGCATATTTGTAGTATTTTATTAACCAGTATGCTCTAGATCTGTGATGGCTAACCTCCGGCACTCCAACTGTGGTAAAACTAGGACTCCCACATTGTACACTTGCTTGGCTGTTCTCAGAACCCCATAGAAATAAAGGGAGCTTGCTGGGAGTCGTAGTTTCACCACAGCAGGAGTGCCAGAAGTTAGCCATTACTGCTGTAGTCGTTTCTATAGGATTTAAAAAATCATCACCCGAAAATGCCTGTAAAAAATTTTTTTTTTACATTTACACGTTTTTAAAACACAGAACAGAATGTGTCTGAAGGAAGTAGTAGTTGTCTCATAGCATTCTCAGAAAGCTATTCTGTAAGTAGACAATGGCTAGAAAGAACTTGGTAGAAGAAGACAATTCAAGTACCTTTTATTTCAGGCAATTGTTGTTTTGTTCCTGATATTAGAACATTGCTTGAACACAAAAATAATCTAAATGAATTTCTCTCTAGCTTCTTTAGCTCGGATGCTGACACTGTCTAATTGCAGATACCATTTCCTCGAGTTATTATAGCAAAATGTGAGTAGTTCAGTTCTCCACTATGAACAGCATCTGAGATCAGAATGAATGAGAAGGGTTTACATGGAACAGCTGGGACTTGATTGTTTTGTGGATTAGGAACCTCCATTTCTGAGCAGCAGATGTTGATGATTTCACAGAGATGATTCGGGTTGGTCTCTGGGTATTGCGATTAGATGGGAACAGAAGAGTATTACCAGCAATTTCTTGTTTTCAAGGCTTTGTGCACAGCTTGTTTTATCTTTTCTTTGCAATCCATAAAAACTATTGCATGTGTCCTCATACATCTGCGCCATGCACCTTTCATCAGAAGTGGCATCGTCTGCAAGATTTCTGCAGAAGACTACATCTGTGAGTGCTTAATATTACACTTATGGTTTCATACTTTACATTGCATTTGTGTATATTAACTAATCATTATGTCTAGAAAGAGCATAGAGCATAGTCATTTAAGGGAGGCATCTTTTATATATTATACAACCTGATTTAAAGCTACTACAGTTCCAAAGTTCACATCTGGAAATGGAGTATTCTGTGCCACTGACAGGATGGACACACGGAGATTCGGCTTGTTTGAGAATTGAGGTACAGTAGTTCTCAGAGCTATGTCTATCACATATGCATGGACAAATAGAATACCTAATTCATCATACATGTATTAGCTGAAATCAGAATACTGCTTTTATATATACTGAACACTGTACCATACTGATCTGGGTTGTCTTTCTATTTATATATTTTTATCAAAAATGGCATAACTCCTACACAATCCCTGGTACATAAAACCATCACAATATATTGACAAAAAGGAAATAGTCTTTATTAAGTATTTCATACTCTAAATAAAAACGATTACAAACAAAAATGACCACCGAACCTTCATGTGACCTTTGTCACACAACGTCTGCAGGTTTTGAGGTAGAGGTCATTTTCCTTGGTGCAGCAACATGTCTATTATTGGTAGATGGCTATTGATTCATATTACACCAGCTTACATCATCTTCTTACACCAGCATGTTATCTGTTCAATTAACGTATAATATTGGTGCAGGGTCCTGATCATCCTCCTCTACCATTTCTGCTTTTAATTGCTTTGATTGACATTGTGGCTATATATATTGTGGTGATTTCATGTACCAGTGATTTTTTTTTTTTATAGACAGTTATGAGATATATACATTTTTCTGTAACCCCGTCTGGATATACAGCACTTGGCGCTTTCAAATAAATAATAATATAAAAAAAGGAGACACAGCACTTGGTAAAGTATTCAATGTATGGGGTAAACACAATCCAGACCTTGATCAAATAGTTACAAATAACAGGTAGAAGGGATCACAGCACTCCAGAGATGTGAAAAAAATTGTAGATTTATTCCTCTGTATCCATAAAAATGCAATGTTTCAGCTCCCACCTGGAGCCTTTTTGAAGCTTGAAAAAATTCACGTTTTCCCCCCATCAATCTGCACTCAATACCCCTAATGAGAAAGTGAAAACAGAATTTTAGAAATTTCAAAAATGTATTGACACTTTAAATTTAGCTCCCAAGAGCACAGGGGTCTCCATAATTCTTAAATGGAAGATGTTAGGAACAACCAGGACTCTTCCTAGAACTGGCCGCCCCACCAAACTTAGGGCTCATGCACACGATCGTATGTATGTTGTAGTCTGCAAAAAATGGATCCGTAAAAAATACAGATGACATCCGTGTACATTCCAGATTTTGAGATACAGAACAGCTAGTAGAACAGTACTATCCTTGTCTGTAATGCGGACAGTAATAGGACATGTTCTATTTTTTTTGCAGAGCAGACATACGAAAACCGAATGCACACAGAGTAACTTCTTTTTTTTTTTTTTTTGCGGACCCATTGAAATGAATGGTTCCGCATACGGTCCACAAAAAAAACGGAACAGACAGGGAAAAAGAATACATTTATGTGCATGAGCCCTTAATCGGGGGAGAAGGGCCTTTTGTAAGAGAGGTGACCAACAACCCAATGGTCACACTGGCTGAGCTCCAAAGATCCTGTGTGCAGATGGGAGAAACTTCCAGGACCATCCCTGCAGCACTCCACTAATCTGGCATTTATGGCACAGTGGCCAAAATGAAGCCTTTCCTCAGCAAAAGACACATGAAAGCCTGTCTGGAGTTTGCAAAAAAGCACCTAAAGGACTATGAGAAATAAGATTCTCTGGTCTGATGTACCTGAAATTGAACTTTTTGGCCTCAATTCTAAGCGTCATGTTTGGAGGAAACCAGGCACTGCTCATTGCCTGCCCAGTACCATGCCTATAGTGAAGCATGTTTGTGGCAGTATCATGCTGTGGAGGTGTTTTTCAGTGACTGGGACAAGGAGACTGGTCAGTGTGGAGAAAAAGCTGAATGGAGCAAAGAACAGACATATTCTTAATAAAAACCTGATCTAGAGTGTTATGGACCTCAGACTGGGCCTTTACATGGGCCAATTCTCAGTCAGATGATCGCTAACAAGCATTCATAGGAACGCTCTTTAGTGATTATCTGGCAGTGCAGAAGTGCCACCAATTACCCCATGCAACATGTTTCTTCCTATGGTAATTGCATCGTTCATGTGGTCACAAAAATCGTTTGCTGGCAACAGATAGTGCTGTGTAAGCAGCTTTTGCTGCCAGCAAACAACAAGTCTATATGGGGACGATTGATGGCATTCGCGATCGCGCTTCCCCATTCTGTGGAGGAAATCGCTGAATGTAAATGCAGCAGTCCCCTCTGCTGACGGGCAGGTGCTTGTCAGGAAGGAATGCTCCCTTCCCAATAATTGCCTGCAAAATTGGCCCGTGTTAAAGGGCTTTTAGAGACAACTTCGTGTGCACAGCCAGAGCCCAGACCTAAACCCAATCAAACACCCCAGTAAAGATCTGAAAATAGCTGTCCACCTATCCAACCAGACAGAGCTTGAGAGGATCTGCAGAACAGAATGGCAGTAAATCCACAAATCCATGTGAGCTTCAACTAAGTCCTGAGTAAAGGCCTGAATACTTATGTCAATGCAAAATTTTAGTTTTTCCTTTGCAATAAATTAGCAGAGATTTTGAACATTGTGTTTAACTTTGTCATTATGGGGGTATTGAGTGCAGAATGATGGGGGAAAATCTTCTTTTATAATATCACAAAGCTGCAACATAAAATGTGAAAAAAGTGAAGGGATCTGAAGACTTTTGGAATGCATTGTATATATACTTTATTTTATGGTATGTTAATCCTGGAGATGGTAGGTGTTTTTAATAAAATTGTCTCATAGCATAAGTCATATAACATGGATATGTTGCCGTCAAGTGCCAATTCAAAGCAATCTGTGCTTATTGGCCCATATTTATTAACAGTTGATATCAGATTTAGGCATAAATTGTGGTGTTACAATATCTCTATTTATTGTATCCAATAAGATGTCGTTTGGACCAGTAGAATATGTAGCAGTGAATTCAGAACTATATTTGTTCATACTAGGCACAGAAAATAATTGCCAAACTGTTACACTGTTGAAAAGCAACACTAGTCTAAAGATCCCTTTAGACGGGACAATTTAGCAGGCAATTGTTGCAAAGGAAGCGTTGCTTCCCAGCAATCGCCTGCTTGTCAGTGGAGGAGACCACTATATTTACATGTAGTCATCTCCTGCAGACTGTGGGGAGGAGTGATGAATAATGCCATCGCTCTTCCCCATACAGAATCATTGTTTGCCGGCAACAGGGTGTGTTTAGGCAGTAAATGACGATTTTGGTGCCTACACAAATGATTCAATTACCCAACAAATGAGCTCTTTGCTTGTTGATCGGGTAATCAGCGGCACCTTTACACCGGCAGATAATCGCTAAGGAGCATTTCTATGAACGCTTATTAGAGATTATCTGGTGGATTTTTCAGCTGTGTAACATAGTTTATAAGGCCGAAAAAAAGACATCTGTCCATCCAGCTCGGCCTGTTATCCTGCAAGTTGATCCAGGGGAAGGGAAACCCCGTGAGGTAGAAGCCAATTTTCCCCACTTTAGGGGGAAAAAATTCCTTCCCAACTCCAATCAGGCAATCAGAATAACTCCCTGGATCAACCACCCATCTCTAGTAACTATAACCTGTATTATTAATACCCTCCAGAAATACATCCAGGCCCCTTTTGAACTCTTTTAGTGAACTCACCATCACCACCTCCTCAGGCAGAGAGTTCCATAGTCTTATTGCTCTTACCGTAAAGAATCCTCTTCTATGTTTGTGTACAAACCTTCTTTCCTCCAGGCGCAGAGGAGGTCCCCTCGTCACAGTCCTGGGGATACATAGATCATGGGAGAGATCTCTGTACTGACCCCTGATATATTTATACATAGTTATTAGATCTCCCCTCAGTTGCACATTTTTCTAAAGTGAATAATAATAATTTTGATAATCTTTCTGGGTACTGTAGTCCACCCATTCCAGTTAATACTTAAGGTGCTCTCCTCTGAACCCTCTTTACGGTAAGAGCAGTGAGACTATGGAACTCTCTGCCTGCGGAGGTGGTGATGGTAAGTTCACTAAAAGAGTTTGAGAGGCCTGGATGTATTTCTGGAGGGTAATAATATTACAGGTTATAGTTACTAGAGATGGGTCGTTGATCCAGGGAGTTATTCTGATTGGAGTCGGGAAGGAATTTTTTTTCCCCTGAAGTGGGGAAAATTGGCTTCTACCTCACAGGTTTTATTTTGCCTTCCTCTGGATTAACATGCAGGATAACAGGCTGAACTGGATGTACAGATGTCTTTTTTCGGCCTTATAAACTATTTTTGTTATTATGTTCACTGCTTGTACATGTTTGGCATGTGTCTTCAAGGAGTTAAAAGGGTTTTCTGAGATTTTAATACTGATAACCTATCCTCATCATCTCTCATGTGATGTGATCTATAAAATGATTATTATCTATATTTTCCATTATTTATAGGGTGTTCTAGGGAGATTAAAAGGTTCCTGCACAGGACTGTCCTCTTTAGGGCACCTAATGCATCCTACGTAGGGCATAAGAGTAGTGCACACTAGGGCCAGTTCAATAAAAAGCCTTTGTCAGTATGATCAACTCTATTAAACCAGACATACTGCCTGATAAGGTTGATTATGCTGGTTAAAACGATACCTTTCTTTTGTCTGTATGTCAAACAGTTAGATATCTGCATTTTTAGTCATATGCAAATGAGCACAGGGTGTGTGTCATAGTATGTACGTACTAAGTAGTATGTAAAATGGTCATTTTGTTTACTTAGAAAGCTAATAAATATTACTGGTGTCTTTAAAATCATATATTTTGCCTGTGAATAAACCACTAATATGTATTAGCTTTCTAAGTATAGTATAGCATGGTAAGGCTATAGTAAGAAGTTCATATAATATTTACATGCTATGAAACAGCACTAGGACACAGCTCTGCCCTCAACACGCTGATGTCTAGCTCTGTCACACACAGGGCTAGACATCAGCGGCATTGCAAAAGCGGTGATCCAAGGATTCAGCCTCGCCCCCTGGTGCTACAACATCCGAATTTGCATATGAATAAAAACACATTTCTTTGCAGCTGTTTAACATATGACTGGGTTAATGATATTATTCAAGTAGTAAACGCTTGTCACTGTACCATTCACAAAATGTTGTGTGTGGAGTTCTGTATTGACTAGACACACCTGCCCACACTGTAACACCACCACGACCAAAGGCTCGTCTGGTAACAACAGTTAGCGCTCTCCTTGACGTCTCCAACATTGTTGGTGGCCATCATTTCTGGTCAACGAGAATCCACTTTTATCAGTGAACAATACTGAGGCCCATTGATTCCTCATCCAGCATAGATGCTCCCTGACGCATGCAAGAAGATGACACCTGTGCCTGGTGGTGTGGTCAGGTAGCCTTGCAGGTCGTCTAGCATGCAGACCATACTCGTGTAAAGTTTTGAATGGTCTGACATGAAACTTGGGTGCCTCTCACCTCCCTTAAATGTGCCTAGAGTTGTGTGGCAATTATCATCCGGTTCCACATTCATCAGTGTGGGATGTAGCCAAAGGGTGCCCGTTTCTATAACTTTCTGTTACTCTTCCAGTCTCTTTGTTGCAACCTGCTGATGACACTATGTGACACTCTAAGCTCACTGGCCACTTCCATCTGGGAACATCCTGCTTGAAGCCTCGCAATGGCGAGGTACTGTTGATCAATTGTTAGGTGTCGTCTTGGTCTCATCATGTGAAAATATGAACAGCATGATGAGGAGGACTGTTTAAATACCAATTCTAATTGAACCAGGAAATTTATTGGGCGATTCCACAGATGGCCATATCCCAAGGGCAACATGGCCACTCCATGTGGTTGTACCCAAAGGTGGTATCAGAGTTGAATAACAACTCAGGGAGACCCTGTAAATGCTTTCAAATAACAAATTAATCAATACTCACCGTTTTTCTCACCTGTCACTTCCCGCTGCTTTTGTTTTCCTGGCCACTATGGTGGTGATCCAAGCACACAGGTCACTGCTGCAGCAAATCACTGACATCAGCACTGAAGTCTCATATACCCGTGAGACCAGTGATTAGCTGCACAGTAACCTGTGAGTACAGGATATCACCAGTATAGCCAGAAAAACAAAGAGCAGCGGGGAGGACAGGAGGTTTAATTAACTATAATAGTGTTTTAAAATATAATGGACCACATTGAGTAAAGGGCCCTTACCTTATTGGAATAAAAGGTTAAGGAACAAGAAAAAGAACAATGTGGACAAATAGAACTGTAAAGAAAGCAATAAATGACAAAAAGAAAGCATTTAAATCAGTAAAACAGGAGGAGAGCGAGGAAGCATTAAAAAACTATAAAAAATAGAATATGTAAAAGATAAATAAAAGCAGTCAAACTAGAGACCGAGAGATTAATTGCCAAAGAGAGTAAAACTCACCCTAAAATGTTCTTCAAATACATAAATGGCAAAAAGTATAAATATGAAGGTGTCAACCCTTTACAGAGTAATGAGGGGAGAGTTGCAGAAAGCGATGAGGAGAAAGCAAAGCTATTAAATATTTTATTCCCCACTCTATTCACTGAGGAAAATAAAATGTCAGATGAAATGCAGAATGTAAAAGTAAATTCCCCATTAAAAGTGTCCTGTGTGACCCAGGAAGAAGTACAGCAGCATCTTAAAAAGAATAAAATGGACAAATTGCCAGGTCCGGATGGCATACACCCCCATATCCTAAGAGAATTAAGTAATGTCATAGCCTGACCCTTATTTCTAACATTTAAGGACTCTATACTGACAGGGGGTGTTCCACAGGATTGGCGCATAGCAATTATGGTGCCAATATTCAAAAAGGGTCCAAAAACAGAGCCCGGAAACTATAGACCAGTAAGTTTAACATCTGTCATGGGTAAACTGTTTGAAGGTTTTCTAAGAGATGCTGTCTTGGAGTACCTCAATAAAAATAAGCAAATAACTCCATATCAGCATGGCTTCATGAGGGATCGGTCATGTCAAACTAATTTAATCAGTTTCTATGAGGAGGTAAATTCTAGACTTGACCGCAGAGAATCAATGGATGTCATATATCTGGACTTCTCCACAGCATTTGACACTGTACCACATAAAAGATTAGTATATAAAATGAGAATGCTTGGCCTGGGAGAGAAAGTCTGTATGTGGGTAAGTAACTGGCTCAGTGGCAGAAAACAGAGGGTGGTTATTAGCCCTGTACTGCACCTGCACCACTGTCCCTACCTACTTGTGTAACACCCCAGAGTGGTGTTACCACTCTTACGCCCTGCTACTGTCTTCTATGGGCTAACACTATGTCATCCATGCATTTTATTTCAGGACCTGCAAACATGTGTATATAAATTTAATGTTATACAACTGTCTTACTATGTAATGTGCCTGGTGTACCAGCAGGTGGCAGTAACAATGGCAGAGCTACTGCACAGTTACTCAAAATTGACCTTTCCATTCCATTCTGACCACCTCTCTGGAGAGGAGTGGGTGAGTCCCATGTCCTGCAGGAATAGTGTAGATCCAATTAGAACCAGTTAATTCAGGTTTACCCCCTGCTAGGTGAAGGGTGTGCAGGGCACGTCTCTGCTGGACATGCCCACGCCAGCCACAGCACCTTCAGCTCTGGTAGTCAGCGAGGCAGGATTATTGAGCCTCAGCAGACAGGAGGCCAGGATGTTTCCCTGGCCCAAGATAAGTCCGACCAAGGAGAAAAATGCAGCCTTTGCAGCCATTGGAAGAAATCCAAGTTTATAGAAAGTTTGTTAGTTAGTTACAGCAATGAACTACAGAGAATTAGAGCAGAGGATTTTGCCTGCCAAGTTTATATGCTAAAACCTGCTGGAAGCCAAGACAAAGCCAGAAGTTTGTTATTTGGATGCAAGTCTACTTAAAGGGAACCTGTCATCTCCGAAACACCCCCTGAACTAGAGTAAGCGTTGTATAGTGTAAGTGATGCTGAATCCGAACATGTAAGTTTTATCTTCGTACTCACTTGCATTTTGACGCTGTGCTCTGACAAACCAGCAGTAAAATGCACATTTACTGGACTCCAGTGCTCACTCACATAATGGAGAGGACTCAAAGAAGAGTCCAGTGAGTGCATTTTACTGCAAGTTTGTGAGAGCACAGTGTCAGAATGGAAGTGAGTATGAAGATAAAACTTACATATTCGGATTCAGCATCACTTACACTATACACCGATTACTCTAGTTCAGGGGGTGTTTCGGTGATGACAGGTTCCCTTTAAGTAAAGCTGCGTATGGATTTCACCACAAGGTCTGGACTCATTTATTACTATATCCCTCAATAATTCCCCCTATCACGGCAACCAGAGCCAAAGCCTGGGCTCCATGCATTTCCAAGTAGGAGCACCGTGACACACGAGAGACATTTTAGGCCACAAATATACCACTCGGCATTCCTACACCTGGGAGGCGATATTCCCTTAGTGGAGAATAGGGCCCTGGGGGATGGCTCGCTGCACTTGCACAATCCACCCTAAATGACGGCCCACAACTTGGCAACAATCCCTGATTTTATTACGTGTAGGGGCCTAAACCTAATGGGGAAAAGTGTAGTAAGAAAAAGGAAAACACCAGGACCGGATCAAAATCCAAAATCTAAGTCAAATACACAGCAAAGTGAAACCAGGAGATATCATAAGAGACAAAGTGAGCAGGCAATGATAAGGTCACAAGCAGAGTCTCATACCAAAAAGCGTCCAGTATCAAACAAGGTCAAATAAGAAGCAAAGTCAAATTCCCGGAGGTCACATTAAAGGTAAAACCAGAAAACAGTGGCAAAATCAGAGAAACAAGCAGAAGGTCAGTGATCCAAACAAACAACTAGCTGGTGAGACAGGAATACCAATCACAGGCAAATGTGGCCAACAGCTGCCTGTTTAAATAGTCCACCCTCAGGCAGCATGTGACGCCGGCGCTGAGACTATTTGGTTCAGCTTCCCGCTCCCTGGATTTGGGAAAGTACATGAAAGGGAGGCTGTGTAAAAAGTAAATAAATGTAAATAAAAATGATGCAATGATTTGCAATGATCTCATAAATCCATATATTATCCACAATAGAATATAGAGCACATACTGTATCAGATGTTGAAAGTGAGACATTTTACCATTTCATGACAAAAAATTAACTAATTTAGAACTTGACGGCAGCAATGCATCTCAAAAAAGTTGTGATGGGGCAACCAAAGGCTGGAATAGTAAGTGGTACTAATAAAAAGCAGCTGGAGGAACAACTTGCTACTAACTCACATGACTGGGTATAACAAGAGCATGTTATTGAGGCAGAGTCTTTCAGGAGTCTTTCATGCTCGCGTGTAGGGGGTGCCGGTCTTCCTACTGCTGCCATGTGCCGTGCTAATAAGTGCAGGTAGCAGGTAGCTTAAACTGTTATATCTGCGCCGGAGCTTTGTTCCTTGCTGGCATGAGTGCAGCTATGTGTCTCTGGCATCCTCCTTCCTGCTTACAGTCCTATACTGTTTGTTATGGCACTCAAGGATATGTCTCTCCTCCTTTTGTGAGGCAGTACGTGAACGCCCTCTATCTCCCTAGGCTATGGCTGGGTTGTAAGATGTATTTAAAGGCACTTTCTGTCGCAGGAAGGTGCCTGAGGAATCTTGGTCACTAGCTTGTCTAGTTTCTTGTGTGAAGGTGTTTGGTAAGTTTCTGCTTTACTGTGTACCGGACCCTGCTTCTGGATTAAACATACTTTGCTTGATTGTAGTCTGCCCCTAACCTTGTACTTCAATTACATACTTTGCTTGATTGCTGCCTGTCCTGACTCCAGACTTCCTGATCACATCTTTCCCTTTGTTGCTTTGCACTGGTATCTCTGACCCCCAGGTCAGCTGCCAATGGCCCGGGGACTGCTCTGGAGTGGTACCTGGTAACTACCCTAACAGCCCAAACCTATCTTCACCATCAGACCAGGTAGTTCCTTAGTCATGCCCCTCCATGGTATAGGCGGTCAGTGGCGCAGTAGGTCCACACCTGCTTGCATGACAGGGTAGAGGTTCACCAAGGCATCTAAAAATTGTGTAACAATTTCAGAAAAATGTTCCTCAATGTAAAATTGTAAAGACTTTGAATATTTCACCATCTACACTGCATAATATCATGAAAAGATTCAGAGAATCTGTAGAAATCTATGTGCACAAAGCCAGCGGTCAGTATTGGATGCTTGTGATCTAAGGGCCCTCAGGTTTGCACTGGAAATCACTGCATGGGTTCGGGAACACTCCCAGAAATCATTGCCTGTGAACACAGTTCACCATGCAATCCACAAATGAAAGTTAAAGCTGTATCATGCAAAGAAGAAGCCATATGTCAACACAATTCAGAAATGCCCACGTCTTCTCTGGGCCAATGCTCATTTAAAATGCACTGAGACAAATGGAAAACTGTTCTGTGGTCAGATGAATAAAAATTTGAAATTATCTTTGGGAACCACGGACGGCGTGTCCTGCAGACGCAAGAGGAGAGGGACCAAGAGGACTCAAGAGGCATGGGCAGCTTACACACCTGTTAAACAGTATATAGAGGTTTTAGAACATAAGCTTCCATCCAGACAATGTCTCTTTCAGGGAAGGGCTTGTATATTTTTAACAAGAAAATGCTAAACCACATACTATATCAATTACAACCGCATGACTTTGTGGAAAAAGAGTCTGGGCGCTAAACTTGCCTGTCTTCAGTTCAGACCTTTCAACGATATAAAACACTTAGCACATCATGAAACAGAAAATCCGTTAAAGACCAAGGACTCTTTAGAAGCTAGAATTCTCCATTAGACCCAAAGAGACAATATTCCTCTTCAAAAATTTCAGCAATTTGTCTCCTCATGTACCAGACTTTTACAGACTGTTAAAAGACTTTTTTGGGATGTGTTGCTGCGCACACTTTCCTGCAACCCCTGACGCCGTTCAGTGACAACCATCTCTGAAGGTATCTGTGCTCCATTTCCAGCCCAGATTCTGCCTTTTTGTTACTGTTATCTTAATTATTGTTTTCTTTTCTTCTAAATTTTATTTGACATTAATTACAGCTGCTTCACGTGTAAAAGCACTACATACACATCCCTATGAATAAATATAGTCAATACACACTTTACATGTGTTGAATCACACCTCAATAAAAATAGCCCAATCATCCTAAAAATTGTATTCACCTGAGGAGGCATACACCCTCATTGCCTCTGATACCAATACAGCCAGCGAGGAAGAAGAGAATGCCACATTCCTCTTGTCTTCATCCTCCGCCTCCAGTAATCATCCAGTAATGAGGAACCCTCAAGAAGGCACCCCAGAACAACAGCTGAGGCAGCCCCCAGAGTGAGCCAATATGGCTTCCACCCCCTGAGCATTATCAGCCTCAAATTCTTAAGTTTGTGGGCAGGTTTAGGAATCCTGGTTGATATAGGAAGGCTTCACAGAAATTGATTTTTTCAGAATCTTTTTCTCCCACGATTTTGTAAATTTAATGGTGGCCCAAACTAATTTATATCATTTGCTTGACCCCAGATGTGGAGCCCAGGAAATGCAGCAGAGATAATGACAATGGTGGCTAAGTACAAGGACTAGAGGGATGTTCTTCTACTGACTACAATTCACGGGAACAGCAGCCCCCCTGCCCCCTTCGAGGTATCACTACTCCCAAACCAGACTGCATACTAGACTACATTGTCAATATGGGAAGGGTTGATCCAGTAGCGTACCTGCAATAGAGGCACACCACATGACTTACAGTATATGTTATTTTGATCTGTAGGCCAGATGGGAAAAAAATCTTTATTTTGTAGAGGTGATGATCAATGCCATAATGTTTCAAAAGGTAGGGAGGACCCTAGTGCTTCTGGAAGTGATAGTGCCCATGTTGTACCAGGGCAACATTTCCCTGGTGAAGTCCTCAAGACAGCAAAGAAGGGAGGAACCCAAAAAGATGCAGAGCATGTTTCAAAGTGTATATGAAAAGACACCACTAATAACTGTGAATCCTGCCCTGAAAAACATGGGCTCTGCTTAAAGGATTGCTTCAGAATGTATCACTCATTCATGGATTATTACTTTAATCCTTTATGCCCCTTGTAATTTTGCCACAGTTTACATCAGGCATCCCCAAACTGCGGCCCTCCAGATGTTGCAAAACTACAACTCCCAGCATGCCCGGACAGCCTACAGCTATCAGCCTACAGCAGGGCATGGTGGGAGTTGTAGTTTTACAACAGCTGGGGGGCCACAGTTTGGGGATGCCTGGTTTACATATTTATTTTTCCCCATACTAAATACATTTATTTCTGGAAAACAACTGGGAGATTAGAATGCTCACTACACCCCTCACTACATTCCTTAAGGCATGTAGTTTCCAAAGTGAGGTCACTTCTTTGGGGTTTCCACTGTGTAGGGGTACCTTAGGGGCTCTTCAAATGTGAAATGACACCTGAAAACGATTCCAGCTAAATCTGCAATAGTTAAAAAGCCAAATAGCAATTTTATCCTTTTTGCAGTGTTCCCATACAGCAGTTTACAAACACATATGTGCTGTTGCTGTATTCATGAGAATATGGGTAAGAAAGTATGTAGTGCATTTTCTACTGTTATCCCTTGTGAAAATGAAAAATTTGGGGCTAAAGCAGGATTTTTCTGTAAAAAAAAATGTAGTTTTTCATTTTCACAGTCATGTGTTTCTAAATTCTATGAAATGCCCATTGGATCAAAGTGCTCACTACACCACTTGAAAAATATAGTAATATTTTTTATGTTTTCCACTGTAGGGGTACCTTAGGGTATTTAAATGCAACATAGTGTCTGAAAACCATTCCAGCAAAATCTTGACTCTAACAACCATATGGCGCGCCTTCCCTTCTTAAGCCTCATTCACACGTCAGTGTTTCACGGACGTGTGCTGTACATGTTCTCCACGGACAGCACACGTCTCCATCATTTTATTGTGTGTATTCAGACATCAGTGTTTCATCATGGTCCGTGGTTCCGTTTTTTTTAGCACGGATGAATGTCCTATCTTGATCCGTGTTCCCGGATCCCTCACGCCCAGTATAGTCAATGAGTCCGTGAAAACCACGGATCCTTCACGGATGTCATCCGTGTTGCATCCATTTTTCACGGATCATTAAGAGATGCTTTCAAAATTATTTTTCAGCTGTTCAGTGTCAGTGAAACACGGACGCAAAAAACGGACACACGGACCCAACACGGATCCTTCACGGACAGCTTCACGGATGCCTCACTTACCACCTGCTCACGGATTTAAACACGGACGTGTGAATGAGACTTTTGTCTTTCTGTGTGTCCATGCAGCAGTTTACGACCATATATTGAGTGCTTCTGTAAACTTCAGAATCAGGGTAATGAATATTGAGGTGTGTTTTGCTGTTAGCCCTCGCTGTGTTACAGGAATAAATGGATTAAAATGGAAAATCTGCAAAAAATAAAAAGTTTAATTAAGTTTTAATTTTGCTTTAATTCCTGTGAAACACCTAAAAGGTTAACAACATTTCTAGATTCAGTTTTGAATAATTTGAGGGGTCATTCATGGGTGGCTATTACATACGCCCCTCAAAATGATCTGGGAACCAAATTTGTCCTTAAAAATGTAAGTTTTGGAAATGTTCTTGAAAAGAAAATAAATAAAATGAAATGTATAAAATGTTGCCAATTGCCACCATAAAGTAGACCTATGGGGAATGTTAATTAACTATTTTCTGAGGTATCTAATGTTTTCTGTAAATTTTGGAGTTTTTGCAAATAAAGGTAAAACATATCAACCAAAATTTACCAATAACATTTACCAACATGTGTCATGAGAAAACAATCTCAGAATCACTTGGATAAGTGAAAGCATTCAAAAGTTTTTACCACATAAAATGATGTCTGATTTGCTAAACCAGTTTGATGTAGAATATTGTTTATGCATATTATTTAGTGAAGTACACGCCTCATGGAGTTCAGGCATGTGAGGAGGAACAACAAATAGTAATTTTTTCTCATTGTTGATTCCATAATCCCCCCCCCCCCTTTCTACTTGATCTTGAAAAGCATATTCCATTAATTAATTTAAGGTGTTTCATAAAGCCAGGATATTCCGTTCTAAAACAAACACCAGAACAGATTTACTAATCCTGTTTTAAGAGTTAGTCAGTGTAAACTTACTGTAGGCTAGACAATCATAAGGTGTGCCAAAGTTATCAAAGTGGCTGATGCTGGGTAATACAGTTGGTGCATCTTGAAAGGAATTTTCCTCTCCTTTACTACTATCCTCAGGATTGACCATCAATATCTGTTTGACAGGGGTCTGATGCCCCGTACTCCTGCTGATTGGAGGTTCAGCAGTAGCTCCAGTGCGAGAACCACACAGCTCCTTCCATTTTTCTGTAGATGGAGATTGTGAATGCAATGCTGCTCCCATTCAAAGCTCCCAGTAACCAGCTCCACCCACTACACAATGGATGGATGTGTAGTTCTGGCACTGACTTCCAGTGCTGGAGTTATTCTGAAACAGCTGATCAGCAGGACTGCAGGGTGCAGGTGATGATATCAATAGTAAAAGAGGGGACCGACTCACCCCTTTAAACACTATTGTCTATCTCCACCTATTGTTAGGATTACTTTGTGTCAACATTTTGGCACATTATGCCATGCCCCTTGTTAAACAAGGCGCAAAAATGTCTAAAACATTTAATAGGGCAGATTTGTCATACAGATACACCAGAAAGTGGTGGGAAAAAGCTGTAAACTACAAGTTTGCAACTTTTTCAACAACATATGCGCAAAGATTTTCCGCCAGCCTCGTCACTTTCCCAAAAAGGAAGTGGCCCCACCACATTTATCATCTTTTACGCCAGTTTTCCGACATAGAAGAACACTGAAATAAAGTTCAGGCACACGGACTGCCGGATGCAGCACCTAATTTATGATGAGGTATATGCGCCATCATAAATCAGGAGTAGCGTCCGGCAGTACACCTGGATACCATAGCCCAGCTTACACCGCCGAACTGTGATAAATCTACCTCAATGTGGTGCAAAGAATGTACTTCAGTTTTTGGTGCAAATTAAGCATTTAGCTTAGTAATAAATCTTTCACTATTTTGTGTTATAGCTTATATATCTGTATTTGCTACTAAGTAAAGAAGCTGAGTGAACATCCTTGGTGATTCCATAATTTTTGCCAGGGGCTATATATATTACTCATATGTTACTTTTCATACACTGAGTTTGTAGAGTTTGTCCCAGATGACCCTGCCAAGAAATAGTAATAAAAATGGGATTACTAATGTGAAAATTTGCATGTACTGTACCACAGACTGGTACCAATAAAAAGTACAACTTGTCCTGCCAAAAAACAAGCCCTTACATAGCTTTTTCTTTCTTTCTTTAGATGAAAAAATAAAAAAAAATGTTGAATG
The DNA here is from genome assembly GCA_900303285.1 of Rhinella marina. Classification (NCBI taxonomy): domain Eukaryota; kingdom Metazoa; phylum Chordata; class Amphibia; order Anura; family Bufonidae; genus Rhinella; species Rhinella marina. The sequence continues at coordinate 92,694 of ONZH01018154.1, forward strand.
TCTGAGAATGACATAAAAAAACAAATGGTACAGATTTTATTTTAATTCATCCCCAAAAATGTAGTAAATAAGTAATATACACCCCAAACTGGTGCCATTGAAAAATGCCAATCATCCCAAAAAAACAGCTCCTATACAGCTACATCAATGGAAAACTAAAAAAGTAATACCGAAATGGCTCATTTGTGCCTTAAACGAGTAATAGATTTGTTAATTTAATTACAGTAATCAAATAAGACCTCTTTCACACGAGCGATACAGATTGTGTCAGGATTAGGGATGATGAACGCGAACTTTGTTTTCCGTCCTGTATAACGGAAACCGGACAGATTATGCTTGGCCATAGACTTCTATTATGACAGATCAAAACGGAATGCCTGCTAAAGGCTTCCGTTTTGTGTTCCATCTACGAATTCCGTTATATTCCATTATAACGGAATTCCTACACTACCCAAACCTGTAAAGTTTGGGTTCGCTCATCTCTAGTCATGATCTGTTCAGGGAAAAACTGATGGTTTTGCATGCAAATTTTATTAGTTTTTCTGCGATAGTGTTCTTTGTGTGTTTTTTCTGGATTACATGCGTTTTTCACTCACGTTAAGAAAAACAAAAGAATTACAATCTACATCTCCTAGCAACCATCAGTGAAAAATGCATTGCATCCAGTTTGCAGCCAGATGTTTCAGATACATTTTGTTTTTCACACAAGCCCCATTCACTTCTATGGAACCAGGGCTGCTTGAAAAACGCACAATATAGGACAGTGGTGGCGAACCTATGGCACGGGTGCCAGAGGTGGCACTCACAGTCCTCACTGTGGGCACCCACAACCTGGAAAAAATCTGTGGTGTAGCACTATGCCTTACACTTTTCCTGCACTTTATCAGCACAGGGCGCACTATGAGCGGCACAGGCAGCACACTGAATGTAGGCAGGCTATTATAGCTAAATGATAAAGTACATGGAAGATTTACTATACTGGACTGTAGTATTCAGGTTAACTTGCTGTGTTGGCACTTTGCGATAAATAACTGGGTTTTGGTTTACAGTTTGGGCACTCGGTCTGCAAAAGGTTCGCCATCACTGATATAGGACATGCTGTGATTTTTCCCTAACACAGAGATGTTATGTGTTCACTTCACACCATCGCATCTGGATATAAAACTTGCTCATATGAAAGAACTCTAAGAGAAGCATTTAGCGCAGATAGTGTGCTCACTGTTGGGGAATTAAACCATTTAAATTGTTAATTATTTTTCATTAGAGAAATGTATTATAGTATGTATGTTGTGCTAAAATTTGACATTTCTTTTTCTATAGATGGAGTTCTCAGAGGTTGTCCCCTGGCGTCGTGCCGTACTGGCAGTGAGCTTTAATTTGGTGTCCCTTGCTCTCTCCACTACAGCCCTTCTTAGTAGCTACTGGTGTGAAGGCACACAAAAAGTTCCTAAACCTCTTTGTGGAAATGGAAAGGCCACCAAATGCATAGTAGTCCCTATAGCCGTGGAGAGCATAAATGCCTCTGGTCAAGATGTAGTGCATTACAGCTGGGAGACTGGAGATGACAGATTCGCTTTCCGCTATTTCCACACTGGAATCTGGTATTCTTGTGAAGAAAACATTTTGGGGACAGGTAAGAAACACCATTTTTTTTTTGTTTTAAATTGTTGTGTTCATTACACACACCTAGGACATGCACTTAATTAAAGGGGTATTCTGGTTACCGTAAATATAACGTATGTGTTAGACTAATTCATCATCAATAATTACCTAATATAATGTCAATTTCACATATTTACCTTCAGTAGTAATAAAAGTACTTTTCTTCCTCTGCTACTCACTGTGCTTCCTCATTAGTTACCATGCCATGGACCTGTAGTTCTGAGCCTCTGTTAGGTCGAGCATGCTCAGTGTGTTGCTATCAGTTCTCTAGCTAAATGTTAGTGTGCTGTTGATTGGCGAGTAGAATCAGTAATCATCAACACTCATGAACAAGCAGAAACTCACAGCAGGAAAGCCAGTGATTATGAGGATTGTAGTTTTGTGAGGGAGGATCAGACACCATGATACTCTCAGTGTGTTGCAGGCTCACCCAGGAGCTTGACAAATGGATTGCAAGGTAAAATGAAGCTCCTGTTATATGTATAGGTATGGGTTCTGGTGGGGTCACAGCTTGCAGCCTTAATGCACTTTCTTAAAAAAATTAAGTTACTTTACTGAAATGCCCCTTTAAGACACAGATTGGGAGTCACACTTTGGAGAAGAACACTGAAATTTGAAGTGTGTCTCACCTAGGTTGCATAACATCTTCATTAGTCATAACACTGATGAAACTTTGCCTTAGGCTACATTCACACGACCGTTGTGTTTTGCAGATCCACATATTGCGGATCTGCAAAACACTGATACCGGCCCATGTGCGTTCCGCAATATGTGTACCGCATATGCCATGGCTATCATAGAAATGCTTATTCTTGTCCACAATTGCGGACAAGAATAGGACATGTTCTATTTTTTGCAGGGCCGCGGTATGGAGCAATGGCTGCGGACAGCACAAGATGTGCTATCTGCATCTTTTGCGGCCCCATGGAATTCAATGGGTCCTCCTGATCTGAGCCTCTCTGAGGCTTGGAGGCCGGGAAGACAACGGCCATGTGTGAAGTAGCCTTAGAGCTAAGAGCTTCTACCCTAGATTCAGGCATTACAGAGTTAATATGATCCATATGGTGTGGAGATACCCCAAGCTGTAAAGGTATGCCAAAATAATTAAAAATATTTTGGAAAGTGATCAATAATCTTAATTTCATCACTACACATAGGTGAACATTCTCAAAAATCTATGGGTCCAGTTTTCCTCCACAGAGCCAATACATTTTAATGCTGTATGGAAACAGAATTTCAAATGAAATTTTTGAATGAATTGACTTCGGATCTATGATCTGAAGCTTGATTCACTCAAGTTCAATTATAATACTGTGTTTATTATCCCTGAGCAGTGGCATCAGTGTTTTCCTCAGCTATGCACCCTGTAATATCACAGCATTTATCATCACCGTCCTGTGAAATCAAATTTGTTTATTACCTATGTGTAGGTATCTTATCCCTTCATATAGATAGATATGTCTGTATGTATGTGTGTGCTGTGTCCTCACTGTATTTTTATACCTGTACTGTAACATCACTATGTTTATTAATTGTACTGTAAAGTAACTGCGCGTACATTATCATTTACATTATCTGTGATGGTATATCATTTACATTATCTGTTGTGGGATATCATTGTATTGTTATCCAGTGTTTGTAACATAAGTGTGAAATTAAGGCAAAATAGTACAGTATTTGCAAATTTATACCGTGTGATATTTACATTTCAGCTGTGCATAAAATTTTCCCTTTATGATGTTCTTACTAAAACATGTCAGTTTCATTTTTGCTACCAGTACTGGTTTGTGCATGTTATATACATGTGACTTTGTAATAAAGGTGTCATGGATGTGGTCTTGTGGTGCTTCTACAAACACAATAAACATAGTACAATGTACGCTGGTATTAGGAGCTGGAGCAGTAGTGCAGGACACAATCATGTTTTAGGTATACAATTAGGCAGGAGTCTAAAGCAGCGTGGGCAGAGCTAGTAGTGTACGTAGGTTGAGCTAACAAAGCAAACAATGCTAACAACTGTGCTATTCGCATACTGGCATATTTGTGGGCATTACTCATGAAAATGCAGGTTGCAGTTATGCAAACAGGGACTGTGGTAAGGTACAATTGCACAATATCGTACCCAAATGACTATATAGTGGTAGATTCCAGTTCTACACAGGTGCTCTGCAGACCATAGAATGGATTATAGAACAGTTAACTCCAGTGACTCACATGTGACATCATCTCTGATTGTAGACCATCTTTTTACTTTTACTTTTTACTATACCAGACCACTATGACAACTTCTCTTGTCTTGTTATTTCCAGCCTCTATAGCAAACTAAATTCAGATCCTTGACCAGACACTTAAATTAATTTATACCTCAGAACCTTCCTTAAAATTCCAACAACCTCCTAGGGATGAACGAACTTCTGTTTTACAAGGTCGAGTTCGGGGTTCGGGTTTTATTACAATTCCGATATGCATAACGGAAACCAGACGGATCCGTTATGTAGCCCATAGACTTCTACTATGACGGAATGTAAAACCGATTGCGTGTTAAAGGCATTCCGTTATACATTCCGTCATGGAATTCCGTTATGGCCCGTGGTAACGGAATCCATATCGGAATTGTAATAAAACCCGAACCCCGAACTTGAACTTGTAAAACACAGGCTTGCTCATCCCTACTCTTAGTACTTATTTAATGGTATGACAATTAAAGACTGACACTTTCTCAAAATGAGAAATACACTACTCACAAAAAGATAGGGATATTTGGCTTTTAGGTGATATTTATGGTGAACATAAGTTCATGCTACAGTGATATTATATTATGAAAGTAGGCCATTTAAGTAGAAGTAGGCAATGGTGGTTTCCTCATCGTCAAATGATTTATTGAAACAAAAGCCAACAACAGTGGTGGGTGTACCCCCACAAAAATGTTGATGTCTCAAAAACTTGTCATGTGGCCTTGAGCATCGATTACAGCTTGACAACGACGTCGATGAGCTAGCGCATTGTCATCCATGAAATTAGATGAAATTAGGCTTGTGTTGTTTATGCAGAGGCATAATGTCTGGATTAATGGTGTTATTCAAGTAGTATGGGCTTGTCATTGTACCATTCACAAAGTGTAAGGCAGTTCTGTATTGACTAGACACACCTGCCCACACTGTAACACCAAAGGCTTGTCTGGTGACAATAGTTAGCTCTCTCCTTGACATTTCCAACCTTGTTGGCAGCCATCATCTGCTCAGCGGGAGTCGACTTTTATCAGTGAACTGGGGCCCACTGGTCCCTTGTTCAGCATAGATGCTCCCTGCCCCATGCAAGAGGATGATGTCTGTGCCTGGTAGTGTGGTCAGGTACCCTTGCAGGTCATCTATCATGCAGACCACGCTGATTTAAAGGGTTTCAAATTGTCTGACCTGACACTTGGGTGCTTCTGACCTCCCTTAACCCTTACAGTACCAGCGCCGTACATGTACGGCGCTGGGGCGATGCGGGCACATGGCGCCCGCTCGCGGGTGCGGCGGGCGTCATGGCCGGCAAGTCTCTGCTGTTTCTAACAGCAGAGACTTGCTGCTACTTACTGTATCGGCAGCGTCTTCCTGGGCGATCAGATGCCATGATCACACGTGATCACGGCATCTAGTTGCGTCTAAACCCGGAAGCGTTCGCTTCCGGGTGGTGTACAGACACCCCGTGTGGCCAATCGGGGTGTCTGTACACCGTATGAAAACTGCAATCCGAGCTGGTGAGGATTACAGTTTTCAAAGTGCAATTCTTATTCTGGCCACTAGATGGCAGGCCAGGATAAGAGATGAGCAATTCATGGATTTATCTGAGTCTAGAAAATCCATGATTGCTCATAAAGAAAAAAAAAAAAGCAACAATATATAAGCTCATATTAGAGCTTTCAAATAGTAAAAAAAATGTTAAAAAATATATAAAAAATAAAAAAGATATAAAAGTTCAAATCACCCCCCTTTCCGTATAAGTAAAAAATAAATACCTAAATAACACTAAATATAGACATCATGGGTATCACCGTGACCGAAAACGCCCGTACTTTTAAAATATATAAAAAAAAATCTAATACGGCGAATTGTGTGGCGGAAAAAAGCGTCCAAATGGCGATTTGCCGTTTTTTGTCGCTTTTTTTTCTAAAAAAAATTAAATAAAAAGTGATCAAAAAGTCATAAACACCCCAGAATGGTATCAATAAAATCTTCAGATTGTCCCGCAAAAAATGAGCCCCCATACAGCTCTGTACACATAAATACCAAAAAGTTATAGGGGTCAAGATATGACAAGGAAAAAAAAAAAAAAAAAAAGGGCAACTTTCTAATTATTTTTTCAACGCAGGAAAAACTATACATATTAGGTATTGCCGGATTCGTACTGACCAGTAGAATGAAAGTAACGGGTCAGTTTTAATGCACATCGAACGCTGTAAATAAGAAACCCGTAGAACTGTAGCGGAATAGCGTTTTTTTGCAATTTCACCTGATTTGGATTTTTTTTCCCGCTTCCCACTACACCATATGCAATATTAAATGGTGGCATTGGAAAGTACAACTTGTCCTGCAAAAAACAAGCCCTCATACAGCTATGTGAACAGAAAAATAAAAGAGTTATGGCTGTTTGAAGGCAGGGAGCGCAAAACGAAAATGCATGACCGAAAAAACCTCCGGTACTGAAAGGGTTAAATGTACCAGGAGTTGTGTGGCTTTCATCATCCTGTTCCGCAGGGCATTATGGTAATGGTCTCATGATGTCAAAATGTGAACAACAAGATGAGGAGGACTGTTTAAATACCAATTCTAATTGAACCAGGAAATTTATTGGGCGATTCATGGATCTAACACATGTTGTTAATTTTGCTGTTAAGCTCCTTGTTAGAGAACAGCAAGTTATGCACAAAGTACTGAAACATTGAACAGTTGGACATGTGCATTCAAAAGTTTAGAGAATGCCACATTAGGTTCACCTGTAAAGGTTAGACTGCATTTTAGGTTCATTCTGAAATTTCACCCACAAGCCAAATATTCCTAACCTTTTGCGAGTAGCGCCACTATTCTCGGGGAACATAACTCCACAATAGGGCGACCCATATTCATAAAAGCAAGTATGCCATGCACAGATGAGCATGGCCAACAGAGATATATATGTCCTCTTTAACAATATACGAGGGGTGAAGCGGTGAGGCAGGTAGTAGGCGCCCTTCTTTTTTCTCTTCTTCTCTTCTGCATAGGAGTGGGATTGGAATATTACATTCTTTGAGTATTATTTATTATAGTAGGCATATATTAAAATATGGGAGAAAATTAGATATGTTCTTTACTTTTTCTTTCAATAATTTTAACGACAAATAATCAAGATTAAATACACCTAAAAAATAAGAGGAGAGTATAACATGATGCAGCAGGAGGCCTACCCTGTAGCATCCCGCTGCAATACATGTGCAAAGGATGAAAAAAAAAATCTGTCAGGACCCTGTTGCTCTACAGGACAGAAAGTGAGACAGACAAATACTTTGTCTAATGGAGACAAATGGGCACTTTGAATCTTGATAGAAACCTATGGACACATTAATGAATCCATTTGCAAAAAAAAAAAGAAGTAAAAAACAAATGGACCACAGGATAGCCAACTGTGGTTTGAATAAGGTCTACCTAATGGAGACTAAAGAGTCACTAAAGAATGCAGCAGACTGTTGTCCTTCTAAGGGCAAGAGTTCAATGTGTTCATGCATGTCACTTATATCTACATGTGCATACCATCAGAACTAAATAGACCAAAAATCTCCATAATCTAGAATGGCGGTAAACACTTGTTTACTGTATTAGCCACAGAGAATAATTAGATGTAAATGTTCATGCTCTTCCCTCTTCTGGTAAAGTGTAACTGTCATTTCCGGTAATTTCTCAGAATAAGCTGCCGTGTGTGTTAATGAGGAATAACACTACTTCTGGCCATTATATGACTTGTATCTAGCATTTTTAACATGATTTTTTTTCTGTAATCTGTCTAGTTGATCATCATGTCTGCCACAACACAGACGTGAATGGAGAGGAATACATGCCCACTGACAGCACCCCCTCAGAAACATAAGCAGTAATGGAGGACATTACACAGCAGAACTGAGTAGTTTAAGTATGGACACAGCAGTGAAATAAGACAGTAAATCACTTACATGTCTATCTTCAGTCTTTCTGCTTGAGCCTGTATGTAGCAGCCTCCCACCCCCACCCCACTTGATCGGAACTTTAAAGGGAAGCTTACTTACCTGCTTAATGGCACTGGGTCCCTGCTCCTTCTTTCTCAAGCCTGGGTTAATTGAAGGGGTTGTGGAAGTTTGCGGTGTTTTTTTTTATTTTTGCAACCTCCTCCACCTTGTGGCCAGACCTGTAAAGGGAAGCAGTGACCCACTCCCCTTTGTCACGTGCCCACTTTTCATTACACATGGGAATAAGGTCACCATCTTGGCCCACCGTAACAGCCTATGCCTTAAAAGAAGAGGAGCAGGGAGCTAGTGCCAGGAAGCAGGTAAGTAAGCTTCCCTTCTCAGGTCTGGCCAAAGGAAGGATGGTTTGCAAAAAATCACCCCGAACTTGCTGTGAAGAGAACAAATAAGCTAGCATTCATATAAGAGTCATATAGGTCTTTAAAGTGTAACTGTCATTCTTTTTTTATTTGTGTAATGTATAGGGGCAGTGATACTGACCATTTTTGTAATATATTTTAATAACTTAAATTGTACATTTCCATGAGAAAAATAGCTCTAAAATTGAGAATTTTGAGCCTTAGCAACATCTCCCTGTCTTCTGTTTACATAACTGTGGAGACCTGCTCAGCATTGACTGTGTTGCTAAGGCTCAAAACGGTTCACTTTAGAGCTATTTTTCTCATAGAAATGTACGATTTAAGTTATTAAAGTATATTACAAAAATGGTCAGTATCACTATCCCTACACATTACACAAATAATAAAAAGAATGACAGTTACACTTTAAAGTAATATGTTAATGTGAGAGGATTCACCTTTCTTCTAGGTTGTAGCAGCTTAGCTACAACCACAGCAGTAAAACATGGTGTGACAAGGCTGTACAATTATGAGTCTTAAAATTAATCTGAGGCCACGTGTTACCTGACTTAATATGGTGCCATTTTATCACTAGAACTTACAGAGGAATATTGAAAGGTCCTTTAGAGCCCATTTACCAGCATGCATGGTTTTTCTATTTTTACAGTAGAATTATTGAGGTTTTAGGCCAAATGCAAACAACTGTATTAACTGTTTTGTTTTGTACAGAGTAGAAATAGTACACATATATACAGTAGTGTATGTGTGTTTGTAGATATATAACCAGTTTTATAGCACCAACATATTTGCTGCACTTTACAATCAGAGAGTAAATGTCCAACCAAATTCAGACATTCCAGAGTAACAAGCTAGTTAACAATTCAAAGAACAGGAGTGAGGACTGTCCTCTCAAGGGCTTACAATCTATGAGGAAACAGGAGTGGCACAAAGGGTAAAAAGTGTTTGTTTTGTACAATGGCCATAGTGTGTCATCCAAAATCCAGAAAATTCCATTCAGGAATTGTATTTTATTTGTTTATTTTTTTCTAGAAGAAAATGTGAGTGGCCCACCTAAATACAAATATAGTTTTATGCTGGGGCTACTTGGCGATTTTGGCAGCAACTAAAGATTGTGGTGTAGTACAGCCTATATCACAAGTAATGAAAGTGAAGGTTGTTGAGCTGTGATGACCCACTAGTTGCCAAGACCATGACCTAATAGTCGCAAGACATCCAGCAGTCACAAAGTGTAAACAACGAAAAGTTACTAGTGTTTATGAGTTTCTTTACAACTTGTGACTATGGATGTGAAAGCTGTGTATATTATTGACAGCTTGGTGGTGTCCAACCCAACACCTTACAAAATGGTTTAAGCTGTCTGGTATCAGCACTCTAATAAGGAACAATAAGGCTCATCTCATGCGGACTGTTTTTACAATGGACAATATCTGGATTGACCGCTGACCCATGTTTCAGTGGGTGTACGCATATGAGCATTGTTCTTCACTGACCATCTGCCCATTCAGGAAATATCACAGCATGTTCTAGCTTCATCTGCTTTTCACACAGGACTGGTCCATGCAAGTCACTACATCACTGAAGGACCTTCCATTTTTCACTAGCAGATGCTGTAAGGCTAATTTGACATGAGCAGTCAGTTTTTCATCCAGATCCATTACATTTTGTGAACGGACAATATATCTGGATATAGCATCCAGACTGAATCTTGACCCATTCATTTCAATGGGTCTGTACATATGCGTTTCATGCTTTTCACGCATCATTTCTGTGTTCAGGAAAAATCGCAGCATGTTATATATTCCATAGAAGTGAATGGGGCTTCAGTGAAAAACTGATTTCATCCGGATGCAATGCATTTTTCAGTGATGGTTTCTAGGAGATGTAAATTGTTATTCATTTTTTTTCACGTGCGTGAAAAACGCATCAAACACTGATTGCACCCACGCGGAAGAAACTGAAACACTGAACGTAATCACAGACAAAACTGACTGAACTTGCGTGCAAAAGCATCAGTTTTTTCCTGAATAGACCCTGAGAGAAGTTGTAACTCTTGTGAGAAAGAGGCCTTATACGGATGTAAAACTGATGCATTCCTGAGGAAGAAGGAAGAAGCAGGGGAAGAAAAGGGGTGAGTATTAATTCTTTTGGTAGACAATTTACAGGGATTGCCCGAGTTTTTATATAACTTGGACAACCCCTTTAAGTTGATAATATTCTTCAATGCCATTTGCTATTAGATAAGCATCTAGCCCTTTAATAAACACTTCTATAGCATCTGCCATTACTACCTCCCGGGGTAGGGATTCCATGCTTTGACTACTCTAATGCCTTATTCATAGTGTTTGGTCAGTGATTTCCATCAGTGATCAGGAGCCAAAACCGTATCTCTGTGGAGGCTCCACACCTGGTTTTCGCTCACAATCACTGATGGAAATCACTGTCCAAAACACTAACGTGTGAATGAGACCATAACTGTGAAGTATTCTTTCATGTACTTACAGTGCCTTGGGAAAGTATTCGGCCCAGTGGAACTTTTCAACCTTTTGCAACATTTCAGGCTTCAAACAAAAAGATATAACATTTTAAATTTTTGGTGAAGAATCAACAAGGGGTCACCATTGTGAAGTGGAACGAAATTTATTGGATCATTTAAACTTTTTTTGTAATAATAAAACTGAAAAGTTGGGCGTGCAGAATTATTCGGCCCATTTACTTTCAGCTCAGAAAACTCACTCCAGAAGTTCATTGAGGATCTCTGAATGATCCAATGTTGTCCTAAATGACTGATGAAGATAAATAGAACCCACCTGTGTGTAATCAAGTCTCCGTATAAATGCACCTGCTCTGTGATAGTCTCAGGGTTCTGTTTAAAGCACAGAGAGCATCATGAAGACCAAGGAACACACCAGTCAGCTCCGTGATACTGTTGTGGAGAAGTTTAAAGCCGGATTTGGATACCATAAGATTTCCCTTTAAACATCCCAAGGAGCACTGTGCAAGCGATCATATTAAAATGGAAGGAGTATCAGACCACTGCAAATCTACCAAGACCCGGCTATCCCTCTAAACTTTCATCTCAAACAAGGAGAAGACTGATCAGAGATGCAGCCAAGAGGCCCATGATCACTCTGGATGAACTGCAGAGATCTACAGCTGAGGTGGGAGAGTCTGTCCATAGGACAACAATCAGTCGAACACTTCACACATCTGGTCTTTATGGAAGAGTGGCAAGAAGAAAGCCATTTCTCAAAGATGTCCATAAAAAGTCTCGTTTACAGTTTGCCACAAGTCACCTGGGAGACACACCAAACATGTGGATGAAGGTGCTCTGGTCAGATGAAACCAAAATTGAACTTTTTGGAAACAATGCAAAATGATATGTTTGGCGTAACAGCAACACAGCTCATCACCCTGAACACACCATCCCCACTGTCAAACATGGTGGTAGCAGCATCATGGTTTGGGCCTGCTTTCATCAGCAGGGACAGGGAAGATGGTTAAAATTGATGGGAAGATGGATGGAGCCTAATACAGGACCATTCTGGATGAAAACCTGTTGGAGTCTACAAAAGACCTGAGACTAGGACGGAGATTTATCTTCCAACAAGACAATGATCCCAAACATAAAGCAAAATCTACAATAGAATGGTTCAAAAATAAACATATCCAGGTCTTAGAATGGCCAAGTCAAAGTCCAGACCTGAATCCAATTGAGAATATGTGGAAAGAGCTGAAAACTGCTGTTCACAAACGCTCTCCATCCAACCTCAAAGAGCCCGAGCTGTTTTTGCAAGGAAGAATGGGCAAGAATTTCAGTCTCTAGATGTGCAAAACTGATAGAGACATACCCCAAGCGACTTGCAGCTATAATCGCAGCAAAAGGTGGCGCAACAAAGTATTAATGCAAGGGGGTCGAATAATTTTGCACACCCCACTTTTCAGTTTAAATGATCCATTAAATTTCGTTCCACTTCACAATTGTAACCCACTTGTTGTTGATTCTTCACCAAAAATTTAAAATGTTATATCTTTTTGTTTGAAGCCTGAAATGTGGCAAGAGGTTGAAAAGTTCCAGGGGGCGAATACTTTCGCAAGGCACTGTATGTCTAAATTTCCTTTCTTTCATGCCTAAAGAATGTCCTTTGTAAAGTCCTTGGAATGAATAAATCACGTTCCAGGTCTTAGTATCTGCACATGTAAATGAGTTCACCTCTCAGGAGTCTTTTTTCCATGTCTGCCATTATAAACGAAATCTTCCATGCCATTTAATAATCTGGTTGCTCTCATCTCAAACATTTCTATCTCTTCTTTACCCTTTTCAGTATCTCTATTGTTATTGATTCAAGGGATTCTGTCACCACGATTCTGGACCTGAGGCATTTGCTAAATAGTATTGCATATAAGCAGTTCAGATCCCCTCCTACTGCCCCTTTTCCCCAATGCTGTCAGCACTCAAAGCTGTAACGCAGCTTTGAGTGCCTACAGCGGGGGAAAGGGGAGCAGTAGGAAAATAGAAAACGGTAACGTGGAATCCTTATGTGCAGGACTACTCATGTTTCACAGTGTATAATAGTCCAAGATCGTGGTGACAGATTCCCTTTAAAGGTGTTGTCCGCTTTTTACTATTAATGAACAATCCTCAGACTAGGTCATCAATATCAGATCGGTGAGGGGCTGACATCCGACACTCCCCCAGTTCAGCTGTTTGAGAGCTGCCTTCTCTGCTCTGTTTTCCTGCTCGCTGCAGCAATTGCAGTGGTGAGCAGGTGTAATTACAAATATGGCATCCTCATTCACTTCTATGGGACAGCTGCGTCCTATGCAGTTGAACAGACAGAGCCATCCCATAGAAGTGAATGGGGATACCGTACTTGTATTTACACCAGCTCACCATTGCAATTGCTGCAGGGAGCGGGTTATCCAAGCACTGCCTTCTCGTCAAACAACTGATGGGCGGGAGTAGTGAGAGTCAAATACCAGCATATGAGCAGAGGAGAGGCGTACTTGGGCTCTGCTGGAGGGTGGGCCTGGGCACTCGATGCTGGGCGTTCCTGGCGCCTTTGAACGAAAATAACACCCCTCTGGGCACCTTACTGGGTCATTTGCATAAGGAATAGAGTGGATTTTTTCAAGATAGAAACCAAGCATCAAAAAAAGAAAAGCACATCTGGAAAGGAGGTAGTAAGTGCTGCAAGACAATAGTTTTAGTTTAATAGTGATGATTCTGGTGACAGATTTCCTTTAAAGGGAACCTGTCATCTCCGAAACACCCCCTGAACTAGAGTAAGCGGTGTATAGTGTAAGTGATGCTGAATCCGAATATGTAAGTTTTTTCTTCATACTCACTTCCATTCCGATGCTGTGCTCTCACAAACCGGCAGTAAAATTCATTGAGAGGACTCTTCTTTGAGTATAGTGTATAGTGTAAGTGATACTTTATCTTCATACTCACTTCCATTCTGACGCTGTGCTCCCACAAACCAGCAGTAAAATACATTGAGAGGACTCTTCTTTGAGTCCTCTCCATTATGTGAGTGAGCACTGGAGTCCACTGAGTGCATTTTACTGCTGGTTTGTGGGAGCACAGTGTTGGAATGGAAGTGAGTATGAAGATAAAACTTACATATTCGGATTCAGCATCACTTACACTATACATCTCTTACTCTAGTTCAGGGGGTGTTTCGGAGATGACAGGTTCCCTTTAAGTCTTATTAAAAACAAAATACAAAAAGGTGTTTAATCCGGATCATAACCCCTTAACTCTGACATGTTTAGGAGAGTCTCCTGCTGAGCCATGAGTAAGGATGGCAGGAAGCTGTCCAAAGCATGTCGGTCCTAATGGGTGATGATCTGGATTAAACCCTTTATTTGGATGCTGTTTTTAATATGACTCAGTAAAGACTTCAACATTTTAAGGACAAAGTACTGTATCTATCTATAGGTGATGTGCTCTGTAGATCATCACATATTATGTTCCAGTACAATGACACGAAGGTGTGAGGGTAATCTGGGGACAGCCTCATATCTTCTGGAATTCCATAGAGTTTAATATTATTTCTTTTGGATTGTTCCGCTAGGTCTGCCATCTTATTTGTAGCAGTTTAGCACTGATATAATATCAGCCCTGATATCCCTCTACAGGCTGAGGAGCACGTGCTTCCTGATGTGTTCCATTATGTGTTTATGAGAAAGGGGACAGCTGTAGGGTTGGAGAAAGCTGCTTCAGAAAGGGAGCGCCTCCTTGGCAGATTCCATGTTGCAAGGGTGTCCTCTTTTGCTAACAGAGCCTTTAGCTGCTGAAGGAGCCCTTCTCTCTTTGAATTCTTATTCTTATCCTGTTGATCTGGAGAGGGTTTGTAATGGTGGATTTAGGCCCCTTTCACACGAGCGAGATTTCAGCGCGAGTGCAATGCGTGATGCGAACGCATTGCACCCGCACTGAGTCCTGACTCATTCATTTCAATGGGTCTTTTCACATATGCAATGTTTTTCACGCATCAGTTCGCCGTTGCGTGAAAATCGCAGCATGTTCTATATTCTGCATTTTTCACGCAGCCCTGGCCCCATTGAAGTGAATGGGTCTGCGTGAATCACGCAATGTGTGATTCACTGATGGTTGCTAAGAGATGTTGTTTGTAAACATTCAGTTTTTTATCATGCGCGTGAAAAACGCATCAAAACGCATCGCACCGGCAGGGAAAAAACTGAACGAACGTACGCAATCGCAGTCAAAACTGACTGCGATTGCGTGCGGATTGGTGCGGATGCGTGCGGATTTTCCGGAACGCACCCTGAATGCATCCGGACTGAATCCGTGATGCTCGTGTGAAAGAGGCCTTACTCGTGCAAATGTTTGGGCAGATTATCAGGGAGGAGCATTCCTGAAATGCTGTCTAAAAGTGGAGGCAATCACTTGATGCACGAGCGAAATGCTTGTTCATCGGGTTCAGCAGATCATGCTGTTTAAAAAGCCCAGAAACAATACAATAGCAATCGCTCGCTCTCATACTGTGAAAGTGATCGCTGCATGTAAATGCAACGCTTCACTCTTACTGAATGAGCAGTCAGTTGTCGAGAAGAAACGCTTCTTCCCGATAATTGGCTGCTCTTCTGCAAGTGTAAATCCACCTTAAAGAAGAACTCCCACAAAAATTTTTATTCTCTGACCTGTTAGACAGCTTTCTAGCTGTCTTACATTTAGACCATTTTCTATGCCTAAAACAGGTGTAGAAAATGGTGAATGAAATGGGCTTGGAGGCCTGTCCCCTTCCCCGCCCATGCCACTCCCACTTTTTTAGTTCTGGCGTGAGCAGAGAAAAGGATCTTTGTGCCACAATCTGCAACACAAACCTAATATAGGCATATTTCTGTGTCATAAATGACCCCTTCGTCTTTCCCAGTCTTCTCCACACTGGAAGAATTGTGTTGTACCCAATATTTCTCTATTATTCTCTGGTGCCGTTTTCAGTAAGAAGGATAATGGGAAACACACTTACTGGTAATTGTATTTTATTTGAAGGAAGTGTATTTCTCCTAGAGTACCTGCTTATGCATCATAAATTTATTTAATGCAGAGTTTCTGGAAGGCCTGAACTGAGGAGTCTTTTGGGGTGGGGAGATGTGGGGGATATTGTTGCTATATCGAATAGGACCATATCTGTTGTGCTGGACCCACTGGCCTATGAAGAGGACATTCTGCCATTTTGTAAGTGATAGCATTAATACGCTTCTGGTGTCCAAAGTCTCCAGCAACCTACTGGACCTGAAATAATTGTGGGTCACTCACCACCAGTCTCTCATTCTTTATCTTCTCTCCCTTCCATTTCTTTCTTGGCCCCTTGAACTTTCCTACACTTTTTGGCCTGTAATGAGTTTCTTTAACTCTCTGATATTTTGTTTCTCTCCCTCCTCTCTCGTCTTGCTTTCTCCTAATTCTGGCCTAATTCCAATTCTGTTCCAACTTCACTGTTAAGAATCACTGCACAAGCATTCCTACCTTATTTAAAAATTAAAATGACTGAAACTGAAAATTGTGCATAGTTTATCCACAAAATCACAGTATGGACATTGTGTGTAAACATAGAAGGGTGTTTCCCCATGAGTGTTTCACAAAACAGCAAACATTATGTCAATTTAGCCTCACCCTGTGACCTCACCCAAGAAGAGTTGTTCATAATTATGTATTATATTACAACCTAATATACAGTGCCTTGCTAAAGTATTCGGCCCCCTGGAACTTTTCAACCTTTTGCCACATTTCAGGCTTCAAACAAAAAGATATAACATTTAAAATTTTTGGTGAAGAATCAACCACAAGTGGGTCACAATTGTGAAGTGGAATGAAATTTATTGGATCATTTAAACTTGTTTTTTGTAATAATAAAACAGAAAAGTGGGGCGTGCAAAATTATTCGGCCACCTTGCATTAATACTTTGTTGCTCCACCTTTTGCTGCGTGTACAGCTGCAAGTCGCTTGGGGTATGTCTCTATCAGTTTTGCACATCTAGAAATTGAAATTCTTGCCCATTCTTCCTTGCAAAACAGCTCGAGCTCTTTGAGGTTGGATGGAGAGCGTTTGTGAACAGCAGTTTTCAGCTCTTTCCACATATTCTCAATTGGATTCAGGTCTGGACTTTCACTTGTCCATTCTAAGACCTGGATATGTTTATTTTTGAACCATTCCATTGTAGATTTTGCTTTATGTTTGGGATCATTGTCTTGTTGGAAGATAAATCTCCGTCCTAGTCTCAGGTCTTTTGCAGACTCCAACAGGTTTTCATCCAGAATGGTCCTGTATTTGGCTCCATCCATCTTCCCATCAATTTTAACCATCTTCCCTGTTTCTGCTGATTAAAGCAGGTCCAAACCATGATGCTGCCACCACCATGTTTGACAGTGGGGATGGTGTGTTCAGGGGGATGAGCTGTGTTGCTGTTACGCCAAACATATCGTTTTGCATTGTTTCCAAAAAGTTTGATTTTGGTTTCATCTTACCAGAGCACCTTCTTCCACATGTTTGGTGTGTCTCCCAGGTGGCATGTGGCAAACTGTAAACAAGACTTTTTATGGATATCTTTGAGAAATGGCTTTCTTCTTGCAACTCTTCCATAAAGGCCAGATTTGTGAAGTGTTTGACTGATTGTTGTCCTATGGACAGACTCTCCCACCTCAGCTGTAGATCTCTGCAGTTCATCCAGAGTGATCATGGGCCTCTTGGCTGCATCTCTGACCAGTCTTCTACTTGTTTGAGATGAAAGTTTAGATGGACGGCCGGGTCTTGGTAGATTTGCAGTGGTCTGATACTCCTTCCATTTCAATATGATCGCTTGCACAGTGCTCCTTGGGATGTTTAAAGCTTGGGAAATCTTTTGGTATCCAAATCCGGCTTTAAACTTCTCCACAACAGTATCACGGACCTGCCTGGTGTGTTCCTTGGTCTTCATGATGCAGAACCCTGAGACTATCACAGAGCAGGTGCATTTATATGGAGACTTGATTACACACAGGTGGATTCTATTTATCTTCATCAGTCATTTAGGACAACATTGGATCATTCAGAGATCCTCAATGAACTTCTGGAGTGAGTTTTCTGAACTGAAAGTAAATGGGCCGAATAATTTTGCACGCCCCACTTTTCAGTTTTATTATTACAAAAAAAGTTTAAATGATCCAGAAGCCTGAAATGTGGCAAAAGGTTGAAAAGTTCCACTGGGCCGAATACTTTCGCAAGGCACTGTAGCTGTTACTATTTAGCCAATGAAAATGTTACTCTTGGCACATTTTAAATCAAAATTATGTCCTCTGTGTGTTTATAATTCTTTCTGTCAAATTGCAGATGAAAAATGCAGAAGTTTTTTGGAGTTAACCCCTCCAGCTGAAAGAGGTATACAAAACAGTGTATTGTGTCATTTCTTGTGGGTATGTTGTTTCGCTCTCCCAAATTTGTAGTTCTCAAAAAAAACAACAGTTTTATATAAAGGCAAATAAGACTATAATATGAAAAAGAGCATTTGAGGTCATTTGCTGATTGCATCCATGTAAAACTACCTGGGTGGAATCACTCCCTAGGTAAAGATTTACAAATACTGCATATGTTACAGTTCAGTCATGGTCTGCATCATGTGGCTTTCCAGCTGTGGAGAGAATACAACTACGTGGATGTAGTTTGATGATACAATTCCAATTCCAAAAAAGTTGGGACGCTGTGTAAAATGTAAATAATGTAAATAAAACACAATTCAATGATTTGCAAATCTCACAGACCTATGTTTTATTCACAATAGATGACAGAACTCATATCAAATATTGAAAGTGAGACATTTTACTAGCGTTAAGTGAATCGAAGTAATTGTGGACTTTGATCCAAATTTCAGGGAAAATTAGATTTGTCGCAAAGCCAAATTTCCTTGTGCTTTGTGGTAAAAAATCAATTTTCCCTGAAATGATGTAAAAAACAAACAAAACATACTTACCTCATCCACTTGAATGTGAAGAGGCCATCATGGCCATCTTGATTAAAGATCCCATGTGAAATCTCATGTATGGTTGTAACAGTGGCGGCTGTGCGCTGCTGTTCTCCTGCTTACTGCTGCGGTCCTGGGCACTGTGTTCAGCAGTGATCTGCTACCTGTACCTCCCCATCCACCACTGCAGTTCTGGGCTCTGTCCTTGCAGGTACTGTTTGTTCTGGGATCCACTCCACAGTTTCCCTTCAGCCCTGGCCAAAGCATGCTTGCTGCTTCTTCCCTGCAGCTCTTCCTTAAAGGGGTATTCTCATCTTAGACAATGGGGGCATATATCGCTAGGATATGCCCCCATTGTCTTATTGGTGCGGGTCCCACCGCTGGGACCCGCACCTATATCCAGAACGGAGCGGGGAGTGCTGAGCCTGGAGGACCCCGGGGTTTCCGGGGGTCCGACCACCACCAGGCGCAGCTCCCCGCTGCGCTCATAGAAATGAATGGGAGCGCAGCGCGCAAGCATGGCCACCGCTCCCATTCATTTCTATGGAGCCGACGGAAGTAGCCGAGCCAGCGCTTGGCTATTTTCGGCGGCCCCATAGAAATGAATGGAGGGCGGCTGCGCATGCGCAGTGCGCCCTCGTTCAGTTCGGGGGCTCTGTTCTTGATATATCCCACCGCTGGGACCCGCACCTATAAGACGATGGGGGCATATCCTAGCGATATGCCCCCATTGTCTAAAATGAGAATAACCCTTTAAGGGCCGGCTCGTGTCACTTCCTGTGCTTTATGGGTTAGATCATATGACCTCGCTGACCAATCCCATCCCTCCTGCATGTATATAAGTGGCTCAGCCGCCTTCCCAGATGCCTCAGTGTCAAGGTCCTTGTGTCCTACCAAGGTTGCTGACTTATCTGCTTGTGTTTCTGTGTACCTGACCCATGCTTGTGTTCCTGGACTCCGCTACCTGTTTGATCCCTGCCTGCTTGCCTTGACTCTCCTGTTGCCGACCCTGACTGCCTGATCTGTACTGCCTGCCCTGACCTATTGCTTGATTGAGGTCTGCCTCTGCCTCATCCTTCGGTCCTGTTCTGTTGCTCCTGGTTATGACTCAGCCTGCTACTACTTCTGTACCTCTGGTACCTTGCTCAGGTTCCTCCTCATCTGCCTGGACAAGCTGCCTCGTGTGCCAATCCTTTTCAAGAGGTAGCGACCTGGTGTTCCTCTCTGGAAAGCCTATCCCCACCAACAGGGGTACTGTGAAGAACGAGCGGTTCACTTAGACAACACCCTTACAGGAAGTAGGACGCGTGGCATGGTGGGTTCACACCCGCTGGTTCGTGACAATGGTCATGCACATTACGAGATTTTGCACAGGATCTTCAATCAAGATGCCTGTGGCGGCCTCTTCACGCTTAAATGGATAAGCTGAGCATTATTATTTTTTTTTTTTAACCCCAGAAAGACATCCATTTTTACATCAGATGTTGCGATCAGTGATAACCACGGCATCTGAGGGGTTCAATGACAGGGGCAGCGCAATTGCACTTGCCACTTACAAAGAAATGTACTTTGTGAAATTCGGAGAAGCAGCCAAATCGAAGTTTTCATAACTTTGCTAAACACTGCATTTTACCATTTCATGAAAAGAAAAATTAACTCATTTAGAACTTGCTGGCAGCAAGGCATCTAAAAAAAGGTGGGGCAGGACCATGTCTACTATTGTGTAGCATCCCCCTTCCTTTAACAACAGCCTGTTAACGTCTAGAAAGTGAGACCAATTGCTGGAGTTTTGGGAGAGAATATTGTCCCATTCTTTTCTGATGTAGGATTCTAGCTGCCGACCAGCCCTGGGTCCTCTTTGCTGGATTTTGTTTCATGATGCTCCAAATATTTTCTATTGTTGAAAGGTCTGTACTGCAGGCAGGCCAGTTTAGCATCCAGACTTTTCTTCTTTGAAGCCATGCTGTTTGTCTTTCTGAACTAAGAGACGTCTGGATGCAAGCATATGTTGTTCTAAAATCTCTATATGCTTATCAGCATTGATAGTGGCTTATCAGATGTGTACACTATTCACTCTATAGGCACTAATGCAAGAACAGACCATCAGAGATGCAGGCTTTTGAACTGTGCGGTCATACAAAGCTGGATGGTCTCTCTCCTTTTGAGCCTGCAGAGCGTGGCGCCATCTTTCCACAGAACAATTTTCCATTTGCCTCAGTCAGTTTTAAATGAGCTTTCGCCCAGTGAAGACAGCAGTGTTTGTGGATTGACATATGGCTTCTTCTTTGCTTTAAGCTTTAACTTGCATTTTTGGATTGCAAAGCAAACATTGTTCACTGATAAACATTTCTGGGAGTGTTCCTGAGCCCTAAGTGATTTCCAGTAGACAACGAGCATCCCGTAGATATCTGTCACGTTCATTGGTCACGTAACCTAGGCGCAGCTCAGTCCCATTCATGTGAATGGGGCTGAGCTGCGATACCAAGCACAGTCATTATACAATGTATGGCTTTGTGCTTGGTAAGTTGTGAAGAGGCTGCAGCACTCAATGGACAACGCTCAATGAATATCTGATCATCAGGGGTCCCAGTTGTCAGACTCCACAGATCACATGCTGATGACCTTATCCTTGTACAGGACAATGCCACATAACAAAGCAAAAATGTTCTAGTCTTGGCAGCTTGTACAACTCGGCTAAACAAAAATGAGATTTTTTTTAATGAAGCAAGGCTGTTCAAAGAAAGGAGTGAAACCTAATCTTAGTAGACCATCTTATTAACCTTTAGACTACTACAGAAAAGACCAGCTTCTCTACTGGATAAGTATGTCTTTGGGTTGGGAATAGAGATGAGCGAGTAGTGAAATATTCGAAAGTTCGAAATTCGATTCGAATAGACCGCGAAATTCGACTATTCGACCGGATATCGAATCCCATTAAAGTCTATGGGAAAAAAATGCTCGCCACTTGGAAATCTCAATTCGACCACTTGGAGGTCACCAAGTCCACCCTGGAACCTCAGAAAAGGATGCCAACACTGCTGGAATGCAACTGGGACAGCAGGGGAAGCATGTCTGGGTGCATATAACGCGCCCAAGTCGCACTATTACGCCACTATCACAGCCTCTCAAACAATACACTCCAAACACAATCTAACCTCTCTGTAAAGTGAGACCATACAAGGAACCTTCTTTCCTCTACATTGCCATGGACCCCAAGCCAAACTAGACAAAAAAGAAGATAAAATTCTGCACCCCTTAAAATCACGTTGCCTATGACAACCACAGATGGCATAGGCAAGGGGGAAAGCAAATAGACCCCACCCCTAATTGTCATTGTGTGTGTGTGTGAGATGTGGTCAGACATGTCTTCTTTAAAATGTAAAAACAACTCAAACACATGCAGAAGCCTTAAAATGCCCAAATTGTTGGCGCTTGAGATGTCAGTGACCCGACCTGGCCCAGTGTCATGTCTAGCAGGTAAAGCAGTGGGATGTTGAGGGATGCGTAGGACCGCAAAAGGCAGGAAGAGGCCGTGGGCTGGCCAGAGGCTCATGGAAAATTTTGTGGAGGCCCAAGAGGTGAGACGTCTTAAAAATTGTGTGGAGGCTAAAGAGGTGAGACGTGTTAAAAATTATGTGGAGGCCCAAGAGGTGACACCTCTTAAAAATTATGTGGAGGCCCGAGAGGTGAGACCTCGAAACGTTTTGTGGAGCCCAAGAGGTGACACCTCTTAAAAAATTATGTGGAGGCCCAAGAGGTGACACCTCTTAAAAATTATGTGGAGGCCCAAGAGGTGAGACGTTGTTAAACCTTTTGTGGAGGCCCAAGAGGTGACACCTCTTAAAAATTATGTGGAGGCCCAAGAGGTGACACCTCTTTAAAATTATGTGGAGGCCCAAGAGGTGAGACCTCTTAAAACGTTTTGTGGAGGCCCAAGAGGTGACACCTCTTAAAAATTATGTGGAGGCCCAAGAGGTGACACCTCTTAAAAATTATGTGGAGGCCCAAGAGGTGAGACCTCTTAAAAATTATGTGGAGGCCCAAGAGGTGACACCTCTTAAAAATTATGTGGAGGCCCAAGAGGTGACACCTTTTAAAGGCTGCAGTTATCCACAGATTTGCATGCAATGTAAAATGGTTACACTCATTTTATAAAGGCAACTATCATGAAAAATCAGTTTAAATGTATTGAGGGCAGCACAGAGTATTTCTACAGAGGAAGGAGTATTCTTTTTATTTTTTTTTTCCTTTTTTTTATATGTATATGCTGTTGCCTTCAGTATATGAGAGTTGATTTCATGATGCTACTGCAGCCACTTAAAACGTTTTAAGTCTTGTTTTGTTTTTTTGAATACTGAGAATGCTATTTTGTACCAGATTTTGTATGTAAAGACTGAACACATTAAAATGAGAATGTTACCAAAATTATAATTTATAATTTATTTACCTTTTGTGGAGCCCAAGCCCAAGAGGTGAGACCTCTTAAAAATTATGTGGTGGCCCAAGAGGTGAGACCTCTTAAAAATTATGTGGTGGCCCAAGAGGGGAGACCCGTTAAAAAATTATGTGGAGGCCCAAGAGGTGACACCTCTTAAAAATTATGTGGAGGCCCAAGAGGTGACACCTCTTAAAAATTATGTGGAGGCCCAAGAGGTGACACCTTTTAAAGGCTGCAGTTATCCACAGATTTGCATGCAATGTAAAATGGTTACACTCATTTTATAAAGGCAACTATCATGAAAAATCAGTTTAAATGTATTGAGGCAGCACAGAGTATTTCTACAGAGGAAGGAGTATTCTTTTTATTTTTTTTCCTTTTTTTATATGTATATGCTGTTGCCTTCAGTATATGAGAGTTGATTCATGATGCTACTGCAGCCACTTAAAACGTTTTAAGTCTTGTTTTGTTTTTTTGAATACTGAGAATGCTATTTTGTACCAGATTTTGTATGTAAAGACTGAACACATTAAAATGAGAATGTTACCAAAATTATAATTTATAATTTATTTACCTTTTG
>ONZH01018155.1:0-68493 GCA_900303285.1 Rhinella marina
ACACAGTCAGTAGCATAATAATAATTTCCATTTAGTGACTTACAGGTGACGTCTCTTCCTGAGTTCTTCCCCATCTGGTTCAGACCACCATGACGACTCATCCCATCCACAATGCAGCTTTGCAGATTTTGCCGAGAAGATGTCTTCAGCTTCACGCTTTACCAACACTTTGGCACCCTGCATAGTGACACAAACTCATCTTAGTGCCACATTCTGTGCCCTGAATATAACAGCAGCATTAGTGCCACATGCTCTGTGCCCTCTGCATATAGTGCCACACACTCTGTGCCCTCTGTATATAGTTCCACATACTCTGTGCCCTCTGTATATAGTGCCACATACTCTGTGCCCTCTGTATACAGTGTCATATGCCCTGTGCCCTCTATATATAGTGCCACATACTGTGCCCTCTGTATACAGTGCCATATGCCCTCTGTATATAATGCCACATGCTCTGTGCCCTCTGTATATAGTGCCACACACTCTGTGCCCTCTGTATATAGTGCCACATGCTCTGTGCTCTTTGTATATAGTGCCACATACTCTGTGCCCTCTGTATATAGTGTCATATGCCCTGTGCCCTCTATATATAGTGCCACATACTCTGTGCCCTCTGTATACAGTGCCATATGCCCTTTACCCTCTGTATATAGTGCCACATGCTGTGTCCTCTGTTTATAGTGCCACATGCTCTGTGCCCTCTGTATATAGTGTCATATGCCCTGTGCCCTCTGTTTATAGTGCCACACACAGTTCCCCTAATGCTAGTGCCACATGCTTGGTGCCCCTTATAAAACGTGCCTCTTATATGTGCCCCTTTGTGTATAGTGCCCCTTCAGTGTGCCCCCTTTATGTATTTTGCCTCTTGCAGTATATGTGCCCATTTGTCTATAGTGACCCTTCAGTGTGCCCTCTGAATACAGCGTACACACACTGTATTATAATACTCGGTAAAAGCTAGATTGCAGTGGGTGAGACGTCACTGGCTACAAGTTGCTAACGGTCACATGACAAGCTAGATGCAGTGGGTATATAGAGTATATACAGCAGTGCATATAATATATATCTATACACACTGCATCTATTATACCTCGTACCTCACATATCAGTATACGGCTGTATATACTATATATCTGTACACACTGTATCTATTATACCTTGTACCTCACATATTAGTACACTGCTGTATATACTATATATCTGTACACAATACATCTATTATATCTACTACCTCACATATCAGTACACTGCTGTATATACTATATATCTGTACACACTGCATCTATTATACCTCATACCTCACATATTAGTACACTGCTGTATATACTATATATCTGTACACACTGCATGTATTATACCTCATACCTCACATATCAGTACACTGCTGTATATACTATATATCTGTACACACTGCATCTATTATACCTCATACCTCACATATCAGTACACTGCTGTATATACTATATATCTGTACACACTGCATGTATTATACTTCATACCTCACATATCAGTACACTGCTGTATATACTATATATCAGTACACACTGCATCTATTATACATCATACCTCACATATCAGTACACTGCTGTATATACTATATATGTACACACTGCATGTATTATACTTCATACCTCACATATCAGTACACTGCTGTATATATATCTGTACACACTGCATCTATACTTTTATAATACATGCAGTATATACAGATATATAGCATATACAGCAGTATACTGATATGTGAACTACGACGTATATTAGATGCAGTGTGTACAGATATATAGTATATACAGCAGTGTACTGATATGTGAGGTATAATAGATATAGTGTGTACAGATATATAGTATATACAGGAGTGTACTGATATGTGAGGTACGAGGTATAATAAATATAGTGTGTACAGATATATAGTATATACAGCAGTGTACTGATATGTGAGGTATGAGGTATAATAGATGCAGTGTGTACAGATATATAGTATATACAGCAGTGTACTGATATGTGAGGTATGAGGTATAATAAATGCAGTGTGTACAGATATATAGTATATACAGCAGTGTACTCATATGTGAAGTATGACGTATATTAGATGCAGTGTGTACTGATATATAATATATACAACAGTGTACTGATATGTGAGGTGTGATGTATAAATTACACCTTGTATCTCACATGAGTACACTGCGTTGTATACTATATACCTGTAGACACTGCATGTATTATACCTCATACCTCACATATCAGTACACTGCTTGCCTACATCACATCTGTGCGCCGGCCACCGGGAGTAGCGGAGCAGGGAACCAGAGGTTCCCTGCTCCGCCTGCGCTGGCTGCTACTGGCACAATTGTATCTGCATCTAGTGGATGCAGATACAATTGAGTTCAGGAGCCATGGCGGCCCTGACATACACCGGCCCGGGGGGCATCTGCCCTCCTGCCCCCCGGCCCAGCCCGCCCCTGGGCCTATCATCCCCCTGCTGATTGATGCTGAACAAGTAGGTTTTATTAAAGGAAGGGAAGGTAAAGACAATACGCTGAGAGTTCTACACCTTATTCACTTTGCAAAGGCAAAACGTATACCCCTAGCCTTACTGTCTACTGATGCCGAAAAGGCCTTTGACAGGATTGATTGGGTGTTCATGGAAAGGACTTTACATAGATTTGGGCTTCCTGAAAGTTTTGTTAAGGCTGTCATGGCACTGTACACATCACCCTCTACATCAATTAGAATTAATGGATCTCTTTCCTCCTCGTTCCGTATATACAATGGCACGAGGCAGGGCTGCCCGTTGTTCCCACTCCTGTTTGTTCTATCAATGGAGACCCTGATACAACATATCAGACAACACCCGGAGATTAAAGGCATCACAGTAGGAGGAAAAAAGCACTTAACTGCAGCATTCGCTGATGATCTTTTAATACTAACAACAAATCCGCATGTCTCATTTCCTGTACTCTCGGATATATTTTGTTCATTCCAGTCTCTTTCCAATTTCAAGATAAATCCTACCAAATCTCAGGCTCTGAATGTCTCGTGCTCTTCCAGAATAGTAGAAGAGGCAAAGAGTAAATCTACCTTTACTTGGTCCTCTACATCAATTCCTTACTTGGGGGTTCAGGTGTCCCCCTCTCCTGACCACTGGTACTTGTTAAATTACATCCCACTACTTACATCCATTGAGCAACAAATTAAGGATTGGAAAATACCGTTTATCTCATGGCTAGGAAGGGTTAATCTTTTGAAAATGCTAATTGTACCGAAAATACTATACATGATGCAGGTTTTGCCAATATTTCTCCCTTGTTCCTTCTTCGCAAAAATACGTAGTGTTTTCCTAAAATACATCTGGAACAAGGGCATGTACCGAATAGCTTATAGTACGCTTGTTAAGCCTAAAGATAAGGGAGGGGTAGGTCTTTCTGATGTAGAGAGGCTGTATGGAGCAATCCAACTCCAGAGATCATTAGATTGGTATAAGATTACTTCCACAAAATTGTACGTCCCTATCGAAATGGAGGTTGCGGAAATGTCTCTCACGCAGGCTCTAGTATGGGCGAGACTTGGGCATCGGCTCCCGTCGTCTGTAACCAACTTGACTAAAGGGCCTCTCTTGTTTTGGAAAAACTTCCCGCAAGCTCCAGATTTATGGTCTCATCCCTCTCCCTTACTGAAGTTAGGGGATCTGCTGGGCTTACAGAAGCCGTTTACTGGAGAGTGGCTTACTGCACAAAAGATGCTTAATAAAAAATTCCTGGGAGATATACTTGAAGATGGTTCCTTCCCTAGTCTATCTCGCCTGCAGGAGCAGTTGCCTGGGGCTCATCTGAATTTCTTAACATACTCACATCTGCTCACCAGTTTCACGGCCTTATCTGACAGAGGGAACCTGAGTAGGGAGCTTTCTTGGTTAGAGAAGCTCGCTGCCCAGCAGTCTGCGATACCCAAATTGATTTCTAAATTGTACTCAGCTCTGGTTGCGCCGCCCCAATTGATACGGCTTCCCTATATTGATGCCTGGGAAAGGGAGTTGAAACTTACATTGTCCTCTGAAGAAATTAGAGAAATTTATGCTAAAAGCTGCGGTCCTTCGAGATGCATTACACTTCAGGAGACGTCCTATAAACTGGTGAGCAGATGGTATAAAACTCCGGAGGCGCTGCATTCCATATTTCCCTCAACCCAGCCACTCTGCTGGAGATGTTTGTCGGCAATGGGGTCTTATACTCACATATGGTGGGAGTGTACACTCATTAAACCTTATTGGAAGTCCATATCCAAGATTCTAGGAAAGGTTTGTCCCGGGGCCCCAGGGTTAACCCCCACTATTCTTTTCCTTAATCTTATTCCCTCGACTGCAGCTCATTTTAATATTTTTCTATGGCGGCAACTAGTTCTAATAGCAAAAGCTATGATACCTCTATATTGGAAGCAAACGGCGGCCCCATCAATCAACCATTGGATTCAGAAGGTTGGTCAGGTTGCTAGGCTGGAAGAGCTGAGCGTCGCTTCTCAGAAATCTTTAGCGAGATGTAAGAAAAAGTGGAAACTGTGGTTCAACTTTATCTCCCAGAGAGATCTCCACACATATTTCTCAGGGAGTTAGCTGGGGGATTCCTCTTGCCCTCACGTTTGATGCTGGTGGAGCTTCTACTTGATCTCTATCTGGCTCTCATGGGAGGAGGGCGTTAGGACAGGAGGCGTTTCTTCCCTCGGTAAACATGTAGTGTTCTTTCCCTTTTTTGTCGGTCATTTCTGATAGGAGGGATCTGGTGGTGGTTTCAACTCACCAGGCTCTTCTATATTCCTAACATAAGTGTGATTTTCAGTATCTTCTTTTGCTTGTTATGTTATATAAAAAACAACAGACAGTGTTTGATTTTTTCTGTATTGCTTTATTAAAAATCAATAAAAAATATATTTACAAAAAAAAGAAAGAAAAGGGCCTATCATTTTGCCCCACAAATCACCCTGAAATTAGACAAGAAGGAACCCACAGTCAAGATGTAATTTTACCTATTCACCCCAAACTGAGGAATAAATCCACGTTCTATCCCTTGGAGAGTAAAGGCCCTTTCATTGATAGCTTTTACAGTATAGTTATGGGGGAACTAAGGGAGACCTTCACGGGGACCACCCCTAAAGAAACCATCAAAAATAACCTTACACACAAACAACAAAAAGCCCTGAGTCATCTTCGGAAAAACAAAAACATAGTGATAAAGAGTGTGGATAAAGGGGGAGGGGTAGTTTTAATGGACTCGGAATACTACATAAAAGAAACAAAAAGGATATTGTCGGATATGGAGTATTATAGACCACTCAAAAAGGATCCAACTAAAGAATTTAAAGAAGCCCTACATCAATTAATAGATGAGGGATACACTAAAGGGGTATTAGACAAGAAAGAAAGAACCTATTTAAAGACCTTATATCCCAATATGGCCAAATTCTACTTCCTCCCTAAAATCCACAAGTCCTTAACCAATCCCCCAGGGAGACCGATTATTTCGGGTATTGGGTCATTAACCACCAATCTCTCTGAGTATGTAGATTACATACTTCAAAGGTATGTTCCGAACCTCCCCTCTTACCTAAGGGATTCTACCCATCTATTGAAAATTCTTGAAGAGGGTCAATGGGAAGAAGGTTATATTTGGGTCACCCTGGATGTGAGTTCTCTATATAGTAACATTACCCACTCCTTAGGATTACGAGCAATAAAACATTATCTGGATAATGATCCACAGACACCACCCAATCAGAAAGAGTTTATTTTACTAGCAATTTCTTTTATACTAACTCATAATTATTTTGAGTCGAACAAGGAGATTTACATTCAAGAACGGGGGACCGCCATGGGTACGAAATTTGCCCCATCCTATGCAAATCTATTCATGGGCCTCTTCGAACAGGAAACAGGTTTTTTAGACCATCCAAAGATTGCTCTATACAAGAGATTCATTGACGATATTCTGATAATTTGGAAAGGTTCCAGTGACTCTCTAATATCCTTTGTAAAGAGGGTTAATTCCAATAGTTGGGGCCTACAACTAACCTCAGAACAATCTACTGAAGAAATAGTCTTCCTAGACCTCCATCTCAGTAGCAAGGAGGGAAAGGTGGCAACTCGCACTCACTTTAAAACAGTGGATGCGAATAGCTACCTTGACTTCACGAGTAATCATCTTTGGAAGTGGAAGACTAACATACCCTTTGGCCAAATGCGCAGGATCCGGAGAAACTGTTCTAGTGATATAGAGGCCAAAAAGCAGATTAACATCTTGAAGGAGAGATTCCTAGAGAAAAGCTACCCCAGGAAACTAATAAAAGACTCTCAAGCTAGAATCCTAAAAGAAAGCCAAGCTAGTTGTTTAATCAGTAAAAAAATCGGGAAAAAAGGAATCAGGGTCGGAACCTTTCTTGAACCTCATCACGAGGTATAATTCGAAACATGCAACTATTAAGCATATTCTAACCAAACATTGGTCGATTCTATTAGAGGACCCGGTTTTAGGTCCAAAACTTCCGAAGAGGCCTATGATAACATTCCGGAGAGCAAAAACCTTAAAAAATATCTTAGCCCCTTCGTGCCCAAAATTAGGTAACAATGAGGAGAATATACTACAGAGGTGGTCCGAAACCAAGAAAAGAACAGGTGCATTTAGATGTGGTAAATCCAGATGCAAATGCTGCCATATGATTCCACATGGGAAAAATTCCATTAGTGGCAACTCTCCAGGAGAGATGATACCCATTAAACAAGAATTGACCTGTGGGACCACATATGTAGTCTATCTATTGGAATTCCCATGCGGTTTACGGTACGTAGGTAGAACCACTCAATGCTTGCGAGACCGAATGACGGAACACCGTTCTAACATAAAAAGACAGGTGACCACACATAGCGTGTCCCGTCATTTTGCTGTGACCCACAATGGGGATTCCAAAAAACTTACAGTAATCCCACTTGAACATGTCCCCAACTCATATCAGTCTTTATCCAGAAAAGAAATGTATTGGATGTACAAACTGAACACGTTAACCCCTTTTGGGCTGAATGAATGTATAGAACACACAATATATTGAAGAAAAATCACCAGTGAGAGAAATTATGAAAATAAAATAAAACAATGAAAATATTAATGAAAAAATCAGTAGTTTATCATATGCAAATGTAATTCTCCTTTAAATAGGGTACAGTATATTTTGAATATCTATATGTCATGTTTTTATATCAATTTTAAATTTTATTGATCTTATATTTATCCTTTATAGATTCTTACCATAAGTATTCCGGATTCTATTTTTAGTAGTATGTATGTGTTTATATATTGATGAAGGAACATAGTATTTGCATTTTATTGGCATTTTGAATGATCCTCCACTTTTTGTGTATATGTATATATTTATAATATTATTTTTTTATCACAGTACCGACAAAAAGACATATTTCTTAGGTCTAGTGCCCCCCTAGGGCTTAAACGGGTTGTCCAAGTAATTTTTTTGTTCTTTATATGTTTCTAACTTGTCAGGTATAACAACTTTCCCATAAACTTTGTGTTTCTAAAGCTGCTGGTTTCTTAGAGTTGACTGAGGGTCACATGTCTTGTGATGTCAGCTTATCTCTCTGCTCTGTGATGTTTCGTTCACAAGCCTCAGAGTTCAGATAACAGTCTGTACACGAGACATCACTGGCCACGCCCCCTTTCTTTGCCGGGCTGCTAACTGCTCTCTCCCTGGTTTCCTTCAGATAAAACATTAACCCCTTCAGCCAGAACACACTGAGGGCTCAAGGCTTTACAACAAACAGTAGCTGCAGCAGTGAGAGGAGACAAATGCTGGGCACAAGAGGTGTAGAGGAATTGTATTGTACAAGAACAGGTAGGGAGAAATTCCTGTATGTATTAGCAGTGTCATTGTACAGCTGGGACTTGTAGTCCTACACATACAATGTGCTGCTGAGTATTCCAGCAGGCAGACATGTCACTCAGCACTTGTATTCATTCCCTTTGCCGAGGAGGGGGAGGGGCTGAGATTGTTGTTATTGCATGTAAACAAAGACCAGAAGAGAACCAGGGAAATTAGGAAATATGGATTTTTTTTTGCCTAAAACTTGCTTAACTTAGTTATATATTGCTGCCCATCAGATTTACAGTGCTATATATTTTTTGTCATAACTCGGACAACCCCTTTAATAACTTGTATCTGAACGAGATTTTTTAGAAGAAACATCTAATCCTATCATTGAGGTGTTGCGTTCCACGGTGGAACGCACCCGGAACCGGAAGTGGGTTCCGTGTGTGCGCTCCAGCGTGGGACGCACGCAGAAACTATAGAAATAATTGAATTTGTCTCTGTTCCTCAATCAAACAATCCCCACTTACAGTTAGTGTTCGATCATTTTGGGGAAATCAACCTAAGTAATGCTTACCAGATGGGCGATGCGTTCCACGGTGGAACGCACCCGGAACCGGAAGTGACGTTTCGGAAACCCGCTCTCAGGGACAGGAGAGGCATGGTAATTGTTCTAATGACCCTCTGGGACTATAAATATGTATAAGGTATGTGTGTTTTTGTATATACTAATTGCTCCTGAGGAAGGGGTTAAGCCATACCCCGAAACGCGTTGAGCCATTTACTAACCAATAAAGGTGATGACCAGAAGTCGCGAGTGGACTACGATCATTATCCAGACTACACTACAGGCGATCTCGGCTAAGGGGGGTTATAGGTACCGGAGGGGTTGAAGCTATTCCCCACGGTCCACCCCCCTGTGAAGTAAGTGGTAATGCCACTTTTTTATTATTACCATTATTATCTTCACGAGCTATGAAAGTATTAACTACTTTTTAAGTACTAAACGATTTTAAAGTCCAATCCTGACTTTCTAAGACTTTGGCGCTCTGTATAAGGGGAATTTTCTTCTTTCCAGACTTTGGTAATCATCCATTACTAAATTTTGGACTCATTTATGATTATGCTTCCATGAAATGCAGCCTTGACGGATAAAGTAAACGGTTTTAACACCCAGGTTTAACCCCTTGAGGACAGAGCCCATTTTGGCCTTAATGTCTGGGCCAAATTTTTGAATTCTGACATGTGTCACTTTATGTGGTAATAACTTTGGAACGCTTTTACTTATCCAGGCCATTCTGAGATTGTTTTCTCGTGACACATTGTACTTCATGACAGTCATAAATTTGAGTCAGTATATTTCACCCTTATTTATGAAAAAATCCAAAATTTACCAAAAATTCTGAAAAATTTCCAAATTTCCAAATTTCAATTTCTCTACTTTCAAAATACACCGTAATACCTCCAAAAATAGTTATTATTTTACATTCCCCATATGTCTACTTTATGTTGGCATCATTTTGTAAACATCATTTTACTTTTTTAGGACGTTAGGAGGCTTAGAAGTTTAAAAGCCATTTTTCAAATTTTCACCAAATTTTCCAAAACCATTTTTTTTTAGCACCAATGCAGATATAAAGTGATTTTGAGGGGCTTACATAATGAAACCCACCATAAATGACCCCATTTTAGAAACTACACCCCTCAAATTATAAAAAACTGCTGTTACAAACTTTGTTAACCCTTGAGGTGTTCCACAAGAATTAATGGAAAATGGAGGTGAAATTTCAAAATTTCACTTTTTTCGTAGATTATTCATGTTAATATTTTTTTTCTTGCAACATAGCAAGGGTTAACAGCAAACTAAACCTCAATTTACATTGCTCTGATTCTGCAGTTTACAGAAATACCCCATATGTGGTGGTAAACGTCTCTATGGGTTTGTGGCAGTGGTCAGAAGGAAAGGAGCGCCATACGGATTTTGGAGGCAAAATTTGCTAGAATAGTTTTTAGGCACCATTTTGTAATTGAGAGACCCTGACGTACCCCTACAGTGGAAACCCTCATAAAGTGACCTCATTTTTGAAACTACACCCTTCAAAGAATATATTAAGGGGGTACTGGCCACTTTGACCCCCTAAGCATTTTACGGAATTTGGAAACACTTGGCTGTGAAAATGAAAATTTTTTTTCTTCCAATAAAATGTTGCTTTAGCCCCAATTTTTTTTATTTGCATAAGGGGTAACAGGAGAAAAGCCCCCCCATAATTTGTTACCCATTTTCTCCTGAATACAGCAACACCCCATATGTTGTGGTAAACTGGTGTGGGGGCACATGGCAGGACTCAGAGCAGAAGGAGCGCCATATGGATTTTACAACACAGATTTTGATGGAGTGGTTTGCGGGAGCCATTGATTTTTATTTTTTTGAGCTATTGTCTTATGTGGGGGCTCATTTTTTGCAGGATGAGGTGAGGTTTTCATTGGTACCATTTTGGGGTAAATACGCCTTTTTGATCGACTGCTATTACACTTTTTGTGAGGGAAGAGGGAAAAAAATGGCTATTTTGGCATAGTTTTTAAAAAAAATTTTTTACAGCATTCGCCTGGGGGGCCATCTCATGTAATATTTTTATAGAGCAGGTTGTTACGGACGCAGCGATACCCAATATGTCCAACTTTTTTATTGTTGGAAAGTTTTACACATTAGATGCATTTTTGAACAGAATAAAATATTTTTTTTGTGTTGCCATTTTCAGAGAGCCATATTTTTTTCAGTTTTCGGGCGATTGTCTCAGGTAGGGTACAGTTTTTGCGGGACAAGATGACGGTTGAATTGATACCATTTTGGGGTAATTACGCCTTTTTGATCGCCTGCTATTACACTTTTTGTGAGGGAAGAGGGGAAAAAATGGCTATTTTGGCATAGTTTTTTAAAAAAATTTTTTACAGCATTCGTCTGGGGGGCCATCTCATGTAATATTTTTATAGAGCAGGTTGTTACGGACGCAGCGATACCCAATATGTCCAACTTTTTTATTGTTGGAAAGTTTTACACATTAGATGCATTTTTGAACAGAATAAAATATTTTTTTTGTGTTGCCATTTTCAGAGAGCCATATTTTTTTCAGTTTTCAGGCGATTGTCTCAGGTAGGGTACAGTTTTTGCGGGACAAGATGACGGTTGAATTGATATCATTTTGGGGTAAATATGCCTTTTTGATCGCCTGCTATTACACTTTTTGTGAGGGAAGAGGGAAAAAAATGGCTATTTTGGCATAGTTTTTAAAAATTTTTTTTTACAGCATTCGCCTGGGGGGCCATCTCATGTAATATTTTTATAGAGCAGGTTGTTACGGACGCAGCGATACCCAATATGTCCAACTTTTTTATTGTTGGAAAGTTTTACACATTAGATGCATTTTGAACAGAATAAAATATTTTTTTTTGTGTTGCCATTTTCAGAGAGCCATATTTTTTTCAGTTTTCGGGCGATTGTCTCAGGTAGGGTACAGTTTTTGCGGGACAAGATGACGGTTGAATTGATACCATTTTGGGGTAATTACGCCTTTTTGATCGCCTGCTATTACACTTTTTGTGAGGGAAGAGGGGAAAAAATGGCTATTTTGGCATAGTTTTTAAAAAAAATTTTTTACAGCATTCGTCTGGGGGGCCATCTCATGTAATATTTTTATAGAGCAGGTTGTTACGGACGCAGCGATACCCAATATGTCCAACTTTTTTATTGTTGGAAAGTTTTACACATTAGATGCATTTTTGAACAGAATAAAATATTTTTTTTGTGTTGCCATTTTCAGAGAGCCATATTTTTTTCAGTTTTCAGGCGATTGTCTCAGGTAGGGTACAGTTTTTGCGGGACAAGATGACGGTTGAATTAATACCATTTTGGGGTAATTACGCCTTTTTGATCGCCTGCTATTACACTTTTTGTGAGGGAAGAGGGAAAAAAATGGCTATTTTGGCATAGTTTTTAAAAAAAATTTTTTACAGCATTCGCCTGGGGGGCCATCTCATGTAATCTTTTTATAGAGCAGGTTGTTACGGACGCAGCGATACCCAATATGTCCAACTTTTTTATTGTTGGAAAGTTTTACACATTAGATGCATTTTGAACAGAATAAAATATTTTTTTTGTGTTGCCATTTTCAGAGAGCCATATTTTTTTCAGTTTTCAGGCGATTGTCTCAGGTAGGGTACAGTTTTTGCGGGACAAGATGACGGTTGAATTGATACCATTTTGGGGTAAATATGCCTTTTTGATCGCCTGCTATTACACTTTTTGTGAGGGAAGAGGGAAAAAAATGGCTATTTTGGCATAGTTTTTTTAATTTTTTTTTACAGCATTCGCCTGGGGGGCTATCTCATGTAATATTTTTATAGAGCGGGTTGTTACGGATGTGGCGATACCTAACATGTTTATGTATTGTGTGTTTTTTATTTTTAATCAATTTTTTTAACTTTTTTTTTTAACTTTTTTTTTAACTTTTTTTTTTCCACTTTCTTGACTCAGATCCACTTGGTTCTTCAAGAACCAGTGGGTCTGGTATTTTACAATACACTGCAGTACACTGTATAGTGTACTGCAGTGTATTTTCTTATAGCCTGTTCAAGCTCCTGCCTTTAGCAGGAGCTTGAACAGGCTTCCATGGCAAGCCAGACGAAAGCGTCTGGTTGCCATGGTAACCATCGGGACGCTGCCACAGCAGAGCAGCGTCCCGATGGAAGGGAGAGGGAGCTTCCTCCCTCTCATCTGCCCACACCATCGGCGCTGCCAGCGCACCGCAGCGCCGATGGGAGAGGGAGGGAGCGCTCCCTCCCTGTTAACCCCTTCCATACAGCGGTCCCTACGGACCGCGGCATGGAAGGGGTTAAACTGCTGACATCGGTGCCAGCACCGATGTCAGCAGTTTCAAGCAGAGTATCAGCTGTATGCTGATACTCTGCTTGAATACCGCTCGGCCATCCTGAGAAATTATTGCGGGCGGCACTCGCGGCAGCCGCCCGCACATTACAAGTCTCCCCCCCGCCGCCCATCTGCCCACCCAGGTGCCCACCCATGTGCCCACAGCCAATCAGGGGGGCGGGGGGGACACCCTGACCCCCCCCTAACCCCTGACACTCGGCGGGGATTCGCTAGAATATCGCTATCCCCGCCGAGTACACGGATCTTGCTGTGAATGGCTGGTCTGAATAGACCAGCCATTCACAGCGATCGCCATTATGGGGGGTGCACGGCACCCCCCGAGGCCTTCACTATGGATGGCTGGCTGTGTCTAACAGCCGCCATCAAAGCATGTTAACCCCGCTGCACTGAGCAGCGGGGGTTAACATGCATGACGTACCGGTACGCCCTGTTGCGCTAAGTACCTCGCGCCCATGACGTACCGGTACGTCCATTGTCGCCAAGGGGTTAAGCTCTCTACAGGTATGACCATCATGGTGGATCGTTACACAAAATCAGATTGTATAGAAAAAGTGACATAATGTTAAGAGATTTGAAGTGTACCACTTCCCTTCCCCCATTTTCCCTTCCATCTTTTTCTACTGTTTATTCCTATTATATCTACTATATTGTAATATACAGCATTGTGGAATTACTATCTCAACCGCTATATGTTTAATTACACTTGGTTACGAATTATGTATGGGCTGGAAGATATGAAGAAACTATGATATCAGTGTGTTGCATATGCTGTATGTTTTTAGGTGTTGATATTATGTCTCAAAAACTCAATAAAAACTATTTTAAAAGAAAACACAGAAGACATGCAAATATTTTCTTCACATGTCATGTCTGTTTTGGACCCACCCCTATTTTTGCCTTACAAATACTGTAAATAAAGTACTGACCTAATGCTGAACGTTTGAAGGCGGATGCTTAAAAGACAGGATCCATTTTTTGGGGGGGAATTGTTCATCAGATGGATCAGACAAAGGGAAAAATAAACAGTGATGTCAACACAAACTTACTGATGACACCCTTCCCTCTCTCTTACTGGGCCACTACTTGTATCAGCGACTAACAAAATAGGTTATCTATCAATCAATGTGGAAGCAGCAGATGGTGTAAAACTAGACAGCTCTTTCTCACTTTAGTAGAATCAGTGGCTAACAGAACAGGTTAACTAGCAATCTATGTGGAAACAGCAGATGGTGTAAAATGAGAAAACTCTTTCAATCTATAGTAGAAGACCTGATGCTAACATTGACCTGTAAGGTTGAGTTCACACTTCAGTTATTTGGTCAGTTAATTCCAGCAGTTACTGTATGGTGAGCCAAAATCAGGTGAGGTATTGTGAAAAGATCTGCACCTGTCCTGTGTTTTTTTCGGGTAAATCTTTTTATTAGATTTCAATAAGTAACATGACACATACTGTATATCAACAGTACAAATGAGCTTTCAGAAACATACTTAGTCAAGAATGTACAGTCAAGCATTTCGGCAGAAACGTGTACATAGGTGGGCTTTTAATCACATTTACCACCTAGCTCAAATTTAACTTCAAATCTGAGGTAAAGGTTCGCATACATAATAACAGAAATAGGAAATTATAACAATATACAAAGTCATAATACAGACAGTAAATGAAAATAATAATAACATACATATAGGTATACATACAGTACAAAGAATGCAGCAGCAGCAGTGAGGGGATAAGGAAGGCTAAGTTGAAGAAACCTGTAGGGTGTGTGACTCAGTAGTCTCATAAAGCAAGCAAGCAATTTGGCAATGTCTCCAATATTACAGTTGTGAAGTCTATAACTCCAAATATCTACATCAAATATCTACATCAGTGCCATACTGGCATTCCCTCAAAGTTTTCCCTTGTTCCTCACTTATAAAGGCAGGAGTCTAGCCACATCAGGACCTTAGGTGTCCACAGATCTATCCGAAGACCTAAAGGACTTCCAGGGATTCCATAGTTTTAAATACAATGAGTGAGTTCTAGTCTCCCAATTTCTTAATTCTTCTAATCTACACACTAGATCCACTTTATCAATCCACATTTGTTTAGTAGGGGGGTCTGTGCTGAGCCATTTCAGGGGTATTAGCAATCTAGCGGCCTGTATTAAATGCGTTGGTAGGTCTTTTTTAGATGGGACCCAATTGTCACTCGGAAGCCACAACAGGACAGATTCTAAAGTGAACTTAATATTGGTGTTACATATACCATTGATTAAAGCTCCAAGCCAGAAAATGTGGCTCATAGTTCCTTCTCCTCATCTCCAACATAGGGCTGAGGTGTTCAGTCCTCTATGGTACAATTGGCTTGGCGTTTTATACCATTGAGTAAGAGTTTTATATGAGTGCTCTTGTACTTTAATACATCTCGAGAAACCATGTGATCTAGTATGTAAAACAGCTATATCCCTTTCTGTAAAAGATCTGTTAAGCTCTTTTTCCCAGGTCCTGATGTAAGCCGACACCCCCCTCTTCCCAAAAGCCAATAAGTTGGTGTATAGTAAGGAGATCAGTCTCCTAGGAGGGGACTTCATATGCAGCAATTTTTCAAACCAGGAAAGTGAGGGCAGGGAAGGGCACCTAGATCTAATTACATTACATTATTCCTATGAAATTAGCTTGTGTGCCCAACTCCCTACAAAAACTATTTATTTCTTGTGCATTTTTCAATCTCGGTAAGATAGTTTCAAGTGGGTAGGTATCCAATGTACCCCATATTTCCGAACATGTTGAAGAGTTAGGTCTGAGAAAGAATGGGATCAGAGAAGCTGGCAACAAGGGTGATGATTTAGAGACTAAATCGAAATCAACTTCAACTTCTGAGTACTGGTTACAACACTTCTTGTTAAGTCATTATATATGTCCCCAGACGGTTTTAAGTCCCATAGACTAGCCATATGTGTCCATTGTAAAGCATTTCTTTCTATGTCAGTTCCCAGAATACTGTAACTGGGACTGCATAGTTGTAGCTAGCGTTTGAGCTGTATCGCATTATAATATGTGCGTAGGTCAGGGAGGCCAAAGCCTCCTAGTTCCCTTTGTAATATCAACCTGTCAAACGGAATATGTGTTTTTTTCCCCTGCCAGATGAAGGTAGAGAATAGGTGTTTTACTTGTTTGAAGAAAGCGCCTGGTAGGCCAACAGGAACCATCTGAAGAAGGTACGGCAGCTTTGGCATAATAAATGCTTTCAACAAGTTATTCCTCCCCATCCATGATACGTATAGTATCTCCATGGACTTCATTTGGTTTTTGATTTTCTCCAATAGAGAGGGATAATTGGTAGTATATAGTTTGCTGGAGTCCACCGTAATCTGAACTCCTAAGTATGTTATTTTGGAATTGGCCCATTTAAACTGGAACATTCCTCTTAAGTGTTGCACTGTTTTATCAGATTTGCTATAATTAACCTTGAAATTAGATAAATGTCCAAAGGTTTCAAACAAAGCGAGGATGTGTGGGAAAGCCTCTGTCGGATTTGTAATCAAAAGTAGCAAATCACCAGCAAATGCCGCTGCAGTGTGAATACTTGTACCTATGTTTAATCCCTTAATTCCTGGATGGTTCCTGATGGCCATCAGAAGCGATTCCATCACCAGTATAAAAAGGGTTGGAAACCTTGTACCGTTGCTGATGTCAAAGGATTCAGACAGGGTGCCATTAATCCGATGAATTCCATTGGAAACCCAAACTGGGCTAAGACAGCCTGCATATATGGCCAACTGATCCTATCAAAGGCCTTCTCGACATCAGTGCCAAGAAGGACTAAAGGGATTTGGTGCTTCTTAGCATAGTGAATAGCATGTATCACTCTGCAGGAGTTATGGTTCCCCACAAAACCAGCTTGTTCAAGATCAGTTAAATGTGGAAGAAGAGGTGCTATTCTTTTGGCCAAAAGTTTAGCCCACAATTTCAAGTCCACATTCAACAAGGAAATAGGACGATAGCTTCCACATTGCTCCAGGTCCTTCCCTTCCTTTGGCAGGACAGTAATGATAGCTTCTAGAGCCTGCTTGGGAAGTGAGGTGCCTTGGAACAATGCTGAGCACCACCTCGAGATATGTGGTGCTAGAATTGACAAACTTTTTGTAGTACCCTGCCGGGAGACCTTCTGGCCTACGCTTTTATCGATAGGAAGGGATATGATTAACCCAATAACTTCTTCTGGTGTTATTGGGCTCATCAGAGTTGCGCAATTTTCTTGGGAAAGTTTGGGCAGATTAAGTGCTTCCAAGAACGGCAAAGTGCTCTCTGGTGGTGCACTTGCCTTACCTGTATTTAAATTATAGAGAGAAAAGTAGAAATCCCTAAATGCCTTTGCTATATCCTTAGTTAAAGAGGCTTTATTAGTACCATCTACTGAAATAGAGCTGATGTAGGTCATATCTTTTCTCTTTTTGATCAAATGAGACATCATTCGGTTACCTCTATCTCCACGTGCATAAAATCTTTATTTGGCATATTGATAATTCTTGGCATACTGCACATTAAGGTGGTCTTGGTTAACATTCTCTTTAAAGAATAGCATGTTTGTTTTGTATTGCCAAGAAATTAGCTTCTTTATCTAATAATGTCTCATTTAATCGCCAATTCCATTGTCTAGCTGAAGGTTAGAGAATAAGAGCAAGACTGACACCTCTGCATGGTCTGAAATTGTTATAGATCCAATATCTACACCCTGTACCAGATCAATATGATGATCTGATATACAGTGCTTTGCGAAAGTATTCGCCCCCCTGGAACTTTTCAACCTTTTGCCACATTTCAGACTTCAAACAAAAAGATATCACATTTTAAATTTTTGGTGAAGAATCAACAACAAGTGGGTCACAGATGTGAAGTAGAACGAAATTTATTGGATCATTTAAACTTTTTTTGTAATAATAAAAATGAAAAGTTGGACGTGCAAAATTATTTGACCCATTTACTTTCAGTTCAGAAAACTCACTCCAGAAGTTCATTGAGGATCTCTGAAAGATCCATTGTTGTCCTAAATGACTGATGAAGATAAATAGAATCCACCTATGTGTAATCAAGTCTCCTTATAAATGCACCTGCTCTGTGATAGTCTCAGGGTTCTGTTTAAAGCACAGAGAGCATCATGAAGATCAAGGAACACACCAGGCAGGTGTGTTGTGGAGAAGTTTAAAGCCAGATTTGGATACCAAAAGATTTCCCAAGCTTTAAACATCCAAAGGAGCACTGTGCAAGCGATCATATTGAAATGGAAGGAGTATCAGACCACTGCAAATCTGCCAAGACCAGGCCATCTCTCTAAACTTTCATCTCAAACAAGGAGAAAATGATCAGAGATGCAGCCAAGAGGCCCATGATCACTCTGGATGAACTGCAGAGATCTACAGGTGAGGTGGAAGAGTCTGTCCATAGGAAAACAATCAGTCGAACACTTCCCAAATCTGGCCTTTATGGAAGAGTGGCAAGAAGAAAGGCATTTCTCAAAGATATCCATAAAAAGTCTCGTTTACAGTTTGCCACAAGCCACCTGGGAGACACACCAAACATGTGGAAGAAGGTGCTCTGGTCAGATGAAACCAAAATCCAACTTTTTGGAAACAATACAAAAAGATATGTTTGGCATAAAAGCAACACAGCTCATAACCCTGAACACACCATCCCCACTGTCAAACATGGTGGTGGCAGCATCATGGTTTGGACCTGCTTTTCATCAGCAGAGACAGGGAAGATGGTTAAAACTGATGGGAAGATGGATGGAGCCAAATACAGGACCATTCTGGATGAAAACCTGTTGGAGTCTGCAAAAGACCTGAGACTAGGACGGAGATTTATCTTCCAACAAGACAATGATCCCAAACATAAAGCAAAATCTACAATGGAATGGTTCAAAAATAAAAGTATCCAGGTCTTAGAATGGCCAAGTCAAAGTCCAGACCTGAATCCAATTGAGAATATGTGGAAAGAGCTGAAAACTGCTGTTCACAAATGCTCTCCATCCAACCTCAAAGTGCTCGAGCTGTTTTGCAAGGAAGAATGGGCAAGAATTTAAGTCTCTAGATGTGCAAAACTGATAGAGACATACCCCAAGCGACTTGCAGCT
Source organism: Rhinella marina (assembly GCA_900303285.1). Taxonomy (NCBI): domain Eukaryota; kingdom Metazoa; phylum Chordata; class Amphibia; order Anura; family Bufonidae; genus Rhinella; species Rhinella marina. The sequence goes on from ONZH01018155.1 coordinate 18,918, forward strand.
GTAATCGCAGCAAAAGGTGGCGCAACAAAGTATTAATGCAAGGGGGACAAATAATTTTGCACGCCCCACTTTTCAGTTTTATTATTACAAAAAAAGTTTAAATGATCCAATAAATTTCGTTCCACTTCACAATTGTGACCCACTTGTTGATTCTTCACCAAAAATTTAAAATGTTATATCTTTTTGTTTGAAGCCTGAAATGTGGCAAAAGGTTGAAAAGTTCCAGGGGGCCGAATACTTTCGCAAGGCACTGTAAACAGGTAATTAATGTGATGGAACGTTTCATGTAGAAAAAATACATGTAGTCCTTAGAGGCTGGATTTTTAACTCTCCAAATGTCTAGGGACCTTTGTGCGTGTGCCGACAGGCCAGTGGAAGAATCTAAAGTTGGATCTAAAGCTACATTAATATCTCCACCAAGTACACGAATCCCCTCAGCAAACGCATCAAAGGTCTGCAATGCATTAATCAGCCAAGGTATCTGTTTTTTGATTGGTGCATAGAGGTTAGCCAAAGTTATTTTTGCGGAGCCTATTGCCCCTTTTATAATTAGGAAATAACCTTCTTTGTCAATACAAGAGTCTTGTAATACAAATGGTATAGACTTAGCTATAGCAATACTCACACCTCTGGACGCACTGCTATGAGTGCTATGATACCAATTATTAAAATATGATTGTGGCATTTTTGGGATTCTACCTTTTTTGAAATGTGTCTCCTGTAGGAAACCTGTGCACAAATTAGCTTTCTTTAGCACAGCAATCACCTGTGAGCGTTTCTGTGGGGTAGTCATGCCCCTAACATTGAGAGTGGTGACTTTAAGACTCGCCATAATATTGTAGTAAGATCACGCCAGATGTAGTTAATATCACATCCCAGCCCCTCACCACTGCTGCAAAAAAAATAAAAAAATAAAAATACAATACAAGTCGACAAACATATAAAAACATAAAATACCAAGACAACTGTCTCCTTATACTGAGGCATGAAAATGGATAAGGAGGATAAAAGCATGTTAGCAATATTTCAATCACAAACAAAAGAACTATGGCTCTTAAAGAGGCTCTGTCACCACTATGCATGTTGTAATCCTCTCCCCAGACATACCTTCAAATTGCAGAGCCAAGCAGCGATTCTTCCAGAAAAAGAACTTTTATAAATATGTAAATGAGGCTTCGGAACATCGGGAGGTGTGCTCTTTCAGTCTGAGCACTGCTCCATCAACGTCCTCCCGGCTCCAAAACCCACCCTGCAGCCTTCATGCCCGCCTTTCCTGTCTCTGATGGACAGTGCTAGACCCTTCGGTCTAGCGCTGAAATCTCGCGCCGGCACATGTGTTGTATGCTTGCAGTGCCGAACACTGCAGCCACGTTCAATGTATTGTGTACATGTTCAATGTATTGCGTACGCTCCGCTCAGCTGAGCTTCCGAACGCACCGTCACTTCAGGGTTCAGAGAAGTGACGGCGCGTACACAATACATTGAACGCGCCTGCAGTGTTCGGCACTGCAAGCGTACAACACATATCAGGCTCCGCCTCCCTGTCCTGTGTTTTTGACCAATAACTGACCAAATAAGTGAAGTATAAATTGAGCCTTATAGTGACGCTCAGTGATTCTACAGCTAACAAAAGTGATTCAAAAGCATGTGTTTGGACTGCTACAACATGGCTTAAAAGAACCTTTTTTTTCTCCACTACTTTGGCACTGCCTCCATGTCCTTCTTTTCTTCTACTAAAGGGTCATTGGGACATACACTCACCGGCCACTTTATTAGGTACACCTGTCCAACTGCTCGTTAACACTTAATTTCTAATCAGCCAGTCACATGGCGGCAACTCAGTGCATTTAGGCATGTAGACATGGTCAAGACAATCTCCTGCAGTTCAAACCGAGCATCAGTATGGGGAAGAAAGGTGATTTGAGTGCCTTTGAACGTGGCATGGTTGTTGGTGCCAGAAGGGCTGGTCTGAGTATTTCAGAAACTGCTGATCTACTGGGATTTTCACGCACAACCATCTCTAGGGTTTACAGAGAATGGTCCGAAAAAGAAAAAACATCCAGTGAGCGGCAGTTCTGTGGGCGGAAATGCCTTGTTGATGCCAGAGGTCAGAGGAGAATGGGCAGACTGGTTCGAGCTGATAGAAAGGCAACAGTGACTCAAATTGCCACCCGTTACAACCAAGGTAGGCAGAAGAGCATCTCTGAACGCACAGTACGTCGAACTTTGTGGCAGATGGGCTACAGCAGCAGAAGACCACACCGGGTGCCACTCCTTTCAGCTAAGAACAGGAAACTGAGGCTACAATTTGCACAAGCTCATTGAAATTGGACAGTAGAAGATTGGAAAAACGTTGCCTGGTCTGATGAGTCTCGATTTCTGCTGCGACATTCGGATGGTAGGGTCAGAACTTGGCGTCAAACAACATGAAAGCATGGATCCATCCTGCCTTGTATCAACGGTTCAAGCTGGTGGTGGTGGTGTCATGGTGTGGGGAATATTTTCTTGGCACTCTTTGGGCCCCTTGGTACCAATTGAGCATCGTTGCAACGCCACAGCCTACCTGAGTATTGTTGCTGACCATGTCCATCCCTTTATGACCACAATGTACCCAACATCTGATGGCTACTTTCAGCAGGATAATGCGCCATGTCATAAAGCTGGAATCATCTCAGACTGGTTTCTTGAACATGACAATGAGTTCACTGTACTCAAATGGCCTCCACAGTCACCAGATCTCAATCCAATAGAGCATCTTTGGGATGTGGTGGAACGGGAGATTCGCATCATGGATGTGCAGCCGACAAATCTGCGGCAACTGTGTGATGCCATCATGTCAATATGGACCAAAATCTCTGAGGAATGCTTCCAGCACCTTGTTGAATCTATGCCACGAAGAATTGAGGCAGTTCTGAAGGCAAAAGGGGGTCCAACCCGTTACTAGCATGGTGTACCTAATAAAGTGGCCGGTGAGTGTAGATAGGGATGAGCGAACTTGTGTTTTCAAGTTCAGCGTACAAGGTTCGGGTTATCTAAGAATTCTGTTATGGATTCTGGACCATAAGTTATGGTCCGTGGTAGCGGAATCCATAATGGAATTCTTAAAATCTTGATTTTTTGAAAACTTTGCTTTATTCTTAAACTCATTTCTGTAGTGCCAAGAGCTTTGTTTCAGTTCTCCTCAGCTGTTATTACTTAAACCTATCATAATAATTAGAGATGAGCGAATTTTTGAAAATTTTGATTCGGTTGGTTCGCCGAATTTTCCGAAACGATTCGATCCGAATAAATTTGTGGCAAATCGCGTTAAAAAATGGCTATTTCCAGCCTGCAGAGAGCCTGTATAGCGGTGTAGAACACTGTGCCTTGCACGCATAGGGAGTCTGTCGTGGTAGTGAAACAATACTGTGAGCCAGTATGACACGCAGATAATAGGCGTCGCTCTTAAAATTGCTGCACACTTTACGTATTTTGGCAGTTATGGGGCCAAAACTGACCAAATAACTAAAGTCTGAACTCAGCCTTACAGGTCAATGTTAGCGCCAGCTATAAAGAACCGTGCAGAGGCCCAAGATCCTACTAGAGCGCCAAAGAGCGCACTCCTTTTACACCAATTCACTGATTCCACATAGATTTCTTACAGAACCTGTTCTATTACACGCTTAAACTAGCAGCATCCCCCTCCCAGTGTGAAGATGGCAGTGACAGCAGCATCAGGAGACCACAGAGTGGCACGACAACAGTGTATAGGAGGCAGTGGCAGCAGCTGTAGCATCAAGAGACCACAGAGTGGTACGACGATAGTGTAGAGGTGGCAGTGACAGCAGCTGTAGCATCAAGATACCACAGAGTGGTACGACGACAGTGTAGAGGAGGCAGTGACAGCAGCTGTAGCATCAGGAGACCACAGAGTGGCACGGCGACAGTGTATAGGAGGCAGTGACAGCAGCTGTAGCATCAGGAGACCACAGAGTGGCATGACGACAGTATATAGGAGGCAGTGGCAGTAGCTGTAGCATTATGAGGCCACACAGTGGCACAACGACAAGAGTGTGGAAGTGGCAGCAGCTATAGTAGCAGAATTATGTGGTCACACAGTGGCACAATGACAGAGTGGGCAAGTGGCAGCAGCCATAGTAGCAGAATTATGAGGTCCCAGAGTGGCACAATGACAGAGTGTGGAAGTGGCAGCAGCCGTAGTAGCAGAATTATGAGGTCACAGAGTGGCACAACGACAGAATGTGGAAGTGGCAGTAACAGTAGAATTATGAGGCCACAGAGGGGCACAACGACAGAGTATGGAAGTGGCAGCAGCAGTAGTATTATTATGAGGCCAGAGTGGCACAACAACAGATAGAAAGGGAAAAGTTCTCATCACCACTAATGTCTGTGCTCGAGGAATTGACGTAGAACAAGTGTCAACCGTTGTCAAGTTTGACCTGACTGTGACTGTAGAGTGGCACGACGACAGTGTAGAAGAGGCGGCAGCAGCAGTAGCATCATCAGGAGGCCACAGATGAAGTGGCAGTAACCGTAGTAGCAGAATTACGAGGTCACACAGTGGCACAACGACAGAGTGTGGAAGTGGCAGCAGTAATAGCAGAATTATGAGGCCAAAGTTGCATGACAACAGAGATGGGTAGGGAAAAGTTCTCATGACCATTAATGTCTGTGCCGGAGGAATTGATGTAGACCAAGTGTCAACCGTTGTCAAGTTTGACCTGCCTGTGACTGTAGAAGGTCTGACAGAGTGGCACGACGACAGTGTAGAGGAGGCAGTGGCAGTACCTGTAGAATTATGAGGCCAATTAGTGGCACAACGACAGAGTGTGGAAGTGGCAACAACCACAGAATGGCCCGACAAGATTGAAAATGTCAGTCAGTAGAATTTCGCAGTCACAGACAGGTCCAATGAACAAATATCAAATGTCAGTAAGTAAAATTTCGCAGTCACAGACGGGCCCAATGAAAAGATAGCAAATGTCAGTCAGTAGAATTTCGCAGTCACAGACAGGCCCAATGAAAAGATATCAAATGTCAGTCAGTAGAATTTCACAGTCACAGACAGGCCCAATGAACAAATATCAAATGTCAGTAAGTAGAATTTCGCAGTCACAGACAGGCCCAATGAAAAGATAGCAAATGTCAGTTTGTAGAATTTCGCGGTCACAGACAGACCCAATGAACAAATAGCAAATGTCAGTCAGTAGAATTTCGCAGTCACAGACAGGCCCAATGAAAAGATATCAAATGTCAGTCAGTAGAATTTCACAGTCACAGACAGGCCCAATAAAAAGATTACAAATGTCAGTCAGTAGAATTTCACAGTCACAGATAGGCCCAATGAACAAATATCAAATGTCAGTCAGTAGAATTTCGCAGTCAAAGACAGGTCCAATGAACAAATATCAAATGTCAGTCAGTAGAATTTTGCAGTCACAGACAGGCCCAATGAAAAGATTGCAAATGTCAGTCAGCAGAATTTCGCGGTCACAGACAGGCCCAATGAAAATATTGCAAATGTCAGTCAGTAGAATTTCGAGGTCACAGACAGGCCCAATGAAAAGATTGCAAATGTCAGTCAGTAGAATTTCGAGGTCACAGACAGGCCCAATGAAAAGATTGCAAATGTCAGACGGTAGAATTTCGCAGTCACAGACAGGCCCAATGAACAAATAGCAAATGTCAGTCAGTAGAATTTCGCAGTCACAGACAGGCCCAATGAAAAGATAGCAAATGTCAGTCAGTAGAATTTCGCAGTCACAGACAGGCCCAATGAAAAGACAGCAAATGTCAGTCAGTAGAATTTCGCAGTCACAGACAGGCCCAATGAACAAATAGCAAATGTCAGTCAGTAGAATTTCGCAGTCACAGACAGGCCCAATGAAAAGATAGCAAATGTCAGTCAGTAGAATTTCGCAGTCACAGACAGGCCCAATGAAGAGATAGCGAATGTCAGTTACTAGAATTTCGCAGTCACAGATAGGCCCAATGAACAAAAAGCAAATGTCAGTCAGTAGAATTTTGCAGTCACAGACATGCCCAATGAAAAGATAGTAAATGTGAGTGAGTAGAATTTCGCAGTCACAGACAGGCCTAATGAACAAATAGCAAATGTCAGTCAGTAGAATTTCGCAGTCACAGATAGGCCCAATGAAAAGACAGCAAATGTCAGTCAGTAGAATTTCGCAGTCACAGACAGGCCCAATGAAAAGATTGCCAATGTCAATCAGTAGAATTTCGCGGTCACAGACAAGCCCAATAAAAAGATTGCAAATGTCAGTCGGTAGAATTTCGAGGTCACAGACAGGCCCAATGAAAAGTTTGCAAATGTCAGTCAGTAGAATTTCGAGGCAACAGAATGGTACTACGACATTATGGGGGAAGTAGTAGTAGCAGCAACAGCAGCAGCAGCATGGGCAGACTAAAGAATGGTACGATGACATTATGGAGGCAGTAGTAGTAGCAGCAACAGCAGCAGCAGCATGGGCAGACTACTGAATGGTACAACAACATTATGGAGGTAGTAGTAGTAGCAGCAACAGCAGCAGCAGCATGGGCAGACTACAGAATGGTACGACGACATTATGGAGGCAGTATTAGTAGCAGCAGCAGCAGCATGGGCAGACTACCGAATGGTACGACGACATTATGGAGGCAGTAGTAGTAGCAGCAACAGAAGCATGGACAGACTACAGAATGGTACGACGACATTATGGAGGCAGTAGCAGCATCAGCAGACTATAGAGTGGCACGACGAGTGTGGGGAGATGGGTGGCAATAACACTACCCGCTGATGATGTTGGGTGTAAGAAGGAGCACTTGGCATCAGATGTGTGGCATCAGGCGGGTGGCAGCATCAGAATATTTGGTGAGACAGGTAGTCAGAAGAAACAGTCAAAAAACAAACATGAATGATCTAATCTGACGCATCATGCGTTGGTGGTTGGAAATCCTGGCTGATCCACGCGTGATTCATCTTGACAAAGGTCAGTCTTTCCACATTTTGGGTGGACAGGCGAGTTCTCCTTGGTGTAACTATGGCCCCCGCCGCACTAAACACCCGCTCTGATGCCAAACTACTAGCCAGGCAGGACAGCTTTTCCAGAGGAAACTCGGCCAATTGCGGCCAAAAATCTAGTTTGGCTGCCCAGTAGTCCAGCGGATCTTCAATGATGGGTGGCAGGGTGCTGTCCAAGTATGCCACCACCTGCTGTTTCAGGTCATCCTCCAGGTCTAGCTGATGCTGCTGGTGAGTAGTTTCTTCACTATGCAGGTGAAGAAAGCTGCTCATCAGCGAATGTAGACTCAGGCTGCTGCTGCTGACGGAGCTGGTACTGCTACTGCCAGCCCTCTTCCCCCCAGGAGCCATGGCAGTGGAACATGAGCGCAGAGGGCCCCCCGATCAGACCTGCGAGATGAAGCGCGATGGCGCTGATAGGCCGCGGCCAATTGACCACATAGGATGTCTCAATAGTAGTTCAGTTTGACCTCCCACTCGGAGGGGGGGAAAAAGACCCCCATTTTGTACCGTTAGCGAGGGTCTAATAGGGTGGAGAGCCAGTAGTAATCCCTCTGCCGAATGGTGACAATACGGATATCCCTATGCAAGCAAGTGAGCATGCATCGGGCCATTTGCGCAAGTGACTCGGAGGGACTCCCTGCCTCCATCTCCACTGCATACTGCCACGGTGTGTCTGGGTCCTCTGCGTCCTCTTCCTCATCGCCCTGTAGCTCTGCTGGCTGCTGCTGCTCCTCCCGCTCCTCCTCTCCTGTCACCTGGGTAGAGAAACTACCCATTTCTCTAGGCATTCTTTGTGCTCCAATGTCCTCCTCCTCCTCCTCCAATTCATCCCCCACAGGGCTCATGTGGCTGTGAGATGTAGTCGCCACATCTCCTGTCCCCTGACCAGCCAGATTTAACAGCATCTTTTCCAGGATATGAATGAGTGGAATGACGTTGTTCATCACGTAGTCCTGGCGACTGACCAATAAAGTGGCCTCCTCAAAGGGCACGAGCAAACGGCAGGTGTCACACATGAGCTGCCACTGGCTGACATAGAAGTTACACAGGGGAGTACCTCTGTCCGCTTGAATCATCAAGAAATCGTTTATGGCCTTTCTCTGTTCGTACACTCGGTCCAACATATGGAGGGTAGAATTCCAATGGTTGGAAACGTCACATATCAGCCTATGTTGGGGGACGTTGTTCTGCCGCTGTAGGAGTGGCTAAAGTGCATGCAAAGTTTCCTGGCCATTTTTAGGATGTCTTGCAGATGGGTAGAAGACTTAAGGAACCGCTTGACAACCAGATTGAACACGTGTGCCAGGCATGGCGAATGGCACAGCCCTCCTTGATGCAGCGCAGACAGGATTGGATTTCTTGATGAATGACGTGGAGCAGTTCCTCCCCTGTGTGACTCCATTCGCCCAGGCAAACGAGGTGTAGAACCGCGTGACATCGCCGTGCCCTGCTCATGTGGTATGCTGGAGGGGCACTGTGAATTGTCCCTGCAGTGGAGGCTGAGGACACGGTGGAGGGTGAGGAGGCAGATATTGTCGCAGGAGCAACGTCATGAGAACGTGGAGGCAGAAGCGGCATCGCCTGGCCAAGTTGCTGGTTTGGCTGTGCAGGAACCACATTTACCCAGCGGGCCATAAAGGACATATGCCGTCCCTGACCATAATTAGAGCTCCACACGTCGGCGCTGTCGTAAACTTTGGCAGACAGCTCAAGCACTGGCCCACCTTCTGTTCTACATATTTGTGCAGAGCTGGTACTGCCTGTTTCACAAAGAAATGATGGCTTGGAACTCTCCACCTCAGCTCGGCACAAGCCATCAGTTCTCTGAAAGGTTCAGAATCCACCACTTGGAAAGGGAGGGACTGCAGCACCAGCAACTTGGCCAGGAGCATGTTCAGCTTCTGCGCCGTTGGATGTGTACATGCTAGTGTTGATCGAGCACCGCGATGCTCGGGTGCTCTGGCCGAACACTAGGTGGTGCTCGAGTGTAATGGAAGTCAATGGGAGAACCCGAGCACTAAACCAGGCACCCCCTGCTCTGAAGAGTGGAGAGTGTCTGGTTCATAGGGAAAGTTGAGAAAATAGTGGAAACACCACTTAAATGGTTTGGGAACAGCATGGGGAGGATGTCTGGATGCATCTTGGACTCCAAGGACGGTGCTATTAATGATGTTGTCCAAGTATTACGCCACTTTTACGGAATGACAAGAATACCTCCCAAAACCAAATATAACATTGATTTTAGAGGAAATATTGTAAGAAAACTAGAGATGAGCGAGCATGCTCGTCCGAGCTAGGTGCTCGTTCGAGTATTAGGGTACTCGTAAGTGCTCGCTGCTCGGACGAGTATCTCGCCATGCTCGAGGAAATGGAAACTTCCGCATTGTGCATTTTTGGTGCCTATAAACTCAGCCATTCACAAGCCAGGAGACTCTGCGGTACACCCAGCATCACGTGGGGCCCTTACATGTCGATAGCAGGGGTTGGCTGGCCTGATCAGGTGACCCTGGAATATACTAGTGACTGCCCGCGGTGCTCGGCTCAGATGCTGTCTGGATGTCGTTAGGGATAGAGCTGCTGCATTTCAGGGAGAGTGTTAGGGCCTGCATTTAGTTCTTTGTTAGGCAGGAGTGATCTCACAAGAACCCAACAGCCCTCCTAAGGGCTACAAGAAATTTTTTTTTGGTCTCCTGGCTGGGCTGGCTGGCTGGCACTAGTAGTGCAGCTATCGTCATATATAACCTTTTTTTTTTATTGTTATATCTCAGTGATACAAATCCATTTCATACAGCAGTGTGGAACCATTCTGTGTGTCACAGTTCAGCTGTCCACTCACTACAATCCGTATTTTCTGTCCAGGTGACACATTCTGTACGTCACTTAATTAAAAAAGGTCTTTTGCTCTCACTTATACAGCTACATTAGAAAAATCTCTGTGCGACATTTGTCTGGGTTGCAACTAAGCAGACCAAGTCTGCCTAATCTAATAGTTTCCGTGTAATTGCTCCATACTGCACGGTACGTAATAACATACGTAATTTTGATCTAACTTATCCACCTATATATTTACTTGTGCAGACTGAACAAGTTTGTGGGTTTCAGTACAGCAGGCCCATTTATTTTATTTTTTTTATATAATACACTTATACACAGAAAATGTTGAACACCAGGGCTAAGGGTCGAGGACGAGGGCGTGGGCATTCAATTACTGCAGGGGGCAGAGGCCGTGGTCCTGGGCAGGGTGAGACAGTACCTGCTGATGAGGGAGCAGGGGAACGCTGCAGAGCTACACTCCCTAGCTTCATGTATCAACTTACAGGGACACGTGGTAGAGGACTGTTGAAACCACAACAGTGCAAACAGCTGATCTCGTGGATTGCGGACAATGCTTCAAGTAATTTGTCCACCAGTCAGTTTTCCACGCAGTCCACCCACGTTACCCAAGGGAGCACTCCTCTGGCTCCTCCACCTCAACCTCCTTCCCCCCAGTTTGCCCCCTCCCAGGAAAATTTGGAATGCGATCCGGCATACTCTCAGGAACTGTTTTCTGGACCCTTCCCAGAGTCACAAACCACTTCTCAGGTTGCTGCTGACCTCGTTCCCGATGCCCAATTTTTCCAACTGTCGCAGTCTGTGGGTGATGATGATGATGACAATGTTGAGTTAGTGGAAGAAGTTTGTAAAGAGGTGTCGGACGATGAGGAGACACGGTTGTCAGACAGTGGTGAAGTTGTTGTCAGGGCAGGAAGTCCGAGGGGGGAGCAGACTGAGGAATCGGAGGATGACGAGGTGACTGACCCAACCTGGGTTGATAAGCCGAGTGAAGACAGTGCTTCTGAGGCGGAGGCGAGTGCTGCACCAGAACAGGTTGTAAGAGGCAGTGGTGTGGCCAGAGGGAGAAACAGGGCCAGAGCTGGTGCATCAGCAGCAACTGTTTCACGTAGTGAAGCTCCCGTGGTGAGGCCTAGATGTTCGCAAGTCTGGAGGTTCTTTAAAGAAAGTGAGGATGACCGACGGACTGTGGTGTGCAACCTGTGCCACACCAGGATCAGCAGGGGTGCTACCACTACTAGCCTAACCACCAGCAGCATGCGCAGGCATATGAGTGCTAAACACCCCACTCAATGGAAACAAGGCCGTTCACCACCTCCTGCGGGTCATACCACTGCTCCTTCCCCTGTGTCACTCGCTGCCTCTGCTAGTCAACCCCCTGCCCAGGACCCCGGCAAATTGCTGAGCCTGGAGATGCTGCCCTATAGGCTGGTAGAGACCGAGGCCTTTCGCAATCTCATGGCGGTGGCTGCCCCTCGGTATTCGGTCCCCAGCCGCCACTATTTTTCCCGATGTGCCGTCCCAGCCCTACACCAGCACGTGTCACAGAATATCATCTGTGCCCTGACCAACGCTGTTTCTGAGAAGGTCCACCTAACCACGGACACGTGGACAAGTGCTGCCGGGCAGGGACACTATATCTCACTGACGGCACATTGGGTTAACTTGGTGGAGGCTGGGACCGAGACTGACTCTGGGGCCGCTCATGTACTGCCCACACCGAGGATTGCGGGACCTACCTCGGTCACGGTCTCTCAGACGTACTATGCCTCCTCCTCCGACCCTTCCTCCTCCTCCTCCACCGAATTACCATCCGTGGGCACGGCACCTTCAGACGGTAGCTCTAGGCGCAGCAGCAGTGCCGTGGGTAAGCGCCAGCAGGCGGTGCTCAAACTGCTGAGCTTAGGTGACAAAAGGCACACCACCCATGAGCTGTTACAGGGCATCACGGCGCAGACCGATGTGTGGCTGGCACCGCTGAACCTCAAGCCAGGCATGGTTGTGTGTGACAACGGGCGTAACCTGGTGGCGGCTCTGCAACTCAGCAGACTGACACATGTGCCATGCCTGGCCCACGTGTTCAATCTAATAGTTCAGCGGTTCCTCAAGACATACCCCAATCTGTCTGATTTGCTCACCAAGGTGCGCCGCATCTGTGCGCATTTCCGCAAGTCGACCACAGATGCTGCCACTCTCAGGGCAGCGCAGTGCCGCCTACAACTGCCCGCTCACCGACTGTTGTGTGACGTGCCCACGAGATGGAATTCGACATTAAACATGTTATCCAGAGTTTACCAGCAGCGCAGAGCAATTGTAGACTGCCAGATGTCAACTTCCACCAGAACTGGTAGTCAGGTCAGTCAGATTCCTCAAGTCTACAATGAGGAGTGGACGTGGATGTCTGATATCTACCAGGTGTTGAGCAACTTTGAGGAGTCAACACAGATGGTCAGCGGCGATGCCGCCATTATCAGCCTCACCATCCCGCTGCTTTGCCTGCTGAAAAACTCACTGCTCAGCATCAAGTCGGATGCTATGCGCTTGTCACAAGAGACGGTGGAGGAAGATACGACGCTTGATAGCCAGAGCACCCTCCGGTCTGTTTCTCAGCGCGTATCGGAGGAGGGGGATGAGGATGAGGAAGAAGAGGAGGAGAATGTCGGCGAGACAGAAGAGGGTACCAATGCTCAGTCATTAACTCTTGAGCGTGTATGGGCTGAAGAGGAGGAGGAGGAGGAGGAGGAAATGGAGAGTCAGGCCAGTGAGGAGAGGGAATTCTTGCGTGTTGGGTCTCTGGCGCACATGGCAGACTTCATGTTAGGCTGCCTATCCCGTGACCCTCGTGTTAGAAGCATTTTTTCAAACACCGATTACTGGGTGTTCACTCTCCTGGACCCACGGTACAAGCAGAACCTTTCCACTCTCATCCCTGCAGAGGAAAGGAGTATGAGAGTGAATAGATATCAACAGGCCCTGGTGCACAAGCTGAAACAATCCTTCCCATCTGACGCCGCTAGCGGCAGAGGGCATGGTTATGTGGGCCAAGTAGCAGGGGAGAGGAGGCGAGCAGGCAGCTTGTCCAGCACTGGCAAGGAAACACTCTCCAAGGCCTTTGCCAGTTTTATGTCACCCCAGCAAGACACTGTCACCTGTCCCCAGTCTAGGCAGAGTAGGGGGGAGCTGTACAGAAAGATGGTGAGGGAGTACCTAGCTGACCATACCAACGTCCGTAGCGATCACTCTGCTCCATACAACTACTGGGTTTCAAAGCTGGACACGTGGCCTGAACTGGCACTGTACGCCTTGGAGGTGCTGGCCTGCCCTGCCGCTAGCGTGCTGTCAGAGCGGGTATTCAGTGCAGCTGGTGGCGTCATCACCAATAAGTGTACACGTCTGTCAACTGACAGCACTGACAGGCTGACACTTATTAAAATGAACAAAGCCTGGATTTCACCGGAATTTAAATCTCCTCCGGGGGAATGCAGCTAAAGATTTACATTACTTATGTATCCGATTCCTCTTCTCTACTCCTCCTCCTCCTCCTCCTCCTCCTTGTCGTCTTTGCCTAACGCTGACCAAAAAAACGCCATTTTTTAGAGGTCCAACTGGCACTCTTACCACAATTTTTCAGGAGGGCCCCCTACAGGTCCTCTCTTCGAACAATTTTTCCTGAGGTCCACCTACAGGCCCTCTCTCTGAACAATTTTTCCAGAGGTCCACCTACAGGCCCTCTCTCCAAACAATTTTTCCAGAGGTCCACCTACAGGCCCTCTCTCCAAACAATTTTTCCGCAGTGTCAACTACAGACACTGTAAAACAATGTTTCAGGAGCGTCAAACAGACAGTCGAAAACAATTTTTCAGGATGCGCAAGTACCGACATTTAAAAAAAAACATTTTTTTGCTGAGGGTCGACTTTATGTACTCCGAAAAGAAAAAATTTTTTGGAGGATCAACAAAAGCCATTTCACTGCATTCTCAGTTGGACAAAGTCATTGGTGGTGTAACCGCCATGCTGTGTCAGGCTAAATTTTTGGGTGCTTCACCAGCTACCGCATACTAACTCAGTCACTCTGTTGTCACCGCCGCCATACAGGGCCACAAAAAATGTTTATGTGGTTCGCCTGCTCCCGCAGTGTCACTCGCTCACTCTGTTGTCACCACCATAGTGGTTTGCACTATAGCAGCCCAAGTCTGCACATTCCCCTTTTTATCTCCAAGTGATCTATACTGCACGTCATGTAATAAAATAGGTTCTTTTGCGCTCAGTGATACAAATCCATTTAATAAAATCCTTTCTTTCTCTTTAACTGATCTATACTGAACGTCACTTTTAAAACTACGTCTTTTTCCTCTCTTTCTCTCTCTCCAAACTATTTTTCCGGATAGGTGCCATATACGGTATTAAACTGAGAAGAATACATAGAACACATACCACACTTGGTCGAGCTCATAGTTGACAACTGTACCGGTTGATGCTAAATTTTTAAGTTGGGGTCCTGCGTCATCATTCGAACTCCATCCGGCTGTTTTCACCACCACACACGCTAGCCAAGGGGGCACTCCTCTGGCTCTTCCAGCTCAACCCCTGCTGCCACGCCCCCTTACTCTGCGACCTGTGCCTGCGCCAGAAACATTTTGGTCTCTGCCACTCCCCAGTGCAGGGTCTGTCACTTCTCTGCCTAACATGCTGTAAGATCAAATAAATAAATAAAAAGGAAATTAAAACACGCTGCAAAGGGCTATAATTTTCCCACTTCAGCACAGAGTGAATAATACGTTTTTTTTGCAACAGTAATATATGCCAGTAGGTTTTAAAATATAGAACTTTGGCATTGTAGGCCAAATCAACCTTTTTTTGGGCTACCACTACACGCTACAGATGGCTGTAATTTTCCCACTTCAGCACAGAGCGAATAATACGTTTTTTGGCAACACTAATAGCTGATAGAACACTTTACTATGTATAACTTTGGCGCTGTAGACCAAATAAAACTTTTTTGCCACTAATACTCGCTACAAAGGGCTGTAATTTTCCCACTTCAGCACAGAGCGAATAATACGTTTTTTTTGCAACAATAATATATGCCAGTAGGTTTTAAAATATAGAACTTTGGCGGTGTAGGCCAAATCAACCTTTTTTTGGGCTACTACTACATGCTACAAAGAGCTGTCACTTTCCTACTTCAGCACAGCGCAAATAATACATTTTTTCGCACCGCTAATAAACACCAGTAGGTTTGCCAATAAATAACTTTGGCGCTGTACACCAACTAAAACTTTTTTTTTTAATACTACTACTCGTTACAAAGGGCTGTCACTTTCTCACTTCAGCACAGAGCGAATAACACGTTTTTTTGCACTGCTAATAAACGGCAGTAGGTTTGCCAATAAATAACTTTGGCGCTGTACACCAACTAAAACTTTTTATAGCCACTAATACGTGCTACAAAGGGCTGCCATTTTCCCACTTCACCACAGCAAATAAGCCCTTTCTGTTTTCCAACACTAAAACAGCAAAAAAATCATGTACTAAATGTAACTACAGCGCACAAGGGTTAACAAAACCCCAATAACCAGAATTACAGAGGCAAACCTGACATAAGCAACTGTAGCATAGCAATTTTGAATCCCAGTCACTGAAACCAAGGTGTAATACGATTTCCTGAAATTCGGATCGAATTCCACTTCATCAGCTTCGATTCGCTCATCTCTAATAATAATCATTGGAAAAGAATGAATTAAATATTTTCAAGATTTCAGACAGTCCCTTTAAAGATTTAAGTGCCATTTTATTTCCAGTCATACCATATCCAGGCTTTAAGAGACCAAAGAGTGTATGGCACTATCAAACATTACATTGCCGTAGCCTTGAATTCTACACACTCCATAACTTACAAGCTAAAGTACAATCTTTGTTGTTTTTTTACTAGTGTTGATATTCATAAAGATCTACTGTTAGGTCTGAACAAGTCCTGCTGGCCTCTAAATCATTTCATTATGTATACTGTTTAATGCTACAGTAATGGATGGTGAGACAACTTCAGCTCCAACCCCCTTTAATTCTGTCATATTTCAGAGATTAGTTATCCAACCCCAAGCATGGTGGCTACAGCAAGTGTTTATTTACTGTGTCTATTTCTCGTTTCTCTGCTTTTGTGATTTCTCTAGAGTCAATGCTGGCATCTTTCCAGAATCTTTTCAGTTCTTTTCTCCTAATAGGATTGCTTGTTCACAGATGCATGTATTTTGCTTAACCACTATCAAAAGACGTCACTCCTTATTCTTTAAGAAATCAGCAGTGGTTTCTTCTATCTACCTTTTTTAAATTAATAAGACTGCTCTAACAATATAAAAGAGAAAAGAAATTTGTTGATTCTCATTAGTGAAATCACAAAAGATTCAGATGAACATATGTCACTGCAAGGCACAACAACTAAGGCAGGGATTATGCGCTATGATTTTTGTAATATCTGACTTCTGATTCAGTTATTATGATTGCAAACAAATTGTATAGAGAAGGTTCACACAGAATGAGAACAAGTTCTTTATTACATTATTCTAATCTAAAGAGAAAACATGGATTGCACATCCACATGCTATGCACTAATCTATTGCTGTTGAGCATAATTTACAAATTGTACTTGAGGCACTTTGTATACTTTTCAATCAAAATTCATAAGCCCATTCACCATGTCAAGGTGACCTCTTTTGAGTGGGTTTCTACACTATATCGGCACAGACCCACAAAGCGACTATTGCTGCCACAAAACTGCATCCACGGAAGTTCTACTCCAGCAGCCCAACAGCACCCCTGTCATCAGGTAAACCCACCATGATCCTGGGCCACACCAGTTCAAATCAATAGGTTGTCTGTGAAATCAAGGTTGGGACAGATCCTCCAGATCAAGAGATGCTTCGTAACTACTTTTCATTTCTACTTCTTCAAAGAGCAATCTGGGAGAGGGGGCTTCTTCTATTAACTCAAAGTTCACAAATTGGGTATGATTTTTGTTTCTGAACTATATAACATTTTTAAGAGATTAAATGTACATGTTGCTCTTATGGATTAATTAGAACTATAAAATTACAATTTTTCACGTCGATATTAATAACGCCTGTCTAAAGTTGATAGAGTCAATTTTGCATTGTGATTTTCCCTTTTTTTCAAAATAGCATTGTTACTACTTCTCAGAGACTGAGACAGCTCATGAAGGAAGACCTGCCCACATGCCTATTGTCACTTTGAGAGAAAACCAAGTTAACAAATTTACATAGTTGCATAGATCATCAAGAGATGCAGGTCCATCAAGTTCAATTTCCTTTGATCAACACATAATTAATTGCTAAATTAAAGAAGGTCTCTGGCCTTTATGTCAACATCCTCAATGGTGTTATTGTGTGCTCTGTAAAGAAAAACCACACTCATCTGCCCGCGTTCTTGCCATACCCCTGCCATACCGGTTCGGTCATATGAACACTGTCGCAGGCATCAACAGTCACATCTGCTTGAACAATGTCACAGAAGAATTGCAAATTTGCTCAAATTCAGGCTTTGTCCACATCTATTTATCAAGACCAGCGTCTGCTGGGCTGGTCTTGATAGGGCCTGTATTAACAAAAGAGGTGCGTAATTTATGACAAGGTACAAGCCTGGTCATGAATTACCTACCTCCTCTGGCAGTCTGTGTGCCAGAATGAAATATACGACAGCTCGGAGCTGCTGTACATTTCAGTCATTTACACTAGCTTTTGGCAATAATAATTCTGAATATGCCTTGCCCACATCCCACCCCCACCCTCACCATGCTACCTTTTTGTAAACCTGGCAAGACCAGCTTAAAATGCCCCCCTAAAAAAACATGCAATGGCACTGAATAAGTCGCAAAATTGGTGTTTTTTAAGTGACAAAGAGGCGTAGGGGGAATGATGAATTTCCCCCTATTTTCTTTGTTTAAAGTGAATGATAAAAGAAGAACTGAAGAACTGATCATCTCAAGTCATCAGAACACCTACGAGATTTCAGAAATGTTTGTATCACTGTCTAACTTTGCAAACAGAAAAGCACAGGATAGTAAAGTAACAGCAACTGTTACATCTTAGAAATCCCAACTGGCTGACAAAACAGCTGGCAACAATATAGAGAAAGCTGGTTAGACATTTGCATGAAATATGCTTCACATATTCCTCACAAATACACAATAAAGTATGAAGGTTTGTAGAGATTTTTTTCATTAATTATACTTATTTTAATTAAAATTTCTGTGATTTTTTTTTCATTATGTAAGAGGTCTTTCTTTTGGAGTCAATGACTAAGGCCTCTTTCACACGAGCAAGTTTTCCATCTGGGTGTGATGCCTGGAGCAATGCATAGCATTCAGACCGAATCCTAAGAGAGAGGCATTGGGGCTAAAAGAGACATTGGGGACTGATAGAGGCATTGGGGGCTGGCTGACTTTTTTCTTATTGTCCTCCTGTAAAACCTAGGTGCGTCTTATGGTCTGGTGTGTCTTATAGGGCGAAAAATGCATTCTGTGCTGAGAATCAACGTGACAAACTTTGATCCAAACATTTCAAAACTGGTTTCTGAAAAACATCTGCAGACGTCACATTAATGAAATGACATCAAATGGTGAGTACAGAAATTATTTCTGGTTTATGATTTTTTCTAATACCTATATCTAAATTAGTAGAATAATTTCCTTTTTAATGATTGCATTTCTTTCTGGCAATGCTACCTGGTTCTGGCCCGTGAAATTTATTCCATGTCTTGTGCAGCCCCCAGATGAAAAATGGTTGGGCACCCCTGGCTTAAAGGGGTTGTCCCACGAAAAATATCAATCTGAATACTTTTGTAATTGCATGTACCTAAAAATTTATCACAGCCTCTGAGTTATTCAATAAAATCTATCTGTATAGCGCAACCTGCATTCTGTTTTTTAATTATTTATTTGACCTGCTGTCACGAACGTGTCGGGACGTACTGACATTCCTGCAACAGGTAGCAGGAGGTCAGTGAGAGTGGCAACCCATGGGTTAATCTGACAGGTTCTCCTTTGGTTGTTTTGTTGTTGCTAGCATTCACCACACCCTCCCACTTCAGGTGTAGGTGTCTTATCAATTAACCTTGCCTATTTAGTGTTGCTTCTCCCACCATGCTGTGCGGTTTATACTTTCCGTATCTGTGGCTGGCTGGTGTTGGGATTCTCAGTGGAGATCTTGTGGCTGCCATTTGCTGCTAGAAAGTTAAGTGTCCTCTTTGCCTTTTGTATTCTTGTATTACTTGTGTGTTTCCCTTCCCAGTGTTTGGTGATTGGGCCTGAGGGGAGACTCCTGTTCGTCCAGGTTGGTGAAGGAACAGTTTGACTCATTCTTGACATAAGCTTCAGGGTCCTTCAGGGACAGATAGGGTCTAGGTATCCTGCGTATGAACTCGCCTACATTCGAGGCCTGTTCATACTGGTTTCTAGTCAGGACTGGAGTCAGGGTTTCTCTAGGAAGTGTCCACCTGCCTTCCCTAGTTTCCAGGCCTAATCTCCATTTCCTTTCCCCCTTTCCCTTCTGCGCTTGGTGTGGTATCTTCCCCCCACACCGGAGCGTGACACTTGCTCACTGAGAAGGCCGCACATGCTCAGTTTCATTCTTCAACTGCCTCTTGAGCAATGATTGGGAAAGCGCTGAGACACGCCCCTTAGCTGCAGCAGAAAAGACATCCCCCTTGAGCTGTTAGCTTGATATAAATCTAGCAAAGCAATGAATAGGGAGATCTTTGGATCCATGTGAGGTACAGGGCTGCGTCTAGCTTTGTTAGAAAGAGGGTGTTATGTACTATATGATGTCTGATTTTCATTTTTTACATTAGTCATGGCATAACCCCTTTAATCCAACATCTATTCAAAGCTTTAGTAATCAAACTTTTCTTAAAACCTGCATATATCAATTGCCCAGATATAAGTATTTGAACTATATTTTCAACCTGTTTATAACTTTTTTTCCATAAAAAGTTCAAATAGCTGGATTCATACCATCCAATCATAAACAGAATTTGTAATGCAATGAAATTTTCCATTCCATTCCCAATGCCCATTTATGCTCTGTGACCAGAACCAGCCTCAGTGAAGGCAGTATAGGTAAAATTCCCCGTGGGGCTGGATGGGGGCCTTGGGCCTAAAAGGTGATTGCGAATATCTTAGTAAGGACGATTAGTACTGTCAGGGGCCTATGTGCAGTCTGCACAATTGTCCCTTGGCAATTGTACAGGTACTGCTTGCTCCTGCAGACTGCCCTTGAGCCCCCACAGTAATAAGCCTTCATTATTCAGTCCTCAATCTCTATTTGGTCCCGATGCAGCTCTCTGCTAGCCGTACTGATAATAATCATGTAAACATTTTACAAGATAAGTGTCACTGGGGCTGGCAGACGGAGCATGGGGCCCAAATAAAAGGATCATTACAGTAAAATTCCCATGGCTGGGTAGTGGGCATTGACAGAGGGCTTTGGCAGCAAAACCTAATAAAATTCCCCCTCTGGGCAGCACCGCTGATGTGCCCCTTAAATTAAAAAAATGAATACCTTACTGCCCTCTATGACTACTCACTGAGTGGAGATTGTGTGTTGCTGCTTTTGCTCCACTTTGGACAATATCAAAATTGTGCGCAGCCTGGTTTAGCCTAGGCCTTGAGGTGACAACGGTGGTGCAGCCCACAACATAGCTAAATGTGCTCAGACGACTCGTCAGTGCCCTCATCACAGCACCCACACCTGGTGTTCACATAAGCCATAGGCTAATGAAGCCCTGCAACCGTGGGCTTCAACCATCCTTCGTGAATGCCATTCATTCTGTTACAAACATTGTAACAGCAGCCGCCTGTTTAACAGTGCTCCAGCGGCAAGGCACCCCTATGCAGACTCCGTCCAGGCTAACCGCCACTCTGACCCCTCCCCACACCACTTCACTGGCAGGGACAGTCCATTTTGTTCCCCTAGAATGCAGAAAAACTTCTGCTTAATCCTGACTCTCCCCCTTCCCTAAACCAAATCACTTACAGTGCCTTGCTAAAGTATTCGGCCCCCTGGAACTTTTCAACCTTTTGCCACATTTCAGGCTTCAAACAAAAAGATATAACATTTTAAATTTTTGGTGAAGAATCAACAACAACTGGGTCACAATTGTGAAGTGGAACGAAATTTATTGGATCATTGAAACTTTTTTTGTAATAATAAAACTGAAAAGTGGGGCGTGCAAAATTATTCGGCCCATTTACTTTCAGTTCAGAAAACTCACTCCAGAAGTTCATTGAGAATCTCTGAATGATCCAATGTTGTCCTAAATGACTGATGAAGATAAATAGAGTCTACCTACAGCACGTGTAATCAAGTCTCCGTATAAATGCACCTGTTCTGTGATAGTCTCAGGGTTCTGTTTAAAGCACAGAGAGCATCATGAAGACCAAGGAAAACACCAGGCAGGTCTGTGATACTGTTGTGGAGAAGTTTAAAGCCGGATTTGGATACCAAAAGATTTCCCAAGCTTTAACCATCCATTGAAATGGAAGAAATGGAATCCGACCGGTGCAAATCTACCAAGACCCGGCCGTCCCTCTAAACTTTCATCTCAAACAAGGAGAAGACTGATCAGAGATGCAGCCAAGAGGCCCATGATCACTCTGGAGATCTACAGCTGAGGTGGGAGAGTCTGTCCATAGGACAACAATCAGTCGAACACTTCACAAATCTGGCCTTTATGGAAGAGTGGCAAGAAGAAAGCCATTTCTCAAAGATATCCATAAAAAGTCTTGTTTACAGTTTGCCACAAGCCACCTGGGAGACACACCAAACATGTGGAAGAAGGTGCTCTGGTCAGATGAAACCAAAATCCAACTTTTTGGAAACAATGCAAAACGATATGTTTGGCGTAAAAGCAACACAGCTCATCACCCTGAACAAACCATCCCCAATGTCAAACATGGTGGTGGCAGCATCATGGTTTGGGCCTGCTTTTCATCAGCAGGGACAGGGAAGATGGTTAAAATTGATGGGAAGATGGATGGAGCCAAATACAGGACCATTCTGGATGAAAACCTGTTGGAGTCTGCAAAAGACCTGAGACTAGGACGGAGATTTATCTTCCAACAAGACAATGATCCCAAACATAAAGCAAAATCTACAATGGAATGGTTCAAAAATAAACGTATCCAGGTCTTAGAATGGCCAAGTCAAAGTCCAGACCTGAATCCAATTGAGAATATGTGAAAAGAGCTTAAAACTGCTGTTCACAAACGCTCTCCATCCAACCTCAAAGAACTCGAGCTGTTTTGCAAATAAGAATGGGCAAGAATTTCAGTCTCTAGATGTGCAAAACTGATAGAGACATACTCCCAAGCGACTTGCAGCTGTAATCACAGCAAAAGGTGACGCAACAAAGTATTAATGCAAGGGGGCCGAATAATTTTGCACGCTCCACTTTTCAGTTTTATTATTACAAAAAAAGTTTAAATGATCCAATAAATTTCGTTCCACTTCACAATTGTGACCCACTTATTCATTCTTCACCAAAAATTTAAAATGTTATATCTTTTTGTTTGAAGCCTGAAATGTGGTAAAAGGTTGAAAACTTCCAGGGGGCCGAATACTTTCGCAAGGCACTGTATCAATATCTTAATGACCTTGAAAGATTGTGGATCTATCCAGTCTAGACATGAGGAAAAGTAATGAAGAAACTGAGTAGTAATTTTCACCAGTGAAATCAGCTTTAGACAATTTCAGCCACATTTTAATTTCAACTCTGGTTCTATATAATGAGGACATTTAGACGGCTGTATTATTGTGGACCCGCAATAATACGGGTGCCACCCGGAATGTGTTCCGCAACGCTCGGAACACACGGCCGCGCACCCCATTAAAAATGCCTATACTTGTCCGCTATTGCGGACGAGTATAGGACATGTTCTATCTTTTTATGCGGAGCCGTGGCACGGAGCTCGCTCTGTGTGGCAGCTACCCACTCTCATAGAGGTGAATAGGGCGGCATCTATTTTGCAATATTGTGGAATATATGTATGCAGACCCATTCACACAGTCCAATGAGTTTCTTGATACCTGTATACCTAAATACTCAAAGGAGATTTTAACAGATGCCATATTTATTTATTCCCATATTTATTTATCAGTACCGATTTGGACCAGTTAATACTTAATCTTAATCTTCCCTAACCATAGTTGCTTGTAGTTTGGTTTTAAGGCAAATATTAATAGTGAAGGGGACACCTCTAGTGACAGCTCCTTGTTAGTGGAAAACAGTCAATTAAGTCCCCATTGATGTTAATAAGTGCGCAAAGATTGGAATAAATAAGTTTTACCCATCTAATAAAGCTATTGTTATAGACAGTTGCACATACAATGGTTGTGATACCACTACCTCCTGGGATGGCCCGCTGTACTTGGCAGCTGACCTACTGAGGTCAGAGACACTGGTGAAAACATCAGAGACACAGGCATAGCACAAAACATGGAACACTAGCAGATGAACAGATCAGGAACCCATGAACACGGACTTCAGGAACCTAGACCAACATTGCGGATACTGGATGGCAGTGGTCAAGACATATCAGTGCAAGGAAGCACAAGACGCTCACACTTCAGACACGTATTCAGTTACAGGAAGACTGACTGAAACCGGCACACAGAGACAGACAGATAAGCGCCATACACACTCTAGCAGAACACATACAATTCATGACGAGGTCAAGCAAACAGAGTATTTAGAATGCATAAAACAGACACTGGTTGCAAACAGACACCAGCCAGACCAAAGCAAGGCATGATGCAAGGCATAAAAGAAACAACAGTATAAGGGAACTGCAGCACTCCCAGGTCTTCAATTCATATCAAGTTTATTAATCAAAAATGCGATGTTTCGACCTCAATGACCTAAAAAGACCATTGAGGTTGAAAAGTGGCATTTTTGATGAATAAACTTGATATGAATTGAAGACCTGGGAGTGCTGCGGTTCCCTTATACTGTTGTTTGGACATTTGGGGATACTACAGACTGGTATCCATCACCACGAGCACCACCACTCTATGGACTTCTAATCTGTAAGTGCTGCTACAAACCTCTTTTATATTGCCAGGCATGAAAGAAAGACATAATTGCACAACCAGGGTTGGTCACAGCACTTAAGGGACATATCCCCACACTGACACAGAACTCAGGAAAATATATAGCAAACTAAACAAACCGATTAGTCAAACAAATGCAGACACGCAAAGCAAGGAGATGATTAACCTTTGCAATACAAGACTGAGAAGGGATAGAAGCACATTGGCACAATTCACACTACAAGTAACCTACAAGCAACCATCACTGGCAAGGATGGTACAATGTTACAAGTGAAAGAACATTATAGCAGCACTTCATCCTGTCTATCAAAGACTTTAGTCACATCCAGTGACAGGATGGAGTGGCCACTCCTGTCCCATTCCTGGCTACCTGCATATGAACATATAATCTACTAATATTATAACCCGGGAACCCCGCCGATCAGCTGTTTGAGAAGGGCGGCACTCACAGTAGCTCCATGGCCTTCTCTCAGTTTTTCCTAGGCCAGTGATGTCACGTTCATCATTCACATGGTTTAGGTGCAGCTGGGGCTGAGCTACGATACTCAAACAGCTGATCAGCAGGGGTACCAGGTGTCGGACCCCAACCGATCAGATACTTATGACCTATCAAGAGGATGGGACATCAGTAAATAAGTCTCAGAAATCCCTTTTAAATCTACTTATTATTCCACTCTATTCCTTTTTCCAAACCACAGCTGAACAGGAGAGAGATCTGATACCCTTCTGGTTTCAATATGAGGATAACATGAAGAGTTATAGAGAACTACTATGTTTGGTAGGCTTTACTATAGCATAGCTGGTAGATCTTAGGCTACTTTAACATTAGCGGCAGCCTTCTCTGGTAGGCTGTTCCGGCGGGTAACAGCCTTCCGTATCCATGCTGCCGCTAGTGCACGCATGCCACCGGAAGTCAGCTCCGGCCACATTCACTATAATGGGGGTGGGCCGGAGTTTGTCATGCTGCTGGAGAAGGCTGCAGCTAATGTGAAAGTAGCCTTACTATAGCATGAGAATGATCTCTGAACAGGTTTTTTTAAACCACCAAACATCCTGACATATTTTATACAAAGGGGAAGAAGAGGAGCTAGTTAATGGCACATCTCTTAACCTTAATTTATCCTATTCAATATTCATAATACAATTAAAATACCTTTTAATTAACATGGGGAATTTTCCAGTATTGTAGGAGATTTTGATCAAAATATGGACAATTTTTGCTGGGTATGGTTGGGCAATATACACTAAATGGACCTTCCAAATATCGATATAAATATACATATCTAGTTTCCTTCTCTGAGGAATAAGTCAGTATTGCTGTGAACAAGAAAATAGAATCCCCAAGCATATCATGAATTAAAACAGGGCATATAAAAAATGTTTTTCTGAACTGGAAAGTTAAAATGAAAATATTGCTCCTGTGGATGAACTAGAACTAAAAAAATTACAATTTTGCAGTGAATGCTGGCAATTTCTCTTCAATATTGATATCATACAGTATGTCAGAAAGGAGTCACTGTTGCCTTCTGACTTTCCCTTTTTTGAAATGACATTTCTGTGATTGCTCAGTGACTGAGACATCTCATGAAGGAAGACCTGCTCTTATGCCTATTGTCACTATGAAAGACCATCAAGTTAGCATATTTAGATAGTTACAGACAGTAGGTTGTTAACAAATACAGATCTATAAAGTTCAACCTTTCTTGATCAATACATCATTAATAGAGATGAGCGAGCATACTCGTCCGAGCTTGGTGCTCGTTCGAGTATTAGGGTACTCGTAAGTGCTCGCTGCTCGGAGGAGTATCTCGCCATGCTCGAGGAAATGGCAACTTCTGCATCGTGCTTTTTTGGCGCCTATAAACACAGCCAATCACAAGCCAGGAGACTCTGCGGTACACCAAGCATCACGTGGGGCCCTTACATGTCGATAGCAGGGGTTGGCTGGCCTGATCAGGTGACCCTGGAATATACTACTGACTGGCCGCGGTGCTCGGCTCAGATGCCGTCTGGATGTCGTTAGGGATAGAGCTGCTGCGTTTCAAGGACAGTGTTAGGGCCTGCATTTAGTTCTCTGTTAGGCAGGAATCACCCACAAAGAACCCAACAGCCCTTCTAAGGGCTACAAGACATTTTTCTTTTGTCTCCTGGCTTGGCTGGCTGGCACTAGTAGTGCAGCTATCGCCATATATAACCCCCTTTTTTTAATGTTATATCTCAGTGATACAAATCCATTGCACACAGCAGTGTGGAACCGTTCTGTCTGTCACAGTTCAGTACACTTACTATTTTCTGTCCAGGTGACACTTTCTGTACGTCACTTAATACAACCAAGTCTTTTGCTGCCTGTCACGTGTATAGCTTGATCCCAAAAATCTCTGTGCGACATTTGTCTGGGTCGCAGTCTAAATAGCCACCGTCAGTAGGGTGTCAGTTAGCTCTACGATAGTTTCTGCACGTCACGTTCCAAAAAAAACAAAAATCCAAAACAAAATATAAAAAAAAATTAGTTTTTTTGTTGTTTTAGCTCAGTGATACAAATCCATTTCACACAGCTGCGTGTAACCTTTCTGTGTGTCACAGTTCAGCACACTCACTCCAATCCGTATTTTCTGTCCAGGTGACACTTTCTGTACGTCACTGAATACAACCAAGTCATTTGCTGCCTGTCACGTATATAGCTTGATCCCAAAAATCTCTGTGCGACATTTGTCTGGGTCGCAGTCTAAATAGCCACCATTAACAGGGTGTGAGTTAGGTCTACGATAGTTCCTGCACGTCACGTTCCCAAAAAAACAAAACTACAAAAAAAGATATAGAAAACAAAATATATATAAAAAAATTAGTTTTTTTGTTGTTTTAACTCAGTGATACAAATCCATTTCACACAGCTGCGTGTAACCTTTCTGTGTGTCACAGTTCAGCACACTCACTGCAATCCGTATTTTCCGTCCAGGTGAAACTTTCTGTACGTCACTGAATACAACCAAGTCATTTGCTGCAACGTATATAGCTTGATCCCAAAAATCTCTGTGCGACATTTGTCTGGGTCGCAGTCTAAATAGCCACCATCAGTAGGGTGTCAGTTAGCTCTACGATAGTTTCTGCACGTCACGTTCCAAAAAAAAAAAAAAAAATCCAAAACAAAATATATTTAAAAAATTAGTTTCTTTGTTGTTTTAGCTCAGTGATACAAATCCATTTCACACAGCTGCGTGGAACCATTCTGTGTGTCACAGTTCAGCACACTCACTCCAATCCGTATTTTCTGTCCAGGTGACACTTTCTTTACGTCACTTAATTAAACCAGACTGAACAAGTTTGTGGGTTTCAGTACACCAGGCCCATTTATTTATTTTTTCATATAATACACTTATATACAGAAAATGTTGAACCCCAGGGCTAAGGGTCGAGGACGTGGGCATTCAATTACTGCAGGGGGCAGAGGCCGTGGTCCTGGGCAGGGTGAGACAGTACCTGCTGATGAGGGAGCTGTGGAAAGCCGCAGAGCTACACTGCCTAGCTTCATGTCTCAACTTACAGGGACACGTGGTAGAGGACTGTTGAAACCACAACAGTGCGAACAGCTGATCTCGTGGATTGCGGATAATGCTTCAAGTAATTTGTCCACCAGTCAGTCTTCCACGCAGTCTACCCACGTTACCCAAGGGAGCACTCCTCTGGCTCCTCCACCTCAACCTCCTTCCCCCCAGTCTGCCCCCTCCCAGGAAAATTTGGAATGTGATCCGGCATACTCTCAGGAACTGTTTTCTGGACCCTTCCCAGAGTCACAAACCACTTCTCAGGTTGCCGCTGACCTCGTTCCCGATGCCCAAGTTTTCCAACTGTCGCAGTCTGTGGGTGATGATGATGATGATGACAATGTTGAGTTAGTGGAAGAAGTTTGTAAAGAGGTGTCGGACGATGAGGAGACACGGTTGTCAGACAGTGGTGAAGTTGTTGTCAGGGCAGGAAGTCCGAGGGGGGAGCAGACTGAGGAATCGGAGGATGACGAGGTGACTGACCCAAGCTGGGTTGATATGCCGAGTGAAGACAGTGCTTCTGAGGCAGAGGCGAGTGCTGCACCAGAACAGGTTGGAAGAGGCAGTGGTGTGGCCAGAGGGAGAAGCAGGGCCAGAGCTGGTGCATCAGCAGCAACTGTTTCACGTAGTGAAGCTCCCGTGGCGAGGCCTAGATGTTCGCAAGTCTGGAGGTTCTTTAAAGAAAGTGAGGATGACCGACGGACTGTGGTGTGCAACCTGTGCCACACCAGGATCAGCAGGGGTGCCACCACTACTAGCCTAACCACCACCAGCATGCGCAGGCATATGAGTGCTAAACACCCCACTCAGTGGAACCAAGGCCATTCACCACCTCCTGCGGGTCACACCACTGCTCCTTCCCCTGTGTCACTCGCTGCCTCTGCTAGTCAACCCCCTGCGTCACTCGCTTCCTCTGCTAGTCAACCCCCTGCCCAGGACTCCGGCATGAGCGCCTCCCGCCGGAAAACCACACCTTCGCCTCCACGATCCTCCACAGTGTCCACCAACGTGTCCCAGCGTAGCGTTCAGCTGTCTTTACAGCAGACGCTGGAGCGCAAGAGGAAATACAGTTCCACCCACCCACATGCCCAAGCCCTCAACGTCCACATCTCCAAATTGCTTAGCCTGGAGATGCTGCCCTATAGGCTGGTAGAGACCGAGGCCTTTTGCAATCTCATGGCGGTGGCTGCCCCTCGGTATTCGGTCCCCAGCCGCCACTATTTTTCCCGATGTGCCGTCCCAGCCCTACACCAGCACGTGTCACAGAACATCATCCGTGCCCTGACCAACGCTGTTTCTGAGAAGATCCACCTAACCACGGACACGTGGACAAGTGCTGCCGGGCAGGGACACTATATCTCACTGACGGCACATTGGGTTAACTTGGTGGAGGCTGGGACCGAGAATGACCCTGGGGCCGCTCATGTACTGCCCAAACCGAGGATTGCGGGGCCTACCTCGGTCACGGTCTCTCAGACGTACTATGCCTCCTCCTCCGACCCCTCCTCCTCCACCGAATTACCATCCGTGGGCACGGCGCCTTCAGTCGGTAGCTCTAGGCGCAGCAGCAGTGCCGTGGGTAAGCGTCAGCAGGCGGTGTTAAAAGTGCTGAGCTTAGGTGACAAAAGGCACACCGCCCAAGAGCTGTTACAGGGCATCACGGCACAGACCGATGTGTGGCTGGCACCGCTGAACCTCAAGCCAGGCATGGTTGTGTGTGACAACGGGCGTAACCTGGTGGCGGCTCTGCAACTCGGCAGACTGACACATGTGCCATGCCTGGCCCACGTGTTCAATCTCATAGTTCAGCGGTTCCTCAAGACATACCCCAATCTGTCTGATTTGCTCACCAAGGTGCGCCGCATCTGTGCGCATTTCCGCAAGTCGACCACAGATGCTGCCACTCTCAGGGCAGCGCAGCGCCGCCTACAACTGCCCGCTCACCGACTGTTGTGTGACGTGCCCACGAGATGGAATTCGCCATTAAACATGTTATTCAGAGTTTACCAGCAGCGCAGAGCGATTGTAGACTGCCAGATGTCAACTTCCACCAGAACTGGTAGTCAGGTCAGTCAGATTCCTCAAGTCTACAATGAGGAGTGGACGTGGATGTCTGATATCTGCCAGGTGTTGAGCAACTTTGAGGAGTCAACACAGACGGTCAGCGGCGATGCCGCCATTATCAGCCTCACCATCCCGCTGCTTTGCCTGTTGAAAAACTCACTGCTCAGCATGAAGTCGGATGCTTTGAGCTTGTCACAAGAGACGGTGGAGGAAGATACGTCGCTTGAAGGTCCCATTTTTTGCGGAACAAGATGACAGTTTGATTGGTACCATTTTGGGTTAAATACGCCTTTTTGATTGTCTGTTATTACACTTTTTGTGAGGCAAGAGGGGAAAAAATGGCTGTTTTTGCGTAGTTTTTTAAAATTTTTTTACAGTATTCACCTGGGGGGCCATCTCATGTAATATTTTTATAGAGCAGGTTGTCAAGGACGCGGCGATACCCAATATGTCTAACATTTTTATTTTTGGAAAGTTTTACACATTAGATGCATTTTTGAACAAAATAAAATATTTTTTTGTGTTGCCATCTTCTGAGAGCCATATTTTTTTTATTTTTCTGGCGATTGTCTTAGGTAGGGTCTTACTATTTGCGGGACAAGATGGCAGTTTGATTGGTACTATTTTGGGGTAAATATGCCATTTTGATCGCCTGCTATTACACTTTTTGTGAGGTAGCTGACCAATAAATGGCTGTTTTGGCATAGTGTTTTTAAATTTCTTTTTACAGCATTCACCTGATGGGGGATATAATGTGAAATTTTATATAGAGCAGGTTGTTACGGATGTGGCGATACCCAATATGTCTAACATTTTTATTTTTGTTAAGTTTTACACATTACATGCATTTTTGAACAGAATAAAATCTTCTTTTGTGTTGCTATTTTCTGAGAGCCATATTTTTTTATTTTTTGGGCGATTGTCTCAGGTAGGGTCTATATTTCTGCGGGACAAGATGACGGTTTGATTGGTACCATTTTGGGGTAAATACGCCTTTTTGATTGGCTGCTATTACACTTTTTGTGAGGGACGGTGACCAAAAAATGGCTATTTTGGCACTGTTTGGTTACTGGGAACAGCCAGTCCCCTGCAGCTGATCGGGCGGGCGCAGCTCCTGCACCCGCCCGATCAGTGCGCCATAGTACTACGGCGCTGGGCGGCAAGTCCCTTCCCGCAGCGCCGTACATGTACTGGTCGGGAAGGGGTTAAAATTCATCCATTGGTTTTAGAAATGACTCATATGAAAGCTGAAACCCTCCCAAATGAGGTTTTTTTTTACGAAAATAAATTTGCTTCACTGCTGAAATATTGATCATTTAATGAACACAGAAAGGTCAGATTTTGGCAAGACAAAAGTTTTATCGCCTTGTCATATAATGCACCCAATCCTACTGTAGTTTACAGCCTCACCTGTGCTCACTAATTGATCGGTTAATTAGTGGGTGTGTATAAAGAGAACTCCAGCACCCCAGACCTTCACTTGAACTGCAACTTGACCTCTGACAACATGCCAAAAATCCACCCTGCGACCAAAGCCTTGATTATCAAGAGGCTGAAGACCAGATCCACTGCAGAGGTGGCTGGCACCTTTAATGTGTCTCAGCGTCAAGTACAAAAAATTAAAAAAAAAATTGAAGAGACTGGAGATGTTTTTTACAAGCCCAGGTCTGGCAGACCCCGCAAGACAACTGCTCAGGAGGAACGTTTGTTGGTTCGAAAATCAAAAGCCAGCCCCTCTTCCACTGCAGCAGAGCTCCAACAGGCCTGGTCACCTCTAGAACAGTTTGTAGGATTCTGTCTCGAAATGGCCTCCATGGTCGAATCAGTGCCCAGAAGCCAGCACTAAACAAAAGGCAAGGCCCACAGCCTGCTAAACGGATGGACACTGGAAAAGTGGCAGAAGGTTGATTTCTCAGATGAATCTTCAGTTGAATTACACCACAGCCGCCACAAATACTGCAGGAGACCTACTGGAGCCTGTATGGATCCAAGATACACCCAGAAAACAGTTACGTTTGGTGGTGGAAAGATCATGGTCTAGGATTACATTCATATGGGGGTGTGCGAAACATTTGCAAGGTGGAAGGCAATATCAATAGCCTAAAATATCAAGAAGTATTAGCTACCTCTTACATTCCCAATCATAAAAGGGGTCTCTACATCAAAGTTCCTCAAGGCAAAGAAGATAAAGGTGCTCCAGGACTGGCCAGCCCTGTCACCAGACATGAACATCATTGAGCATGTTTGGGGTAGGATGAAAGAGGAAGCTTGAAAGACAAAACCAAAGAATCTTGATGAACTCTGGGAGGCATGTAAGACTGCATTCTTTGCTATTCCTGATGACTTCATCAAGCTCATGGAAGTCACACAAAATATTAAATATGGCTCTAATAGCACCACAACTTCATTCACCAATGTTATGAAACATATCTTTGTATTTGAAGTGAATTATTTGTTTGATTTTTACATTACTTTCTGTGGGCGAACAAAACTTTTGTCTTGCCAAAATCTTTCTGTGTTCATTAAATGATCAATATTTCAGCAGTGAAGCAAATTTATTTTCGTAAAAAAAACCTCATTTGGGAGGGTTTCAGCTTTCATATGAGTCATTTCTAAAACCAATGGATGAATTTTAAGTCAGGTTATAAGCTTTGGTTTCCACAACATGGATAAGCGACATGTATTTTATATAAAAGCTTGATTTAAGGAGATGTCTCTTCTTAGACATTGGTGGCATATGGCTAGGATATATCACCAATATCAGATGGTTGCAGGTCCAAAGTCTGGGACCTGAACCTATTTCCAGACACAACCCACAAAATGAACAGAGAGCGGCCTCACATGCACGTTTGCCCTCCATTAATTTCTATGGGATTGACAAAAATAGCTGAGCGCTGACTCTGCTATCTCCAGCAGCCCCTTAGAAGTGGAGTGGTGGCTGCATTTACATGGTGTGCTCTCTATTCATTTCTATGGGACATCTGAAAATAGCAAAGTTAATTAATAGAGAGTAAGTTGTGCATGCACGGTGCACTCTCCTTCACTTTCAGAGGTCCTCT
The DNA here is from genome assembly GCA_900303285.1 of Rhinella marina. Lineage (NCBI taxonomy): Eukaryota > Metazoa > Chordata > Amphibia > Anura > Bufonidae > Rhinella > Rhinella marina. Next base: position 51,559 of record ONZH01018155.1, read on the forward strand.
CTGGAGATATGTGCAGGTCTCAGAGGTCGGACCTATCTGACTTTGATGACATACCTATCCTAGCGATATGCCATTAAGGTTTGAGATGACACAACCCCTTTAACAATAGGTCATTTTTTAAATCACATTTTCCCTTTAAAGGGGTTGTTCAGTGCTGTCATATTGATAACCTATCCTCAGGATAGGTCATCAATATCAAATTAGTATGAGTTTGACTCCTGGGATCCCTGCTGATCAGTTGTTTGGAGAAGTGACATTGCTTGTGTATGCATTGTGTGCTCTTTACTGTTTAGCAGCATGTCATTTAGCTTGTAGTGGCGGTGCAGTGTAATTACAACTGCTCTCATATACGTAAGTGAAGGTGGTAAACAGTTGTAGGTACACTGAACCGTCGTTACAAGCTAGACAGCATGTAGTTAAACAGTGACTGAGACAGATCATGAAGGGAGCAAGACCTTGTTGAAGTAAGCACTGTATTTTTGTTTAAACTGAATAACAGAACTGAAGGATTGATCATCTCAAGTCATCGGAAAATCTACGAGACTTCAGAAATGTTTGTATCATAGTCTAACAGACAAGCACCTGATGGTAAAGTAACAGTGACTGTTACATCTTACAAATCCCAACTGGCTGACAAAACAGCTGGCGACAGTATAGAGAAAGCTGGTTAGACATTTGTATGAAATATGCTTCACATATTTTTTCCAACTAAATAATAAAGTATGAAGGTTTGTAAAGATGTTTCTTGAAGGTTATGATATCTGTAATGAAGCTGTTGCCAGTTTTAACCAATGTTTATGCTCTAGAGCAGAAAAGCTTCTTATTTTTCTAATGAATTACACATCTGAGTTCAGCTGAATTATTTTAATGGGATCTTATAATGAATAAATTCAGAACTTTACAATGTTGCGGTATAGTGTGACGTATCTCCACCATTTTACTGCCCAGTCACCCCATATTTATCTTACACATGATTTCACAATATTTTAGCCATTTCTAGCTCTGTGTTATTACAGTCAATGGCTGATACTAGCAAGACAAGAAAATTATCAAGTGAAAAGTTGCAGAATAAAAGTTGTCTCAATGGGCTATAGAAGTCATGCTTATTGCTTAACTGAACATTCATGAATAAAGTGAGAACAAACCCGATTTGAAATGTAGAACATTTGCTTTAAAACTAGAAAGACTACTTCATTTCAAGGGAGGATGAATGTCTCATCCAGTTAAATTTATGCAACATTATGTTGGTATTCCTTATTCTGTTGGAACTAAATTGACCCTGAAATAGTGATGCTTATCTTTAAGGCGATGTTTGAAGAACACTTCTTCAAGCAAGACGTTCTGGTCTCTGTGTACCGCCAATGTACCAGCACCAGGTTACTTTATATTCCGGAGGTTTGGCAGGATGCAGAGTTTTCAGCTTCTGTGATTTCCAGAGCAGTTTACTTGCGGAGGAACTGGCACAACAGGATATTTGTATGGATCGCATTGATAGCTACTATTTGCCTGGCACCTAGTCAGAGCTTGGTTATGTGTGCCAGTTAATTTGTGTGTGCACTATGTATAGCCAGATTCACACCTGACACATTGTCAATCTTTTCAGGCATTGAGATAGTCTTAACTCTTAATTGACTAAAATCAGATAGTTTTAAGAGTCACCATGCCAGTATATGTACTGCATAAAAGAATGCTAAAATGACTGTAAAAATGTAGTGGTAGTTATGTGGAGCTGGGACAGATAGGCTCACAGATGCTTCTTCCATAGAAAACTGGTGGATGTCTCACTAATATATGACCATGTCATGGTTACAGATATGTTATGATTGGCTTCTTTCTGTAAAATAGTTTCATCTGATTTCACTAAACGTTTGCAATCTGCATTTTGAGCCAAAACCAGGTTCAACTCTAAACACAGGTTAGGTTCTTTCTCTTATGTCTTATCTCAATGTAGCCTCCACTCCTGGTTTTGGCTCCCAATGACTGATGGAAATAGCTGACCAAAACACTGACGTGTGAATGAGGCATTAGGGTGCTTTCAGTTAAAATGGTTTAAGATGCACTCATAAAATGATATGTACGATAAGTTAAAGTGCAGATTGCGAACTTTTAGTGAAATCAGATGCAACTATTTTACAGAAAAAAGCCAATCACAATATGACATGATCATCTATACAGGTATTATGTTGCCAGCGAGACATCACTGATGGAAATCACTAACCAAAACACAAACATGTGAATAAGGCTTTACATGCAGCAGTTTTTGTGGCAGAAAATTTCGCAACTGAATATCCGTTCCATTCATTTGAACTGGGCAGCAAGCATACCCCATTAAGGCTGCAAGCTCCATTAAGATGAATAGAACAGATTTTCAGTTGCAGAATTTTCTGGCACAAAATCTACCGCATGTGAAGGCACCCCAATAATATTTTGTGTGTGCTTTCTCTTGCTAAATAACATGATTGCAAATGTGAAATGCTGACTGCAAAATTACACAATATGTATGCAGCAGACAAAGATTAAATTCTATTTTTATGGCTCAGTTTAAGTAGAGATGAGCGAATCATCCAAAATTCTCTTCGCCGAATATTCACCGAATTTCTGACAAGATTCGTATTAAAACAAATTTATTTGGTCGAATATACGTTAAAAAAAACAATCGTTGTTTTGCAAACATTCCTGTCCAAATAACGAATGTACAGTCAGCGTTGTTAAAAGTACACAATACGTAAGCATTAGCGTACAAAAGTGCGTACGAATCCTTAGCGTACTATTGACGCGCGAATGCGTCATACGCACGAGGCTAGGCCACGACATACAGTCTTTAGAGGCTGTCCATATGAGCTAGAAAAATAAGGTGCTCACTGCTAGCTATCAATAAGTGAATAATTTACTAAAAACACCGTACAATAAGTGCATAATAGGACACATTGCAGTACCAGAAAAAGAATACACACAAAAAAACAACCTAAACAGGTAATGTGTAATCCACATGGATAACAGAGAATAGCAGCAAATAGATAACCCTTTTTGCAAAGGGGGCTCCCAAATAACCTGAGAAGGGGGGAAAAAGGAAAATAGGCGTGCTTAGGCGCAACTGGGAATTTTCTGCAGAATGGAGGGGCAGTCTGACAGCCATGTCCATCTGGGTGAGAGTCAAACGGGGCAATACAAACTATAAAACAAACAGACACAAAAAGTGCCAACTAGCTCTCACCCGTCAGGTGCAGTCCATGGTGTGGCTCCCATAGGTCCTCTTGAAGTGTCCTTGAGACAGTAGTTGGGTTCCTCAGATGAGGGACCTGAAGTCCTCCTCGCTTGAGCTGCTACTGAAAGACATCAGAGGACGCTCCTGCCTCTCATAGGCCATGCTCACTGCTTTGGTGGTACTCCACTGCCCTCTTCTTCTGGAAGTTGGACTTGAACGGGTCCGGGTGGTGGTCACGCTGGTGAGCGCTGCAGCCACTTGCGCTTTCCCGGATCCTCCTGTCGGGACAGCAGGGGTAAGGACTTCTGGCTGCAGCAGTGGAGGCAAGGTTGCCTCCAGGGAAGAAGCCCCAGCTCCCCTGGCTGCTGCTTACTTCATCTTCCTAACTTGAGTAAGGGGGAAAAAGGGAATTGTCGCGCTTAGGCGCAACTGGGATGTTACTTTTTCTGCTGATGGGGGAGTCCTAACAATCCGTGTCCATCTGGATGAGAGCAAACGGGGCAATAAAAACAAGTTAACTTAAAACAATGGCCAACTAATTCTCACCCGTCAGAAGTAGTCCACATTGTGTCTCCCATAAATCCTAGCAGACTGTTGAGGGGTCCCTTAGATTAAGGATTGGAAATCCTCCTCACTGCTGTTGCTACTAAAAGACATTAGAGGTCACTCCTGCCTCTTGTAAGCCATGCTAGCTGATGTAATGGAGCTCCACTGACCTCTAGAAGCGGATTCTGGCAGTGACTGGGTGGTCACACTGGCAAGTGTTGTGGCAACCCGAGCCTTGAATTTGCTGGATCCTCCGGCCGACGCGAGGGGAGTAAGAACCTCCAGCTTCATGGGTTCAGGTAGTGGTCTTCCTCTGGCTGCTGCAGCGGCGGCCTCCATCTTGCAGGGAAGCTGGTACTGTACTACCTTCGGCTGGTAGGAGAAGGTAGTTGTAGTTAGCTGTAGTTAGCTAAGGTGGTGGTGGCGGCAGACCCGGGATCAGGAGCTCCGGCTGAGGTTGGCGCTTTTCTCCAAAGCGCATGGTGCCATCTTCCATCTCCTGGAGGCAGCGTACGCGGCCTATGGCTGCCGTATCTTCTGGCCACACTTCAGGGGGTGACACGGGTACCAGAGACCTGGCTAAAAGCAACACTCCAGTGGCAAAGGGCCCCTTCAAGGACTTCATAGGGGTATACTCCACTTGGTCACCAGCATGCAGGCTATAGTGGGGTTGTGGCAAATATGGGTGTTTCACCGAGCGCCGGCCAACAAAGTACTCCTCTGCAGTCTCATCATCAGCGAGGAACCCACTTCCCCGTTCTACGGAGAACCAGAGGATGGTGCCTTTTCTCCTTTCTAATTTAGAATCCCCCAACCTAGGATGATCCAGGACTTGTATTACCCACTCCTCGACAGCCTTTTTGTAATCCCATAATGTCAGGGCATTTGCAGTCACCACGACTCGGACAATATCGTTTTGCCTCAAAGAATAATCCTTCTTCTTGGGGGGCGGAGCGGGAGCCGGGTGCACCAGCCGGTTCGGCGAACACCACAGCCACAGGTGTCTTCTTTGGTTTTGGCTTAGGAATCCAAGTCTCTTCTGGCTCCTCTTTTACCTCTGGGTCTGGGATATCGCTACCACAATCCATTTCTGCCCAGTTGGGGCGCAGCTGCTTCGCCATCTTGCACAGCACACTTGCTCTGGGTCTCAAACTGTAGATGGAGGCGGAGCTACAAGGGAGGAGTCTTCACTCTCTATACTTTCAATGGTAAGCTCCCTGGAGTCCTGGCTTACCGAGCCTGTGAGCCAATCAGAGCAAGCACTTCCCAATAGGTCAGGTGATCACTTTCTTCCCGGGCTTTTTGCTGCATGAATAACGAACAGTAAAAGTTTGCTAATTAACTGAATTCATACGCATAAGCGTATAAAGTAACTTATACATTGCATTAGCATACAATTAAGCGTACGAGTACGTAGCGAATGCTTAGAAAGCTTTACGAACATTTTCGAATCTAACAGAGCGAATCTAAAAAAATTCGGGTTTGCTTTGCAACTGAAAATTTCCAAGATTCGGTACAAATCTACGAAGCGGCAAATAGATTCGCTCATCTCTAATTTTAAGCATGCGTTAAATATGATCAAGCAATAAAGTCGGTATCTACAAAACATTGGTGCTACTCACAAGCTGACAAAAAGCTCATGTACGTAGAAGGCAGGATATTTTGATCACCTACAGTAAAAGGGGAACATATAGCTCAAAGCCAGTTTATCTGCTTTGTGGCAGACACGCGTCATGGAGAAAGACTATGCACCGCTTAACAGATGAGACTAGATAGCACAAAATAACTTAAAGGTGTTAACTGGGATTGCAAAATAGATACCTATCTTTATCCAATCAATATCAATTTGGTGGGGGTTGAATCTCAGCACCCCTGCAAATCATCTGACTGAAAGGTCTTGTTTAGGGTTGAGAGAAGCAAAGCATTTGAAGATTAATTCTAAACAAATCGGAATTTCCTTGCACTTCCTGGTAAGGAATCAGTTTAACTACATGTGTTAGAAAGTGAAAGTAAGAAGCTCGGGAATACATCACCCATAATTCCGTACAGTCAGCCAATCCGCAGGTAGCCATCCCCTGTGATGTCACAGCCCTAAAAAACCTTTATCCCGCTCGGTCTCCACCATTGTCCTGTGAGCTAAGCATAGGGAGAGATGTGGCAAGTACGCTAGGGACAGTATTGCTGCAAACAGTTTAAAGAACAATACTGAAGAGGCAGAGTGCAGGAAGACTGCAGGGAGAGTGCTGTAGCCCATCCCAGCCTTGTGCAGGTCTACAATTTTGTCCCTGGTGTTCTTAGACAGCTTTTTGGTCTTGGCCATGGTGGAGAGGTTGGAGTGTGATTGATTGAGTGTGTGGACAGGTGTCTTTTACACAGGTAACGAGTTCAGACAGGTGCAATTATTACAGGTAATGAGTGCAGAGTAGCAGGTCTGACATGGTGTAATATATTGCCATGTTTATCACTGTGTAGTTCACCAACCTTCATAGTTAATCTGTTCTGTTAGCGATACAGTTACCGTTCCTCAGTATTTAAAGGCAAGTGTAATATATCACTGTGTGCATCACTGTCAAGTGCACCAACATTCATAGTTATTCCGTTCTGTTAATGATACAGTTGTTATACACTATGGCCAACAGAGAGTTTCCTGGGCCCCCCAAAGGAACGAGCAGTGGTAGAAATGATGCTGTTACCAGCAGCAGAAGAAAGAAGGGTGGTAGCAGCTGCAGCAACATAACAGAGCTGCCATTGTCATCCAGCGGTCATGTTTTGACCAAAAATCCAGCTCTGTTGGAATGATCAACTCCCACTTCACCATCATCTCCAGTAACAACAGATACACAGAGCCAGGAATTGGTGGGTTCCTCTGACACCACGCTTAGTCGTCATGGCCCAGGAACTGCCTCTATGCCCTCGTCTGTCCTGAACCTGCCTCTTGCTTTTGCTTCTCCCTCTGCTAGCCAAGTAAAGAAAGCTGACGGCTCTGCTTTTCAACGAAAATGAGCTTTGTGAGAACAGTCAGTAGTTACAAGCCAGCCCAGACTTGGAGAAAAAGTCTGCTGCGGACTTCTGTAGGCATGCAACTACCGAAAATGACAATTGGGTGGGAAAATGTGTTGTGAGAGGTCAGGGACATGCCCAAGAGACAGGTGAGGGTGGCGACCAAACATTCGTAGATTAATTTGTAGCCAATCGCACGTGGGAGCTGGTGAAAAGGGGGCATCATCATCATTACCAGGCAGCGAGGGGGCAACAGCACGGTGGAAGCAGTGGAAGATCAGAAGCCAAATGGGGTAGGGGTACGCCATCTGATACTCGGGAGACTAACTGTCAGGAATGCACTGGCAGTGCACTGGTACATAAAAATAGTGGCAGGCAGACATCATACAGTGGTGGAGGGAAAATGCGATACTCAGCAGTTTAACAAAGTCACTGGGGGATGTTAGCATGGCGGTATGCAGGAAGTGTGGGCAGATGGTGAGGCGCAGCCAGGGTGCTAATGTTGGCATGATGGCCCTGTGTCAATACATGGAGCTTCACCATGAAGTGGCATAGGAAAACCGTGCTAAAAAGCTAGGTGTTGTCACACGGTTCTGCACCTGGTCAGCCTTGGCGAACAGAGCCACCATTGAGGAACTGTTCTGGATCATCAAAAGGAAAAATATAATACTGGCGTCAACTGGAGATAGGAACCATGGTTACTGATAACGGGAAGAACATTTTGTCTACGTTGTGTCAGGGAGAGCTGACCCATGTCCCCTCATGGCGCACATCTTCAATCTCGTTGTCAGCTGTTAAAAATGACTAGGAAACTGAGAATGCACTTCAGCCACTCTTACCATGCAAAACATGACCTCCTTAAGCTACAAAGACAAAGGTGGTCAACAATTTCTTAATGTAGGAGATGGACAAGTTTACTCCTAAGTGTAACTTCCACATTAGCAGCTCATGTGTGACACCGGCTGTTTCCTCAGGCCTTTTGAGGGGCCACTTTATTTGTCCGGCGGCAGAACCCCAGGATGAATGATGTTATTCCACTCCTTCACATTCTGGAGGGGATGCTGAGAAATATGATTGGCAAGGGGACAGAAGACACGGCGCCTACATCTCATGGCCACCTGAGCCCTGGGGAGGATGAAGAGGAGGAGGACACATCTAGGTGGTTTATCTGCCCAAATGACAGAGGAGGAGCAAGAGGAGCATGAGGAGCTAGAGGACAACAGCGAAGACGATGCAGATGACCTCGAGAGACTATGGCAGTATGCAGTGGAAATGGAGGCAGGGAGGCCCTCTGAGTCCCTTGCTCAAATGGCCAGATGCATGCTTTCTTGACTGCGTAGTGACAGCCGCATTGTCAGGATTTGGCAGAGGGATGACTACTGGCTATCCACATTATTAGAGCATCGCTACCGGTCAAAAATGGGGGTAATTTTTTAGACCTTCTTAGAGGGATGCAAAAATGGACTACTATAGCGACATACTGTGTAGCCAGTTGTTCACAGCGTATGAGAACCATTGCCTGTCTCAGGAAGGTCTGACCAGGGGGAACCTCTGTGTTCACACTCCACTGTCATAACTGGTGGGTGGATGGGTGGGGGGTTGGGGTCAGGAGCAGCACCAGAACCATAAGCAGCAACTTAAGGCCCCATTCACATGACCGTAAGCATGGGGCCGTATCTATCCGCAAAAATGCGGGAATAGATGCGGCCCCATTCACCTCTGTTCACCTATACGTGCACACGGACAAGTATAGGCATTTTCAATGGGGCTGCACGGCGTGTGTTTCGCAGCGCTCGGCAGTAATGCGGGTCCGCAAATATACGGTCGTGTGAATGGGGCCTAAGTCTGAAGTCCCTGATGATCAGCCACCACCTGAAGAAACCACCCAGCAGCAGCAGCAGCAGCAGTGGGACCTGCAGCAGAACCTTGCATACTTGGATTGCACCCTGTCACCCATGATTCAAGATCCCCTTTAATACTGACCATGTTGCTGCCACCCTCCCCACTCTGTCATAAAGATACTACTGTCACTGCTACTGCCACTGCCGCCACCCTCCCCACTCCATCATGGGGCCACTACTGTCACTGGTACTGCCACTGCTGCCACCCTCCCCATTCTGTTATGGGGGTCACTACCGTCACTGCTACTACCACAGCTGCTGAAACCCTCCCCACCCTGTCATGGTGCCACTACTTGAAGCTTGGTCCACTACTTGAAGCTTGGATCCAAATGTGAAAAGAACCAGCACTGCCGTTTTCCAAACTGGTCACTTTATTAGAAAAAACACTCAGGCAATGAAAATAATCAACAAGTGTTTCGGGCACCCAGGCCCTTTGTCAAAAGAATGGCATAATCAGGAAAAACTGAAGTTAAAATACATGTTGGAAAATAAATCTACCGATCAAGAGAAGACACGTCATCAACAGGTGGGAGTGAAACTGGTATTGAATTAGCTCCAGGGTAACAAGCACCTGAGAATGGAATGTGCTTCAGCAATTCATCAGCACAAGTGAATAAGACACTGTTCAGACACACACAGGATGCAGTTTTTTACACAATTCAAAAAATACTGAAAATAAAAATGGGGAATTGACATATATATAATTCCTAACATCAATAGTAGTAAATGACATCCTGTCTCTTGTTTAAACCTATTGAAAATCTAGTTTCAAGCATAAAAATCCAAAAGGTCTCCCTTGCCAGTAATTTTCTCTTGTGATCACCCCCTCTGTGTGGTTTAAAGACCCTTTCAATTCCACAGAAGGTGAAAGAAGATAAATCACCCCTGTGGACATCAAGAAAGTGTCTGGAAACAGCAGAGGCGTTCAATGCCTTTTCATTGTTTGCATCTGATATGTGTGGCCGGACTAGGGGCGAAGCTGAGGGAAGGCCAGCATGACAGGATTTGGGTGGTGAAGGGCAAGTGGAGGGAGTTGCTAGGGCAACTAAAGGGGGTGTGGTGGGAGGGTTTAACCCTTTCACTCCCGGAGGTTTTTTTCGGTTATGCATTTTCGTTTTGCGCTCCCTGCCTTCAAACAGCCATAACTCTTTTATTTTTCTGTTCACATAGCTGTATGAGGGCTTGTTTTTTGCGGGACAAGTGGTACTTTCCAACGCCACCATTTAATATTGCATATGGTGTAGTGGGAAGCGGGAAAAAAATTCCAAACCGGGTGAAATTGCAAAAAAAACGCTATTCCGCTACAGTTCTACGGGTTTCTTATTTACCGCGTTCGATGTGCATTAAAACTGATCCGTTACTTTCATTCTACTGTTTTTTTTTTTTCCCTTGTCATATCTTGACCCCTATAACTTTTTGGTATTTATGTGTACAGAGCTGTATGGGGGCTCATTTTTTGCGGGACGATCTGAAGTTTTTATTGATACCATTCTGGGGTGTGTATGACTTTTTGATCACTTTTTATTTAATTTTTTTTTAGAAAAAAAGCGACAAAAAACGGCAAATCGCCATTTGGACGCTTTTTTCCGCCACACAATTCGCCATATTGGAATTTTTTTTTTATATTTTAAAAGTACGGGAGTTTTTGGTCACGGTGATACCCATGATGTCTATATTTATTGTTATTTAGGTATTTATTTTTTAATTATACGGAAAGAGGGGTGATTTGAACTTTTATATCTTTTTTATTTTTTATATATTTTTTAACATTTTTTTTAAATTTTTTTTTTTACTATTTGAAAGCTCAAATATGGGCTGATATATTGTGGCTTTTTTTTTTCTTTATGAGCAATCAGGGATTTTCTAGACTCAGAAATCCAAGAATTGCTCATTTCTTATCCTGGCCTGCCATCTAGTGGCCAGAATAAGAATTGCACTTTGAAAACTGTAATCCTCACCAGCGAGGATTACAGTTTTCATATGGTGTACAGACACCCCGATTGGCCACACGGGGTGTCTGTACACCACCCGGAAGCGAACGCTTCCGGGTTCAGACGCAACTAGATGCCGTGATCACGTGTGATCACGGCATCTAAACGCCCAGGAAGACACCGCCGATATAGTAAGTAGCGGCAAGTCTCTGCTTTTAGAAACAGCAGAGACTTGCCGGCCATGACGCCCGCCGCACTTGCGAGCGGGCGCCATGTGCCCGCATCGCCCCAGCGCTGTACATGTAAGGGTTAAATAGTGGGGTAGTGGTGAGGAGGATAGCCATTTTGGTGAAGCGAACGTGGTGATAACAAGCCTGCAGCTGTCGGTACTCACCATGTCTGTGGAGGAGCTGATATCCAGGATCCGAATGGAGGCAGAGGCGAGAGGACCGGGCTGGTTACAGGAGCAGTTGGGAGGTCTGCTGCAGGGACCTCCGGTGGCCATTCCAGCAGTCACTGTAGAGGAAAGGGCTAGATGGCTGCGGCGGGTACGTCCACCGGCGCGCTTGAGCCCTGAAGAAACTCCCCTCCGGGGACCCTTCACGGCGGGGAGCAGGGCAACAGTCGTCAGGCACTCGCTCAAGCCATGGGAGGAATCCAGGCAGGCGGGACCCTGTGACCAGCGGGGAGCTCAATGCCTCCTCCCCGCTCTCTGCCATGCCAGCAGGAGCAGGACCGGGATCTGTGGGCCCCAGTGCAGGCCTCTCTGCTGGGGATGCCACTCCGCGTGGGAGAAGGGCAAGAGCAGGACGGGCTGTGCAGAGAGAGCAGTGTGGTGTGCACAGGCCCAGCCAGGGAGCAGAGCAAGAGAGAAGCCACGCCCCCACAAGGGTGGGGGCCAGCGAGGAGAGCTGCAGGAGGACTGTTCCCAGTGTAGAAGCAGCCAGTTCCAGGAGTGAGACCAGTTTGACCAGAGGAGAAGAGGATAGCGATTTCTTCCGGCTGGATGCAGGATCAGCGGCTGCAGGAGTCACAGCGCCCGTGCAGCCTGGTGAGAATGTGTGGGGTCCTATTATGTCATTGATGGGTGGTTTGGGGGGCGTCGGGGGGGTAGATGTCCAGGTGAGTTGGGAGCGGGGTTAGGACAGTTATTGGGGGGATTGGCTGGGTGGTTGGCGAGTATGGGGGCTGGGGGGGTATCGCCTTTGCCAGCCTGGGGTGTTGGGCAGGGGAGCAGTGCGGTCTCTATGGGAGCAACGGGGAGACCGGGTGGGTCAGTGTCAGTGCAAACCCAAGCAGGGGGGGGAGGAAGGTAGATGATGTGGCCAAGGGAGAGGTCTATGTATGTTTTGAGGGGCCGTTGGGGGCGCACTTAAAACAGGAAGTGAAGGAGAGAATTTGGAAAGGGGAGTATGTGGAGATATTTTCCCTGCTCCCTTTAGAGAGGTTTAACTTAGACAGGGGTAAGAAGAATAAGGGAAAGAAAGAAGAGGAAGAGAAGCGGCGGTATCGATTAATACCGCGGACGTTTGCCAATTGGCTGCAGGCGTTCGCGATATTGGCGAGCGTCATAGGGGAAAAAACGCCGGAGCGCTGTTCGGCACTGTTTTGCTACATGGATGCAATAGGGGAGGCATATCGCGTGTATGGGGGGACTGGGTGGTTGCGATACGATGAGCAGTTTAGACAACGGAAGGCGGTGCGGTCCAACATACGTTGGGACCATAAGGATATCGGCCTTTGGTTGTGGGTGACTGCCCCTGTACGTAGTGGGCAGTCCTTTCGGGGGAGGCCAGTGGGGCGGCACAGAGTACTTTTGCAGCGGCAGCGGCAAAGGGACTCTGTTTCTCGTATAATGAAGGAAACTGCAAGTTTGGTCCCAAGTGCAAATTTAAGCACGAGTGCACCAACTGTGGAGGTTCCCATGGAGCAAATAGATGTTTTAAAGTGGGGAAACAAAATGGGGGGGATAGTGTTGGAAAAGGGAAGGACACCAGTGGTGGTGGAAAAGATGGTGCTGTTTCTACGTAATTATCCAAACAAGGAAGCAGCACAATTATTAGAGGAGGGTTTTAATGAAGGTTTTCGTATTCCGTCGACGGCGGAGACGGGTGTGGTTGTTTTAAAAAATTTGAGGTCAGCGCTGAGTTATCCGGAAGTTGTCACGAACAAATTGGAAAAGGAAGTTGGTTTAGGGCGGATGGCGGGACCGTTTGCGGAAATGCCAGTGGCGAATTTGAGGGTATCGCTTTGGGGGTAGTCCCCAAAAAGGAGCCGAACAAGTTTCGGCTTATTCACCACTTGTCATTTCCACGGGGTGCGTCGGTCAATGACGGTATTGATCCTGAGCTTTGTTCGGTGGTCTATACGTCATTTGACGCGGCTGTGGAGTGGGTTAGGAAGTTGGGTCCGGGGACGTTATTGGCGAAGACCGATATTGAGGCGGCTTTTCGGTTGTTACCAGTTCATCCCGAGAGCCAGCACTTGTTGGGGTGTTTTTTTGGGGGGGTATTATTTTGTGGATAGGTGTTTACCAATTGGTTTTTCCCTGTCTGTGCTTATTTTGAAGCATTTAGTTCATTTTTGGAGTGGGTTATTGTAGAGGTTTCGGGGTGTTCTTCGGTTATTCATTATTTAGATGATTTTCTCTGTTTAGGCCCAGCTGGTTCGCGAGTCTGTCCGTTATTGTTGCATACAATCCAATCTGTTTTTGGGGAGTTTGGGGTCCCTTTGGCAGCAGAGAAGACTGAGGGTCCGGCAACCGAGCTGTGTTTTTTAGGGATCGAGATTGACACAGTAAGGATGGAATGTAGATTGCCGGAGGGAAAGTTGGGGGATCTAAGGGAGGAGGTTAATCGGGCTAGGAGGGCAGCTAAAATTAAATTGAGGGATTTACCTGTTGGGCAAGCTGAACTTTGCGTGCAGAATTATGCCGATGGGGCGGGTGTTCTGCAGGCGTTTGGCTGGGGCAACAGCAGGTGTGCGTTGTCCGCATCATTTTATTAGGTTGGGAAAAGAATTATGGGGGGATTTGGCGGTATGGGCGGAGTTTTTAGAGAATTACAACCGGAGGACTTTGGTTAGGAATGAGGTGGTTACGAATGTTGATTTCGAGTTGTTCACTGATGCATCGGGGGGTGTGGGTTTTGGGGCCTATAGCCACGGGGAATGGTGTGCGGGCAGATGGCCGGAGTCATGGGTGGAAAATGGGTGGGTTAAAAATCTTGCATTGTTAGAATTGTTTCCCATTGTGTTGTCAGTGGTGTTGTGGGAACGGAAGTTCATGAATAGGAAGGTGCGTTTTCATTGTGACAACCTGGGGGTGGTACATGTGGTGAATAGTTTGACGGCGTCGTCGCCCCCGGTTGTCAAGCTGTTACAGTTCTTGGTTTTGCGTTGTTTGACTATTAATACTTGGATTACTGCGGTTCATGTCCCGGGGTTGTCTAACGGTATTGCTGATTCCCTTTCTCGTTTGCAGTGGGAGCGTTTTCGGGAATTGGCTCAGCAGGTGGATGACACAGGGTTGGAGTGTCCAGAGGGTCTGTGGGACATCGTGGAGGAGCGGTAATGGGGCTTTTTTAGAAGTCGTTAAGTCCGGGTACTTGGGCTGCATATGGTAAAGTATGGGGGCAGTGGGAGACTTGGTGTAGGCAGTTTAGTGGAGAGGAGGTTAATAGAGAGGTAGCTTTGCTGTTGTTTTTGGGGTCGGCGTCTGAAGAGGGATGGTCGGTAGCTCAACTGAACAGGTTTGTGTCGGGGTTAGCATTTGGTTTTAGGTTAAGGGGATGGGACGACGTTACCAAGACATTTTTAGTACGTCAGGTGTTAAAGGGTTGGAGAAGGGGTAAGCAGGCTGTTGATGGGAGGCGGCCTGTTTCCTTTCAGTTGTTGGTAAGTATGGGTTTGAAGTTGGAGGGGTTTGCCGGTCGAGTTGGGAAGTTAGCTTATTCAGGGTAGCATTTGCCCTTGCCTTTTTTGGGGCGTTTAGATTGGGGGAGTTAGTGAGTGGCAGCGTCACTAGGGCTGGAGGTTTGAGGTCGGTAGATGTGCAATTGTTAGAGGATAGGGTGGAGTTGAGGATACGGAAAGCAAAAACAGATTGCGAGGGGAAAGGTAGGTACTTAGGTTTATTTGAGGTTTCTGGGTGTGGGATGTGTCCAGTTCAGAGTGTAAGGGATTACAGAGGTGCGTGGGGGGAAGGTTCTGAGCCGTTTTTGCGACATGAAGATGGTTCCTTTTTGTCGCGTTTTCAGTTCTTGGCAGTGTTTAAGCGATGTTTAGTGGCATTGGGAAGGGATGGGTCTGGATATACGGGCCATTCCTTCCGGATTGGAGCAGCGACGGAAGCGGCACGTTGGGGTTTGAGTGATGAGGTCATAAAGAAAATCGGACGTTGGGAGTCAGTTCGTTTTCGTTCTTATGTGCGGTTGGGGAGATTGTGACTTCTGGTAATTGTTAATGTTGTTGTGTTGTTTTGTGGTTTGTTTTATAGGAGGACAGGCAGCCTTGGTCTGGTTTTTTGGCCATTCGTTTGTTTTTTGGGGGACCATCAGGGCGGAGGTGCGACCTAACTGGAGGCAGCTAGGTTTTTCACGAGAGGAAGCAGTGGTGCGCTGGCTTGGGAAACGAGGTATGGTGTGGGCCGGGGTGTTGCGGGAGATACACCATTTTGCTAGGCTGGATCGGCCCCCAGACGTATTGGTGCTACACATTGGGGGCAACGATCTAGGTGTTCAGCCTTTCAGGGAGCTCATTCGGGACATTAAGTTCGACCTTTTGAGGATTTGGGCCTTATTTCCCGGAATAATAACGGTGTGGTCAGACATCATCCCAAGAAAAAATTGGAGGGGGGCAAGGTCTGTAGAGAGACTGAATAAGGCCAGGATTAAAGTGAATAGGGTTGTGGGGCGATTCATGGGTAGGAATGGGGCTGTTGCCGTTCGCCACTTGGAGTTGGAGGCAGGTGTGGGCGAATTTTGGAGGTCAGACGGTATATACCTCAACGCTGTAGGTATTGACCTATGGGCTTTGGGGATTCAAGGGGGAATTGAGTTAGCCCTGAGGTTGTGGAGGAACGCGCATACTTAAGGGGGTCAAGTAGCGCGTTTGTGGCGGGGGGAGGTCCTAGAAGTTGGCGGAGATAGTGGTAAGTTGGAATGGGAGGGCCCCATGGGTGGGGGCTGGACTCCCATTGGGGAAGAATCAGGATGTTGGTACAAGTGGGCGTCCATCAGTTTTAAGGTGCCTCCGAGCTGGCACTCATCGCTGGGGGCAAGATGGAGTTGCCCTGTTATAGAGTTTATACACTCCTGGTTATTTTTGGCTTCTAGGACCTCCCTCGTCAGTTTACTTAAGGAGGATGTGGGTTTTGGTATAATATGTTGGTGTTATTTATGTTTTATTAATAAATACGGCTGCTGTGGCCGTTTTAATCCGAATAATGTGTACGGCTCTTATTTTGGGTTGGTTTAAAGTAAATGAGGATAGGTAGGGCCGGAACGAGCAGACTACCCAATACCTTAGTTAAGTGTTTTCGAATCCTCATTTTTGGGGTATTTGTAGTGCATCCCACGTAGTGCAATCTACAAGAGGTGCAGCAAATGAGGTACACGACATCAGTGGCGTAGCGCGGGGAGGGGGCAGGGTGGCTGTTGCCCTGAGTGCCAGGCAGCAGGGGGGCGCTGGTGCCAGCAACCTAATCTGTACCTCCTCCAGTTTAATTCATTTCCGCGCTCATCTCTGCTAGTCTGCGCTGCTGCGCTGAAGCCTCCGGCCTGAAGGGGGAGCTAACAGCCGCCTGTGCACCCTGGTGATTCATCAGCACTAGAGATGAGCGAACATGCTCGTAACGAGCACTGTACTCCTTGGCTCTCCTGCGCTCGCATGGGCGCAGGCAGCCGCTTCCGTCCTCCTCACCCGACGGAAGCGGCTGCCTGCGCCCATGCGAGCGCAGGGGAGCCGAGTGGTACAGTGCTCGTTACGAGCACGTTCGCTCATCTCTAATCAGCACATGTCCAGTCTAGGCGGAGCAGGAGCAAGGAGAAGATGGCTGCCATTATGCAGTGCCACAGGTCCCCAGTGAGAGAGGTGTGTCATGACAGTGAGTGACTAGCTTGTCACACAGTCACTCACTGTCATCCTTTTACTGTGACAGTACTACATGTATTATCCCTGTACTGTGACAGCACTACATATATTATCCCTGTACTGTGACAGCACTGCATGTATTATCCCTGTACTGTGACATCACTGCGTGTATTATCCCTGTATTATGACAGCACTGCGTGTATTATCCCTGTACTGTGATATCACTGTGTGCATTATCCCTGTACTGTGACATCACTGTGTG